>JAAKBH010000096.1:0-429852 GCA_019776075.1 Amaranthus palmeri | reverse complement strand
TGTTGCACGCGTTCGCTTTGCCCTTCAAATTTCGTTTTTCTTGTTTTTTCATTTTTCTAGAAAATTTCAATTTGGACCTTAAAGGTATTAATTTTGAACTTAAAGATATCAATTTTGCTCTTGCTATGCTCAGTTTTGCATTCAAGTTTAGAATATGTATACTGAATTGTAGTTCATGCAAAGTGTAATCAACTTTTCCATTAAATTGTTCAGTTTCATTAATTAAATTGTTTAATTCTTCATTGCGCAAGATTTTAAGCATAATTCATGTTATTCTGATCTACAAGCATGATTAAAATTTCCATTAAATTATTCAGTTTATAGCATTCAGTTTCATTGTTAATTTATTCAATTCTCATTTTATAGTATTCAGTTTCATGATTAATATGTTCATACATGTATTAGTTTTTATAGTATTTAGTTTCATTGATAATTTATTTAATTCTCATTTTATAGTATTCAGTTTCATGATTAATGTAGTTCATACAGGTATGATTAAATTGAAATGATATTTTTACGGTCAAAACTAATACCTTTATGATTAGAATTGAAAAATGCCCAGAAGATGGAATCAAAAAGAGAAAGGTGGGCTAGGCCTCGTCTCAGAATGAGACGGTCTCGGCCAAGACCGGCTATTTACCTTTCTTGTTTTTAAGTCTAGTTAGCTTCTATTCTATTTACTCTGACGTCTTTAGTTATTGCAATTAATATCAGGAATAATACAATTTTTTGCTTATTTTCCTAATACAATAATATTAATTTTTAGTTAACCATGAATAATACCAATTTGGTAAATTAGTTAATAAAAAAAAGTTGGTATTATTCTAGGAAAAAAAGCCCTTAAAGAGCGAGTATTGTATTATTCATGGTTAATTAATAGTTGATATATTATTATAGGGAAATTAACAAAATATTGTTTTATTCATAGTAATTTTCTCTTATTTATTCAAGGGTACGTAGTAATATATAACATGTAGACTAAGTAAATAACATTAAATCCAGTAAAAACTTTGTAGTCAAATTAGTCTTAAAACTAAAAAAATTAACTAACTTTTCACAAATTGTTGAATTTCCATTTAATTACATAATTTTAGAATTTTAAATAGGAAAATTACTTAGAATAATTCAACATTTTCATGATTTTGACCTATTAATTAAGCATGACTAATTTCAACTTTAGGGGTATGTATCTAGAATAAACTTGAGTAACCCAATGGCCACGTATAATAGGTAATTAACCAAAAAAGTAAACGGAAAATTAATTTAAAATTAGGGAAAATTTTCGAAAGTTTACATAAAATTTTTTTATAGTATAATCAGAAAACTTTTTCTATATTTTTTAATATTTTTTTTGGACATTATTTTATATTATGCATTTTTATAAGAAAAAATAAAAAAATAAAAAAACTTGCTACATTAAGTCATCCAGTTACCGGGTTTACTCAAGCAAAATACCCTCTAAAACTGAAATTGTTATCATGATTAATTAATAAAATACCCTCTAAAACTGAAATGGGTGAGATTATTATTAGAAAATCATGAAAAAAAATTATTATAGTATATATCGTCATGCCAAAAACATTTGCTAAATGTATCAACTATTAGACTATAATTAGTTCATTGGTGTATCCAACATTCGATCTTAACAATTTTATAAGTATAATTAGCACCTTTAATTTAACTTGGAAATTTTAAGGGGGTGATGTTAAGTTTTCCACTTTTTCATCTGATAGACAAATTTTTTTTAAATCCGCATGGTGTCATCCGAGCATTCAATTTTTTCATGTAGTAGACAAAAGGTTAAATTCTTTGTTGCATTAAGTATCATTTGAACAAATTTTAGATAAATATGTCCATAAAGGTGAAAGACACAACAACAAATTTAGCTTTTTGCGATATTGAATTTAGTGGCATTAAAAAAATGCCACTAATTCATATATTCAGTATAATAATTATTGATTTTTATTTTAAGTTCCACCATAAAGTGATTTAGCGACACTTAATTTAGTCTTTAGTGGCATATGTAATTGTCACTATAGTCTATATTGGCATTTAGTGCCATTTGTGAGAAATGCCACTAAATCCTATGTCGTTAAAAGCTTTAGTGTGACTTTTTAATATGCTGCTAAAGGGTCTAATAAATGTCACTAAATCTTCTATAACACTATAAAAAAAATTAAAAATAGCGACATTTAAATTAAATGTCGCTAAATATATCCCACTAAAAGCAAATATGTTGTAGTGATGACGATTGTTTTTATGAAATTAAGTAGTTATGGTGGTTCATATTAACATAAATTCAACAAAAATTTAAGATCACAACGTAATTTAAAAAATACTCCTAAATAAGCGAAAAACATTAGACTAGAGGTGTTCAAAACAGACCCAATGACCTGATAGGCAGCCGACTTTATAACCGAATCTGATTTGACCCAACTTAAAAATGGATCTATACTATTATGTAAAAATCAATATGAACACAAAACCCGATTTATACCGATCTGAAACATCTGACCCGAAATCAACCCGATGATCCGAATGAACACCTCGACTACTATAAAATTTGCTAGTTAATTTTCTTCCTTTACCCGTACAATATAGAAGCATGGTATTGTTATAGTTTAACTTTTTTACGTATGCATCATTTTTTGTGGTTTTGATTAGAAATTACTAGAATAACACAATAGAATGCAACTTGCCCACATCAGTGACTGACACTTGGCAGACTATACTCTTGTCACAAGCTGATTTACAAACACGTTTTAAAATCCTCCTTTTGATTGATAATTGATGTCACCAAATAATACTTCCTCCCATTCATAAAGATGGAGACATTTTTTTATTAGATCAATTCGTTGAAAATGTCTCATTTTTATTTTTGTCATTGTTTTTTACTCTTACTATAACAACATAACAACACATAAATATCAATATCCTTTATGAAAAAAGAGAGTTTTCTATCCACTTTAAGTGGTCCCCCATCTCTCATTGGTTTTAGTGCAAAAATCAAATGTCTCATTCTCTATGAATAGGAGGGAATATTATTCTTTGTATAAAAAAGATAATATATATGTGTTTCCATTAACCACCATATATTTATTATCACATTGTACGACCCTTTAAAATAACTTAAAGTGAGAATAGGAGTATTATAGAGATAGCTTATTTGGAAAACTACCTTAAATAATTATCAAACAGTGATAATATTAAGGCTTTAATTCTAAATGATTAGGGTTGATACTATTATACATATTTTTTTTATCTATATGATGAACCACTGAGGAGACTAATGGAAAAATATAAGGTGTGAAAGAAGGATTTGCATATTTTGTTTATCGACCTGAAGAAAGCATATAATAACATACCTCGAGTCATCATTTGGAATAAACCTAAGGCTAGAGGCATTTTACAATATTACATTGAGGCAATATGAGAAATGTATGACATAATTTCGACTAACATTTATACATCGGTGGGTTAACAAAGCCTTTTCCAGTTAAAGTGGGCCTACATCAAGGATCGACACAAAAAATCCTTTTATTTTTAAGGTCATTATGGAGGAGATTTCTAAATCAATTTGGGATACCGTATCCCGGTGCATGCTATTAGTGGATGATATCGTGTTGGTAGCAGAAACTAAGGAGGAGGTTAATAGAAAGTTGAAAGAGTGAAGGGCAGTTTTAGAAAATAAAGGGTTGCTCATAAGTCGTAAGAAGACAGATTATTTACGATGCAACTTTAGTGGGATGAAGCCTATATAGGTGAGCTGGAGGTGACTATGGGTGGAGAAGTTGTTGCATGTATGACTATGTTCAGGTACTTAAGATTGGTGATTCTGAGTAGTGGGGAGATTAACGTAGATGTTACTAATCATATACAAGCTGGTAGGCTTAAGTGGAGAGCAGCCACTAGGGTGCTATACTGCTATGTGATTGGAAGTTTCCTAGTAGATTAAAAGGTAAATTTTACCAAGTTTCTATTAGGCATGCTATGTTGTATTGGACGGAATGTTGGCTAGTAAATAAGACGTTTGAATATAAGATGGAAGTTACAGAAACACATATGTTGAGGTGGATGTGCGGTCCCACAATGATGGATAGAATAAGGAACTAGGAGCTTAGAGAGAATCTTTCAGCAAAGATGCGTGAAAATATGTTGAGATGGTTTAGGCATGTGAAGATAATAACATATATATGATGCCTCTGTGAGAAGGATCTAAAGCATCGTAGTGGAGGGTAAGAGAAGTAGAGGAAGACCTAGAAGAACATGGGAGGAACAAATTAAAAGGGACATGCATGAGTTACAATTCTCTGAGGACCTGACTAGAAATAAAAGTAATTGGAGGCGCCTTATTCATATCTTAGATTACTAAGACTTTCCCCTTACATGTTGATGTTCTTGTCCCTTGCTTTCTTTTATCGCTCTTACTTTTCCTTTTTTTTATACGCTTAATTTTTATATGCTTAGTTGTTTTTATGTATATCTATATGTTGATTATTTTTAAAGGTAAAACTTATGATGCAGGCATGCAAATTAATGTAGGAAGAACTTCTTCGGAGGATCAAATTTTGAGTCGGGGGACTCTTTTATCGCATCGTCCTTTATGGGTATGGGTTAATGTCTTCCTCCCCTCCCAAACCCTACTCATAGTCTTTATGAGTAGGATACACTGACATGATGATGATGATGTTCAACCTTAAGTTTTATAATTATTAGTTCATTTTCGATTTCCTCAGCATTCTCGAGTTTTAACTTTCTATTCATATGCACAAATCATTTATAATCATTATCCTTCTTCTCATCATGGATTTGTGACTTTTAAACCTTTAATTATATATGTTTGTGCTACAAATATTATCTTTTAAAGTTTATTATCTTAATTATAATAAACGTCTACATTTCGTCAACCCTCATCTTAGCATTTGTCTTGCAATAATCGTGTTATTAAAGGTACAATTATGATCCATATTATAGATGTTGTGAATTGCCCAAAATTAATGGTATATTACTAATTATATTGGGGTAAAACACAAAATCGGGTAAGTTAGAGACTTGAGGCATCAATATATGGTATGTGTTACTTTGATGAAAAACACTTGAGTTTTTCGATTACTAACTCAAATAATGAGTTCACCCTTGGATGCTTCTAAGAATTAGTATATATTATGTAGTCTTTCCGTATTTTGATATTGGTTCATATTTTGTAATGTATGTGTAACGGTCCGGTTCGCGTGAACCGGATAATCCTATGAAAATATGAATCCGGTTCACAACTGGACACTTAGAGGTTCCCATCCAAGATCGTTAACGTTCCAACGATAAGGGAACATAACTAAGCGAAAATTAAAACATATGGTAGTGACAGGTTTGTAAAGTTCATAATACAACTTGAGAACCCAACGGCCTCTACTAACGAAACGACAAAACGAACTAGTCTAAAAACCATTACACAAGAGTAAATTATTTTCTACTATATTTATTATTACATAAGACGCGGTCTTGGGTGACGTGATCCTAACTTCAACCTCACTCCAATTCCCACCTGCAATCAACCTGCTAGTCGTCGATTGACAACGGAAGCAAGTTCAAAAGAACAATCCAATACACGTCAGAGACAACATACAAAATATCAACAAGTGGAAAGCAAACAATGTGTTCACCCTAACATGCAAAGGCTCTAAAATATATTTATTCAAAACCCCAACTTGAAACGTTGCCCGTCCTATTCGGGTCGTCCAAGTAATAATCCATTTCATTTGGAGGAATACACTTGGGAGAGCTAATCCCAAGGCAACCACCGACCTAAGACGTTGCCCGTCCTGTTCGGGTCGTCAAAGGTTAAAGTATGCATACCCCCATGGTGACCGTAATGATCCAAAACTGCCATGGGAACAAAACTTATATAATCCATTCCAAAATATAAACCCATTGGGATAACCCAAAACATCCATCCTCAATTTCCAAGTTAAACTTCTTTCAAATTATTTGAGGTGTCTAATCCTTATGTGAGTCACAATGCAATATTCAAGAATGAAACAACACTACTTGCATAACCACATATAATGTATGGTCTAAGCGTGTACCCTTAAGCAACAGCAAACAGAGATAACTCAAATGCTACAGGAATTTCACCCTCTTATGAATCGAGGTCCTAAACAAACATACACACAAAACGAACACGTATTAGAACGTGTTTTCACCTCTAACTCATTCTATACCACTAATATGTCAATAAGACTTAATAATTTTAATTGATTTCATCAAATTCCAAATAACTCAAAATTCCATTTTAAACCAGAAACTTAAACCGTCAATTCGGACAGTTTAGAAAATCCAAATGAAAAATCCGACCTCACCACTGCGTCCGGAACGCATCAATTACCTTGGACACCAATTTTCAAAATTTCTAAAATTCGTTTACTATTTTTAATTATTTTAAGCGTTTAAACAACTTTTTAATATACCGATTAATCAAAACAACACGAAAAACATATCCTACTTAAAGGAATGTGAGGCGTCACTTCCGGGACAGCTATGGCTGTCCGGGAATTCGTGCCATGTAACATAACATCGGATCTCAATTATTTCTTTCATATGAAAAGAAAGATCCACCTAATAATTCATAACTAAGAAAATAACAAAAACCGAATCGTAAAACAACATAAATTCAAATTCTTAATACACAATCTCGTAACAATTTCAACCACAAATAATTACTATTTCACACGTAAATTCATCCACCATCGAACACGAAACCATTCAAACACATACTAAAAATAATAAATTCAAATAATAGAATTTAATACTTGATCATTGCACAAATCGAACTATTATATTTTTTTTTTTGTAGAAATCATAAGCCAAACGCCCATATGATTCTAATCACACATATAAATAAATTCAATACCTTAAACAAATCAAATTTTGATAAGGAACTTATGAAATCATACATACTTATTTCACTTAATCCACACCTTTAAATTTCTTCTAGCAAATTGAAATTTTGCTAGGGAAATTTTGATAATGAAACAAATTTATTTAAATATTAAAAATAGGTTTTATTCTTATATCAAATTTGAATTTTGTTAAAGAATATAAATCAATGAAGGATTTTATAAAATTTTGACTTAACCCTTTTAACAAATCAATTTTGTTAAAGGATTATATGAATAAAACATAAAAAAAAAATATTCAATCTTCCTAGAAGTCATAGGACATCATCATATATAAAATATAAAATATAATTTACTTTAAAAGTAAAAATCTAATATGAACTCTTAGATTTCACTTACCCTTGATTTGGAATTTGGATGAACTTAAAGTTTTTTTTTTTTTTTAATTTGTGAGAACCGAAATTAAGAAGAGGGAAAAGAAAAAGAAAGAAACTCTTTGAGGTAAAAGCAAATGACAAAAAGTGGAACATTCTTGCATAAGAGTGGTTTTTATAGAAAAACCACACCCTTTAAGCTTCCCTAACTCCCCTCTTAAAAGTGTCATAATACACACTTAAGAGGGAGTTACAAACCCCTCCAAATTCCTCCTAAAATGATGATAAAAATTATGTGATTTATTATTATTTTTATTATTATTATTTTTTTTTCAATCATCTAATTATGTGATTTAATACCATGATCTACTTTTATCACACATGTATAATTATGATTAAAGATTAACTACTAAATGATGATAAAAATTATTAATTTATTTTAATTTATTTTAATAAAGATTGACTATTATTGATTTATTTTAAAATTGAATATTCTATAAAAATTACGGGGTGTTACAGTATGTATATATGATTATCGTTTTTTTGCTATTTTGATTATGAATCACAGTTGATAAGCTCGGACTTGCTATGACTTGTGTTGATGACTTCATTACAAATAGAAGATGCCGATAATTCAACATAGTTTCATTAATAATGATTACCAACTTAAGTACGCTTATTAAACTTTTTCAATATTCTTTCGGTTTCTTCACTCCTACGCTCCTTATTATATGCTTCCCTTCTCAAGTTATGTTTCTCGGTTCTAAGCTCCTCATTCTCTTTGTCGAGCTTAATAATGATGTCTTTTTGCCATTTGGTGCCCTCCGGATCAACCCACCTAAAATAGGTGCATCCCAAACCTTTATCTTTGAATAGTGGACATGCAACATATGGACGTCCAGGATCAAAATCGCTCCAATCGCGATCATATTCAACTTTATGACCACAATGACAATATTCTTCAATTGAATGATGCTTTGAAATATATAACTAAATTTAAATAAAAACATTAATTTAAAATTAATGAATCACTTAATATAAATATTATCAATAAACTTATCAAAATGAACATAATTTAGGATGTATTTATAGAAATTCACTCAACGGCCATAATTCAAGGCTACAACCTATATATTTTAAAACTACAACGGCTTTTTTGAACTAAAACAACCAAAAAATGTCAAAACAAAAGTCAAGAGTATGTTCGCTATTAGTAACAACGAACATAGTTGAAACTTGGTCAAACAGCGAACAGAGTTTTGACCCTGTTTGACCAAGTTTCAACTATGTTCGCTGTTACTAATAGCGAACAGGTCTTTTGCCTTTTCTGAACCGTCTGCCTTAGTTCGCTGTTATTAACAACGAACATAGTCAAACCTAAGGTCTAAGATAAAATTGCTTATCTTGGAAAATAGTTTCAAAACTTTTCTATTTTTTTGATTTTTTTTTTATTATTTTTTGCTTATTCATTTGAAATTTTCATTTTTATTTGATGTGCAAATAATTATGAGAACACAAATTTAGAGACAGTTTCTTTCAGAAATTATCTTTAATAAGGCTGGCCCATTATATATTTTTAAAAATTTTGTAAGTAGGCATTAAGAATGGTGTAAATAGACATATAAGATATTGAAGTAGGCATTAAAGATATGATAAGTAAGAATTAAGGCTAATGAAAATAGGCATTAAAAATATGATAAGTAGACATTAATCTTTAATGGGTTGATCTTGAGATGCGTCTCTCAAAGACACGGTCTCTCAAGAGACTAGTTGTTATGGGAAACAATTAAAGAGTACATGTAATTTGATTTGGTCTAGTCTTACTCTAAAATCATATTAAATCAAAAATTTTGATCTGAAAATTTTTTAGACCAGACCTGACCATTTAAATCACAGATTTGATCAAACCATTCTACAATGGTTTGGTCTAGTGTTTGGTTCGATCTGATCTATGGTTTTTATATTTTTACTTTTTCTTAAGTTAATACTCATATATATGTTTATTTAAATATTTTTCATCTACGATCCCCAAAAATAATAAAGTGTATTTAGTTGATTATATCATCATTATTCAAGTAAATATCAATATAATAATAATTACATCTCGAAATATACATAAATAGCAACCTTTTTTTAAATATAATTATTTGTCATAGTAAAATCTATGGTCTGAAAAAAATAAAAGAATCAAAACCATACCGAAAATCGTAATTTTTTTTTGAAAAATAATTCAACCAGATTATTTAATCCATGACCAAACCAAATACTAAAAGTACAATTTGGCTCGATTTAATTCACACATTAAACCAAACTTTATCTAGCACTATTTCCATTTCCTTTTCATGTGATGTATGACATGTCTCAAACCCTAGTCCACACTTTTGAAAGCTTCCTTACGCACAACAAAAAAAATCATGTGATGGCATCATCCATGATGTTATACATGTTGTCATTGTTGATGTCTGTAAACTTTTGTAGCTGGTCTTGGACGAGACCGTCTCAACAGATAGTCCAATCAGCTCAATTATAATTTTTCTCAATATGCGATCAGTACTTGATTTATTTAGGTTATAATTGATACATTTAAGGTTAAAATTGAATTTTTTTATAAGTTATAACTGATCATAAATTAATCACTTTAAAGTTTGAATTGATCATTTTTTTGGCAAACAAAAAACTTTATCATTTACCAAAAAAATCACAAAGTACATCAAGGCATGGATACTCAAATTCCTTATTTGCATCAGTGTGGAAACGAGGCCCACCTTCGAGAAAGGGTCTGAATTGATCATTGTTAGATTCAATTTGACATTTTTTATAACAAAGAAGTCTTGAACTCTTGGTTATTTCTAAGAGCATCATATAATTCGAAATCGAAACTTCCTCCAACTTCACATCCAAGGTAAGCAAACATTGTTTTCAAGTCCATTATGAATAGAAACTGTTGAGGAAAGAGTAATATCACTATTATTGATCGATGATTAAAGAGTACATTGATCTATAAAAATGATATAATAATACCATTTGATTAAACTATCATGTATACATTGAATAAGGGTACTTGTATTGAACAATGTTTAAACACTATTATTGATAATTTTATTGACCATTCATTTGCTATTTGAAATTCATCCATAAAATGATATAATAATACCATTTGATTAAACTTTGTTCTAAAATTTAAACCATATTTAGGTAGAAATTATAACTTCAAAATTGATCATTTATAGGTCCAAATTAATTTTTTTTACTTTGATTGATCTATTTAATGTTTACTTTACGTTGAAATTGGTACCTTTAAGGTCACAATTGATATCATTAAGTTCAAAATTGATAAATCCTCAGAAAATAGAAAAACAAGGGAAAACATGTGATGCTGTCACACGCAAATTGAACCAGTCCAAATTGACGGTCTCATAATGAGACCCTCTCGTCCAAGTTTTTGTGAACTTTTGAAGATCAACCTAGATAATTCTGGGCTCTTACAAACAGATTTTTTTCTCAGAAACTCCGCGTTCCCTCTCAAAAGCCCATTTCACTTTACTTTTTTAGTAAATATAGTTATCTTTTTTAATTTAGACATTGAGTTGGCTTAATTTTGATTTGTCTTTTGTAAAGACGATCTCAAGTAAGAATTTGTGCATAAACTAATCCTGATGCTTCAACTCTTTTTATCACCCATAAACCTTTATTTTCTTCCAATGGAAATTACAGAAGTACCCCTCCGATCATTTTCCATAACTTTTCTTAGGCTAAAATGGTGGCTTGCATTTTCACTTTCCTCCATTAGAATCGCCACCCACCTTATCATCTTTTCATGGTCAGTGCCACTGCCTACTCTGACCATCTCGCCGTTTGTCTTTTTCCGACGATATTAATAATTTACCCTTGTCTTATACCATAATAATAATTTATCAATGATAATTTATTTAATAAACTTACCAAAAAATTAATATTAAGATGAATAAAATTAATTAGAAAAACAGTATATATATAGCTATATTTTATCATTAAAAAGAAGTTGAAAGCTCTAATCAATACCCTTATGAGAATGGTAATTACACCAAACAAAATTTCTGATCAACTGTGAGCTTTATTATTAATAAATGAGATTGTCATGTATTTCTTGCAAACAGCACTGGCAAAAATCTCGAAATTATATTTCATTTGCATATCAGATAAACACTTCTTAAAACTAGCCCGAAACGAACTGAACGATTGTGTCACCAGTCGTATGAACTCTTTCCTACCCAATTCGACCCGAATTAAGACCATATTATACCAGCTTGAACCTTAGTTATATTGAACGTAAAACACAACACAACGTACATAAAACGAAGAATGAGAGATTAGTTAACGAAAATAAACATTTCACCTTATAACAGCTACAGATTTGAAAGAATGGAATACTTGCTAATTCTCTATTCAAACAAGGCTTCAATTCTATACATCCAAAATCTACAGCATCAGCCGCTGCTAGGGAAGATTCCTATCTTCTTTGCGAGATCTGAAGCATTGAATTCTCTATTCAACATCACATATGCTTTCTTGGTTCCATCAGGCCTGTAAAATTATAAATCGAGAAATCAACGTCATAAGGTGTTTGAAATTCTGATCCATTTTTTCTAGCAGATTAAATCGTCTGGAGATGGGGATCCATTGAATGATCGGATGCCAGTAAGTAAAATGTTAACACTCACCTAATCAAAGTATTTACTTTACGAACTTTGACACCAAAAAAGTTAGTAACGGCCTCCCTGATCATCTTTTTGTCAGCACGAACATCAACAGTGAAGAGTAGAGAGTTCTCATCAGCAATATTCTTGATCGCAGCCTCGGTTATAATGGGGACCTGAAGGATCTGATACACATCAAGTATTCTCCGTGGGTACTTTTCCTTTTTACTTTTCTTTGAGGGTTTTGATTTAGAAGCAGCAGTCTCCTCTGTGGTTGGTGCAACTGCTTCTGTTGCCTGTGCAATGATTAGATCCCTCTGAAAGCCGGGCTTCTTCACTGGAGAAACTGCATCTAAAAGTTCTGTTTGGTTAAAATAATGGTGGGTAACATATAACATGCATCTAGAAAATGCCATAACAAAGTCTTCACTTTACACAGTTGAAACACTAATGAACCGAATGAACAACATCCAAATGACGACTTCCAGTCCTCTTGAATCTCCATTATGGATTCATATGCCAAGTACGGTACAAAAGTAAACATTATGAGTTTATCGTACCATAAAACTCAATCAATTAAAATGGGGGAGGAAGAAGTGAGAACGAAAGATGATAAAATCATATTTGCATTCAGATGCCTCAATAGGGTCGTCATGTTTCCAACAATGATAAGCATTCAGAAACTACTGTTGGTGATTCATGCTACTATGTGTGGCGGGAACCTTTACATAGATGAATACAATCAGGTTCCTTTCTGTTGGGATTTTGTGACTCGAACCGAGTCTAAGATCGAGTTTAAGATGAATCAAGAGATGGGTCAAAGTGCACGAGACGTAAAGAAGGCAGTCGCGAGTCGCAATTGGGTGTACGGGCCGCGAATTTCTGAGCAATTTTTCGGATCTCATTTTACGCTCACTTTGACGGTTACTTCATTTTGTTAATGGAGCAGTTTCTTTTTCCATTTTGTGCCTCACGTTACTAGTTTGTGTGGGTAGTGGGTTTATTACCCATTAGGTCATTACTATTATTATAAGATTTCTAATATAAATTGCTATTGTATTAGAAGTGATTAAAGCTTTTTTTGACGTGAGACGTATGTACACAAAGTGAGGAAATAATTCTAGAGAGAAATCTTGGAGAGCCATTGTCGTGGTGTCTCGTATTCATCTTGTAATCTCCCAGTTTATAGTGAAAGTTTATTCTCAGTGCCGGTGGACGTAGCTATCACATTGATAGTGAACCACGTTAAATTTCTCGGTGTGATTTTCTTTATTGTTTGTTTGAATCTTTATTGTTTTATTATTGTTTCTCGATCTCGGCTTCCGCTGTCGCACAACACTTTCCTTTACACCTTCCCCTAGATATGACAACATTCTACATGACAAAATGAATATTACTCGACCTCCTAGCACCTTCAACAAGCAAAAGAAGTTTGCAGAGACTATCCTTTTGAGCTACATCAGTATAAGCATCAGCATATTAGATAGAAGATTGATGATTTAGGCATTTTCAGGTACAAATTTAGCAAAGGATCAAATAGTATGCAGCAAGAAATACAAACAAGATTCTTGGTAGTGGGTAACAGCACATAAGTTATCATGCTGTGTATCCCTCTCTTCAGTATCCAACGATGTGTCTATTATGCACAACTGATTTAATTTGGATAAGGCTTTGACACTGTTGTATTTTGCACATCAAATTAGATCCTCTGGATTAAAGCAAATTAGGGATAGTAAACCCCATCCTTCACTACGTTTGGTTTGGCAGAAATATTTTGTTGGAAAAATACAACCGATAATTAATTTTCTTTTGTTTGGTTTGATAGAAAGCAATAAACTAAGAGGAGAAAAATTGAATTATTGGACATGGAAGATTGGAGGATTATGGTTTTCTTTTAATTCTATAAGGATGACAAGATACTTTTCACTCCAAGTTTTTCATTTTAAACCTCTCATCAAACGAAGGGAAAATAGTATTCATAGAAAACATTTTCCCCATACCAAACAGACAAACGTCCCTTAACTTCAAGGCATCCCTGTCGCTTTGTTTCGAATGAAGAAATTAGTAGGAAGAGAAGGGATTTTAAGGGATATAATGTTCTTCGTTTGGATAACACATTAACACTATGTTTGGATATAACTTTTGGAGAGAAAAGAAAGGAAAGGAAGGGAAAGGAAGGGCCGGGAAAGGAAGGGAAGAGAAATGGTAGAAAAATAACACTTGCTTGTTTAGGAGGGAAGGGAGATAGAGTTTTCTCTTCAAATCTTTCCAACTTGGGAAAGATTGATACTTCAACAATAATCCTTTTACTCAATCCCTTCAAATTCCTTCCCTTTCATTTTGTTATCCAAACAAGCAATCCTGCATCTCTCCAAATTCCTCCAGTTTTTTTTCTTTTTCCTTCTATCCAAACACATCCTTAGAGAAATATCTAGAGGGAAGGAATTCAAAAGGACATGGGCGGTTCTTAGGGTATCATAGGTAGCCGACCGCCTATGGCCCCTCGAAATAAGGGGCCTTACATATTAAACGGTTCTATTCAAGCCCAATCCCGAGCAACACTTTTCAAGTAATTTGTTTGTAAACCTTTTTTATATTTGAAGTGATATAATAAAGCAATATATTTTGTGTTGAATTATTTTTCAATTTTTTCTTGAAGTGGAAAAATTTTTACCATTTAATATAATAAAGAGCCTCTTAAAAGATATGGCAAAAATAAATAGGGTCACTAGAGTCTTTGCTCCGCCCCTGCAAAGGGATTAATTCCTTTAATTTTTTCATGATCAAATATATTCAACATTATGTTTGAATACAAGGAAATAGAAAGGAAGAAAAGAGAAAAGAAAGAATGATATTTGTCTCGTTTAGATATAAAAAAGAAAGGAATGGAAACAAATCGGAAGAAATTGGAAGGGAGAAGTCGCTTACATTTTCTACTAAACTGATCCTTACAGCAATGGAAAGAATTGCAAGGAAAACTCAATAGTCTCCCCTCCCCTCCCCTCCTTTCTAAAATGCTATCGAAACACATCACAAAAGTGAAATATTTGGAAAGAAAGTCATTTGTCTCTTCTTCACCCTTCTTTTCCCTCTAAACAAACAGGGAAAATTTTTTCCCTTCTACCCCTTTCCCTTCCCCTTCCCTTATTTTCCTTTCTATCCTAAAATATTCCCGTATCCCCTCATCCTTATCCTCCTTAGTTTAACTCTTACGGCCCGTTAGATAGTGGTACTAAATTGCGATAATGGGAATAATTAACAGTGTAAAATTTTATCAAAACTTTCATATCATTCCCATGGTAATGAAACTTTAATCACAAAAAAATTTTGTGTACAACTTTCTATCACCACTTAATAGTAGATACCATCTATTTCAGTGGTAATGCATTGGAATGATATTCATGAAGAAAATGAGATGATTGGAATTGAACAACCATGACCATAACGTAACCAAGAGATTTTTCCACTAAAATTACACTAATTTTTCATTCTAATTATCACTATTTATTACTACCTACCAAACGGGTGTTAAGCTGTTAATACTCCATAATTTCATTACACTACGTCAAAGCATATGCGCTAGAATGCGAAAATTGTATGATATTTTGGAGAGTAAACACTAGAGATTAGAATCCTTCAAACTTGTTTTATTCCTCTTGAGAATAAGATTAAGCGCGAAGAAACCAGAATGAAAATTCATGCCTTTCCACACAAATTAGTATTAGTAATAGTAAGACAATAAAACAATTGCTACAGAAGATAAGGTTGATAATATTCCCAATTGGAACAAAAGATAATGCCAAACTGATAAGAAACTAAACAAAGTATAAAAACAGTAATTGGAAGCGAACATACCATAAAAATTGAAACTATTTTGGGTATAAGCAGCAGTAGTAGCGATATTACTTGATTTATTGGAGAAAAAGCGAGAAAATAGGATAGTTTTATGGGGAATTTGAAAGGTTAAAGAGGTAGCAGAGACATTAGGGGAAGGGTTAGCGAATGAGAAAGATGACGAGATGGAATGGAGATTAGAGGGAAGGCTGGCCATGGCTTCTACAGAGAGTAGAGATGAGAGATTTGCTTGATAGTCCAAGTACGAGATAACTTATCCTCCCTACTCCAGTAGCCACTAGCCAGTAGGCAGTAAAGTGACTACGAATCCAATACGAATACCTCCTCTTTTTTTAAGTCTTCTATTCATTTGTGGGTTGTAACGCCTAATTAATTGGGTTTACCAAAAAATTTTAATCGATAATCGTGATTTGTAAATCATTACAAAAAAACAGAAAAATAATATTAAAATAAATAAAATTAAAAAAAATAAATTAAAACAATAAATCTCTCCCCCTGTCACATCCTATCACATAGGGGTGATTTATTAACCTCACAAATAACCGTTATTTACTAAGATTTTTTTTAAAATAAATTCTTATTTATTTTGAGTTAATTTTATTTTAGAACAATGTTAAATATTTTCTCAATTTGTGAGTCTTTCAAAAAGTCTAATATCATTTCGATCAAATTTTCAAAGTACATGCCCCACAGGCCACAAAGGTTGATCATAACATCTGTTTTTGAAAAATAGTGTTAGTAGTATATATGATGTTAAATAGGTTAATAATTTAGACTAGACTTGTTGGATTAGTGACTCAATAAAGGCCAAGTGATTGTGTATACATGTGTGTGTGGTATATGATGAAGTTTTGGGGTGCTGCTGCTTGCTCGACTGTGGCACGACCAAAGGAAAGCTGCTCGGCCAGTCGAGCAGGAGATCAGAACCTTCTGTCTACATTCTGATCTCCCGCTCGACCCCCGCTCGACCCATACCTAGTTCGCTCGACCTGGTCAAGCGGAATACACGGGATGTTTTGTTTTTTGCGGCTTGTTCTATATTACATCCAAGGCTTCATAAGTTGGTTCTTTAGGTCCCAAAGCCTATATATAGGCATTGTATACTCATGTATAGCTATCACATTGTAAATCATTTGTTATTAGTCATTGGGATTTAGTTGAGAGCCACATACAAATTCTGGGGTTTCTAGTGAGAGGATTTGGGGTAAATTGATCAATTCTCAATTGTTGATCAATTCTTTGGGACTCTTGTAATCAACAATCAATTCATCAATAATACTCATTAGTAGTTAGAAAGGTTGGAGTTTTTTATCACAAAATCACATTGATATTGGGATTTTCTCCACCTCCCGAAATCTTGGTGTTCTTTATTGTTTATACTTTTGTTTCTTGTTAATCTTGCATTGATTTTACTTAGTCTACCTTAGTGAATTCTAACAAATTGGTATCAGAGTTTGTGTTGTGTATTGGGAGGCTTAGAATTCATAGTTTTGAGGAGTTCTTGGTAGAATCTTGAAGTGGTAAAGGTTGACCATGGGTGTGACAAGATTTGATATTGAAAAGTTTGATAGGAATGTGAATTTTGGGCTATGAAAACTAAAGATGAGGGCTATACTTGTACAAAATGGTTTGGAGAAAGCCATGTTAGGAAAAGCAAAGAAACCTTCTACTATGTCCATGGAGGATTTTGAGGAGATGGACATTAAAGCACTCACTCTTATACAATTGAGTCTTTCCAATGAGGTTCTTAGGGAAGTAGCGAAGGAAGAGACAACGATTGGGCTTTGGTTGAAACTAGAGTCTTTGTATATGACAAAATCGGTTACCAATCGATTGTTGTTGAAGAGTAAGCTCCATGATCTTAGGTTAGAAGAGGGGAGTTCACTTAAATCACACTTGGATGAGTTTGACTCAATAGTGATGGATTTAAGTAATCTTGATGTGACCTTGGATGATGAGGATCTTGCAATTAAGTTGTTGTGTTCGTTGCCTAAGGAGTACAAACACTTTAGGGAGACGGTCTTGTATGGCAAGGATGTGATTACGCTTGAGGAGGTGAAGGGTGCTTTGTTGCAAAGGGAATTGATTGATAAACAATTGACTAAGAATGGTGATGTGTCACAAGGTGGTGAAGGCCTTGTGGTGAGGGGAAGGTCTAAGGGGAATCTTGGAGAATTTAAGCCCAAGCATGGGAAGTCTAGGTCTAAGTCTAGACTCAAGAATGTAGTGTGTTTCAATTGTAAGAAAAAGGGTCACATTAAGAGGTTTTGCCCGGAGAATGGAAAGGGCAAGGGAAAGTGGAATGGAAGTGATTCCACTTCACATGATTCGGCGGCGGTCGTGCATAGTAGTGATGATGAGTGCTTCTATGATGAGAGCACTATCCTTCTTGCGGTGGAGTCGGAGGCAAGGTCTAGAGACCAATGGATACTTGATTCGGGGTGCTCATACCACATTACTCCCAATAGGCATTGGTTCACCACTTATGAGAGTGTTAGTGGTGGGGTAGTGCTTATGGGGAATAATGCGTCATGCAAAGTTATGGGCATTGGTACCGTGAAGATCAAGAGGTTCGATGGGTTTGTGCGTACTTTGAGTAATGTTAGACATGTCCCCGACATGAAGAAGAACTTGATATCGTTGGGTGCACTTGATAGTGGCGGAAGTAGGTGTGTTCTTGAGAAGGGCACACTTAAGGTTACTAAGGGTGCCCAAGTTGTGATGAAGGGCAAGAAGGAGGGTTCACTATATGAGTTGACCGGGATTACCATTGAGGGGTCCGCTTGTGTGAGTTCTTCAATGAGGGAGTCGGATCATACAAAATTGTGGCATTTGAGATTGGGGTACGTGAGTGAGAGGGGCTTAGTTGAACTGTCCAAGAAAGGCCTTCTTGGTAGTCAAGCGGTTGGAGCTATGGAGTTTTGTGAGTTTTGTGTTTTGGGGAAGCAAAGGAGAGTTAGCTTCAAGGAGGCAATTCATAGAACAAAGGCATCGCTTGATTACATTCACTCGGATCTATGGGGTCCATCTAGGGTGCCATCTTTGGGAGGGTCTAGATATATGTTCACTATCATCGACGATTACTCTAGGAAGGTTTGGGTTTAATTCTTGAGGAGTTCAAAGCATGGTAAGTGATGATAGAAAAGCAAACGGGAAAGCAAGTCAAGAGGTTGAGAACGAACAATGGGTTTGGAGTTTGTGAAGGAAGAGTTTACTAACTTTTGCAAGAAACTCGGAATTGTGCGTCATAGAACTTGTGCTGGTAGACCACAACAAAATGGGGTGGCGGAGCGTATGAATAGGACTTTGTTGGAAAAGGCACGGTGTATGCTTTTCCATGCAAAGCTAGGAAAGGGTTTTTGGACCGAGGCGGTCAAGATGGCGGCGTTCTTGGCCAATAGATCGCCAAACACCGCTCTTGGGTTAAAAACAGCGGAGGAAGTTTGGTCGGGGTCGCCGGTTGATTATTCCGGGATTAGGATCTTTGGGTGTCCCGCCTATGCATACGTGAATGATGGAAAACTGGAGCCGCGTGCCAAGAAGTGTGTATTCTTGGGTTATACCGATGGGGTCAAGGGATTTAGATTGTGGAACCCTAGCACATCAAACGTCATCACTAGTAGAGATGTTACCTTCAATGAGTCCGTGTTCTTTCAAGGTGAAAGTGAGAAGGGGAAGATGGAGATTGTTGAAGAAGAAGTGCAAGAAAAGAAGAGTGATGATGATCTTGATGGTGATGAAAATGTGAGTACACCTCAAGTGGGTGGAGAGATTCCCTCCTCTACTCCTAGGAGGGAATCACTTATTGTGCAAACTACAAGTATTGCACAAAGGAGACCTAGAAGGCAAATCAAAGCACATTCTAGGTTGGGTTATGAGGATGGTGACGAAAATTGGGCAAGAAAGAAGTTAAAGCGCCCGGTGGAGGTTCCTAAAAGGCTTGAGTTTGAGGAGATGGCCGTTTATGCACTTATGGTGGCCAAGGAGGTGATTGATATGGAGCCGTCATCATATGAGGAAGCCATGGAGTGTAAAGACTCCGGAAAATGGCTTGGGGCAATGGAGGAAGAAATGCAATCTTTGATCAAGAATCAAACATGGGAACTTGTAGAGAAACCTAAAGGCAAGAAGATAGTTGATTGTAAATGGGTCTACAAGTACAAGGAAGGAATTCCGGGGGTTGAAGAGGCTAGATGCAAGCCAAGATTGGTTGCAAGAGGCTTTAGTCAAGTTCCGGGTGTGGACTACAATGACATCTTCTCTCCGGTGGTAAGGCACACTTCCATACGCACTCTTTTAGCTTTGGTTGCATTGCATGATTATGAGTTAGAGCAACTAGATGTAAAAACAGCGTTCTTGCATGGTGAGCTAGAAGAGGAGATATACATGAGGCAACCGGATGGGTATGTTGTTGAGGGAAAGGAGGATCATGTATGTTTGTTGAAGAAATCTTTATATGGTCTAAAACAGTCCCCTAGGCAATGGTACAAGCGGTTTGACAAGTGTATGCTTGAAAATGGGTTTTCAAGGAGTGAGTATGATAGTTGTGTTTACATGAGAGAGGTTAGAGATGGTTCCTTGCTATATCTTTTGCTTTATGTGGATGATATGTTGGTGATAGCAAAAGACATGTTTGAAGTGAAGAGAGTGAAGGAGATGTTGAAAGGTAAGTTTGAAATGAAGGACTTAGGTGCAGCGAAAAAGATCTTAGGCATGGAAATCTGTAGAGACCGAAGCAAAGGGAAATTGTATTTGTCTCAAGAAAAGTATATTGAGAGGATCTTGGAGAGATTTCACATGGAGGATGCTAAGCCGGTTGCTACACCTTTAGCATTACAAACAAGATTGTCAAAGGAAGATTGCCCAAAGACAAGTGAAGAAAAAGAATTTATGTCCTTAGTTCCATATTCAAGTGTTGTGGGTAGCATCATGTATGCTATGGTTTGTACTAGACCGGACATTGCTCAAGCCGTGGGTCTAGTGAGTAGATATATGGCAAATCCGGGTAAGGCTCATTGGCTCGCCGTCAAGTGGATCCTTAGGTATTTGCGTGGGACTACAAATGTGTGCATTGAATATGGAAGAAACAAAGAGGGTTTGCAAGGTTTTGTGGATTCTGATTTTGGTGGAGATCTTGATCAAAGAAAGTCGACTTCGGGGTATGTGTTTTGCCTTGGAGGTGTTGCCATTAGTTAGAGATCTAGCTTGCAAGGAGTAGTGACTCAATCCACTACGGTGCGGAGTATATAGCGGCGTCGGAAGGGTTTAAAGAAGCACAATGGCTCAAAGGTTTTGTAAGTGAACTTGTGATGAAGGAATGTGTTCCTACAGTTTATTGTGATAGCCAAAGTGCCATTGATTTGGCATCACACCAAAATTGTTACTATAGGAGAACAAAGCACATTGAGGCAAAGTATCATTACATTAGAGATGTCATTGAAAAGGGTAAGGTACTTTTGGACAAAGTTCACACCGAAGATAATCCGGCGGATATGTTGACAAAACCGTTGCCTACTCCTAAGTTTGAGCTTTGCTGAAGCTTGATTGGTTGTTTTTGAGGACATGTTGGTTTATCTCCCATGAGGGAGATGCACCTCTTAAGGGGGTGAGTCTTTCATCTCTTATAAAGATGAAAGTTTATGTTGATTCTTGATGAGTTTGGTTTGTGAGTATTATTGATGATTGTTGAAGTGATGAGTTTGGGTTTATGTTCGTCACGGTGGAGAATTGTTGGATTAGTGACTCAATAAAGCCCAAGTGATTGTGTATACATGTGTGTGTGTGGTATATGATGAAGTTTTGGGGTGCTGCTGCTTGCTCAACTGTGGCACGACCATGGGAAAGTTGCTCGACTAGTCGAGCAGGAGATCAGAATCTTCTGTCTACATTCTGATCTCCCGCTCGACCCATACCTAGTTCGCTCGACCTGGTCGAGCGGAATACACGGGATGTTCTGTTTTTTGCGGCTTGTTCTATATTACATCCAAGGCTTCATAAGTTGGTTCTTTAGGTCCCAAAGCCTATATATAGGCATTGTATACTCATGTATAGCTATCACATTGTAAATCATTTGTTATTAGTCATTGGGATTGAGTTGAGAGCCACATACAAATTCTAGGGTTTCTAGTGAGAGGATTTGGGGTAAATTGATCAATTCTCAATTGTTGATCAATTCTTTGGGACTTTTGTAATCAACAATCAATTCATCAATAATACTCATTAGTAGTTAGAAAGGGTGGAGTTTTTTTTATCACAATAGCACATCGATATTGGGATTTTCTCCACCTCCCAAAATCTTGGTGTTCTTTATTGTTTATGCTTTTGTTTCTTGTTAATCTTGCATTGATTTTACTTAGTCTACCTTAGTGAATTCTAACAAGACTTTAAAAGTATTTATTTCATAAGAATGACACGGACAACACTTTCAAAGAATGTGCCCCATAAGAGTGACTAGAGATATATGTTTTCTACTATAAGCACCAGTAAAAATAAGGCGAAGCCAGGATTTACAGTTAGGGGGGCCGAATTGTCGATATACAAGTTAAAGTATGAACATTTAAATCATATAGACTGAATTAACTTTTTTTTTTGAAGAAACTAAGTGTTTGTGACTTCATATATTTGTCTATTTAGTCTCCATAAAAAAATACTATTAAAATTAAGATAACAAAAATATAAAGACACACATTAAAAAGGATGTGAATTATTAAAGATAGATAGTATTGACTTTTTAGTATAAATTAAATCAGGCCATCTTATATGAGACCGTCTCACTATGAGACAAGTTTATACAAGTAAGCCCATTTGTCTAAGTGATCGCTTAAAGGTTAATTATAAGTGTAACTTTAAGACTAAAAAGTCATCACTTTAAAAATAATGTACATTGGGCCAAGGCAATTAAAATGGCCTCATCGTGAGACTATCTCATATGAGAAATTTGTGTAAATTAAATTTATTATTCTACTAAATAATAATAGTTCAAATTTGGGTTTGATCCTTTACCTTAAATTACAAATATGTTACCTTAATCATTGACCTATAGTAATTTTTATTACAATTATTCACTCTTTAAATTATGTTATAATATATTAGTAAGGGGGGCCGAAACCAAAATTACAAAGGATCACATTTTGGGCAAGGGGGGCCGGGCCTCCGCCGGCCCCCGGTGTGGCTTCGCCCCTGAATTATCGAATATCTTCTTAATTATTCAACCTCAAAAGTAGACGAATAAGTATTTATTTCAACTGAGTTTTCAAAATGCGTGTCCAATAAGGGTGATTGTGACGTCCGTTTATCTAGAAAAATCATTACTATGTGAACTTAAGATGATTTTAAAATTTTTAAAACTTATATTTAAATAATTTTAAATTATAATTCAAATTTCATGAGGTTTAAATACGAAGATAAAATTAGTTAATCAATTACTTTATTTAAAAAGATTTTTAATTAAAATAATTAATTAATTACAAAATTTGAACTATTATGGAAAAAAAAATAGTAATTAAAGAGTGATTTGAAGTCAAAATTAAAATCTATATCTAATAGGTCATCTTCAATTAAAACCACAAAATTTAATAACTTGACAACATTGCTTACTTTTTAAATTTTTCGTGACTATTAGCACCCAAAAAAAAAACTTTACGATTAAAGGCTTCAAATTGACCTCTTCTTTTTAACGAAAAATAGTAAAGAAATACTCCCTCCAAATTAGTTTAGATGTCTCATTTGGGATTTCACGGATTTTAAGGGTTGAGGGCCATTAAAAAGGTGGTTGTTGGATATTTTAATTGATTAAATTAATTGTAAAGGTGGTAGTTGGGCATTGGGAATTGGAAAAGTAGGGGTATTTAGGTAAAAAAAAGGATAAACAAAAAAGGAAATTGGACAATTGGTATGATTTTGACAAATAAGGAAATAAGACATCTAATCTGATTCGGAGGGAGTATACAACAATATGTGGGGACATCATAATATTAGTGGTAGGAATTGTTCATAACCTAATACCGGAGATTGTAAATGGATGCCTTATTATTTAGATGATTCGAATCAGGATATTGGGTAATAGATTTTGGGACATCGGGTATCAAATAATAATTAGTGGATATGATTAGAGATGTTGTGTTGGTATGGGACAGGACTCAGGAGTAATTTGTAGCAATCAATAATCAATCTAACAGAAAACTAGTAAAGTACATATTTAAATAAAACCATGATTAAAAATGCACATTACAACACAATGTTGTATTGAGATTTGAGAATGAAATACAAAGTACTATTTCCAACTTTAACTAAACTAAATAAGGGGTAACTTTCATGTTACTAGCATACAAACGCATGCAGACTGCAGCGAATAAATAATTAGATACATCTTTCTCAGAGTGTAAAATCAGATTTACCATGTCAATGTCCTAACTCCTAACTAATATACACTACTAACTATTAACTACTAACTACTAACTACTAACTAACAATCAAATGTTGTTCACTCCGCACAATCACAATCACAATCGGAATCGGAATCGGAATCGGAATCATCCTCTATCAACATCTCGACTCCAGCTTAGGTGGTAACATCCTTATCTAGTGGAAATCGGAAACCAAATCACACATGTGCCTCAGTTTTTCTATATTAATCAAAATAACAATTGCTACTTTTTTTATCCATGTAAATCAGGACAAGGGAAGAATACAAAATGGGTATCCGTTTATACTTAAGGAGAATAGCATAACTTTAGCAAACAAGGCGGCAAAGAACCCCCAAACAACTTTAACTTCTGTTTACAAAATGTCTAACTAAAAATTTACTCCATAAAGGAAAATTCCAGCAGATAAGCAATTTGAAGAATATTAATAAACGCTAGAAAAATAGTCAATATTTCAAAGATCAAATAGAAGTAAAAAACCCCCACAAATTTTCATTTTCAAGTAGCCAAAGTTGGGAATTCTGCTGATAAATTATGTTCCATCAGACACAAAACATTCGTTGGGACTGCAATCGATAAAAAAAAAATAGAAGCTAAAACTTTCAACCAGCAAAAGTGACACAAGATCAGAATACTAAATTTACAAGACCTTCCTCCAACTTGAATTGTTCTTCCTCGGTCCACTCAACAGCAAGACTTGCATCATGATTTAACCCAGGAACCGAATCCAAAAGAAGAGAAGTAGATGAATTACCAGCTATTGTTGTGCTAAGACTGCTACAACCAATGGTGTTAGAACTATCACAATACATTAGGTTCTCATTGCTAGCATTCATCCCATGATAGTAACCAAACGGGATCACCTCAGACGTGCTATTCACAGCCCCCGACTGGAACGATATAGCATGCCGGTGCATAACAGAGCTAAAAGAATCTTCCTGGTGAAAGTTGGTATTATACCCAGCAGCCATCCCAACCTTCACTCACTAAAATTTACAAATACATCACCAGAAAGAACCCTATGGTATGTAGTCACATTGCGTGAACTCTACACCTAGTAAACAACATGTCAATTAAAAATCTAAAACAAAAATTACTCAACAAAAATGCAACTAAATTTCTTAGCCTGACAGTCATATGATCATATAGCAGTAAAGTCAAAAACACAACTAAAAAGCTAAAATATTAAATAAATGCCAAAAAGACTGTAATTTTCGGACGAATTTAAACGTAAGAACTTAAAACTAAAAAGGCCCACAAAAAATTGAATAAGGAAGAAGATAAAAAATCAAAATCAAGTGAAAATACGGCTCAGACAACTTCAAATTAGACTATACAATAACATGCAAACGATGCTAATCAAAGAAACAAAAAAAATTCATTCAAACAAGTAACAAAACCCTAATGAGTGGTAAATATGAGGAGATTATGAAGAGAGAAGATACCTTTAGAAAGGGGGCGAAAAGCAGAACTTCTGGGTAATAGGAGCCCTAATTGGGTATGACCCAGAAAATAAAAACACCCCCAAACCCAAAAAAAACGGCAAGTGAACGTTTCGCAGCTTCAAAGTATTTTCTCCCACAAACTTTAATTCTGAAAGGAGTAAAAAGAAAGAAAGATGGAAAAGAAGGCATCCATCATTCCATCCACCAATGGGGAGGCGAAGAAACGAGGCAAAAAGGTTGGTGGGGATGGAGAGAGAAAGAATGATGAAGAGTGAGTGTTGCAATATCTTGAAATTCAGCAATTGTGAGAAATCCATCCCAATTCCCAATAAGGCATTTGATGCCCATTATTGTGGAGCATTTGCCTCCCTATTACATTCACCAATGACTTCAAATACTTCATCTATTATAATGTTTTTGGTAATTTTCTTAATGGTATTTCTAAGTTTTTTTATTATCAATAGTACCCTTGTATTATTGAGTGTTTTACAATCGTAATATTTTTTAATTTATTATGTCAAGAAATCGTTAACTTTTTTTATATTTTGAATTGAAAAATAAAAGAAAAAGAAAAAAACTTAACGGTTACGAAGTGGGAACCATATGAGGACTTTGCTAAATTTTGTCAAATGTCCAACCTGTTACGAAGCCAAACATCTGTAAAAAATAAAAGTAAACTCTAATCGTGCATTGGACGGGTATAATCCTAGTAAATTTTAACTAATGAGATAATATTTCCTCCAATTCTCTATACTTGTCCACTTTCCTTTTTGAGTAAATTCACCTTAGTTTTCCACTTTCCTTTTTGGGCATGAATTTTTTTACCTACATAACTTATGTTCATACAAGTAAAGACCAAAATACCTCATTTACACTACTTAAAATACCTCAACTACCACATTAACAATTGATATAATCACTTAAAATACCCAACTACCTACTTTTAAGTGGTCCCTACAATACTCTTAATTTGTGTATCCAAGGAAAGTGGACAAATATAGTGAATTAGAGGGAGTATTAATTAGAATTTTTTTTTCAATAATTTAAATTTTACCTATACACCTTGATTTAAGAGGTAATTTTCAATGTCCATTGCTCTAAGATCATGTAGGGTATTATGTGTTATGTGTTTATGTGAATCATATGTTTTATGATTTTATTTATAATTTTATTGAATTTGTCAATTCATTATTATCTCTTAACAAACAAAATTTTGCTAATTTTGACTATTATTTTACAATCAAATCTCACATCTAAGAATTATAATAGTAGTAACTTCTAAAATATAAACGGTTTGTACTAGAGTGTACATTACTTTTTTTTTCATTACTAGTTGTGGGGCCGCGTGCTACGCACGCGGTCCCCCAAGTTATCCTATCGAATACAATATTGTTATTTTAAACACTTCGATTAACAATGATACAGTTGAAAAAACTAAAATGTCAATGTGACGCAAAGGTGTGAAGAATGAAATGACACCAAGTGTATCTTAGGTTGTCGATGAAAAGTAGCAATGAAGAACATCTTAAATTGCATGATAAGAGGATAAATGCGCATATAAATATTAACGATCAAAGTCGAATGTTGGAAGTATTAGTATATGGTAGAATTGTGTGGTTTAACAAATGATCAAAGAAGAATTGTGTGGTTTAACAAATGATCATAGAAGCAAGACGGTTGGTAAGTAAAGATGATCAAATAAGTAAAGACAGTAATTTCAATCAACAGAAGCAAGTTTTGTTGATACTTGCACCATAATATCAAAAAGAATAAAAGAATTCATTCTATAAAGATTTTACAATATATAATCAATAAAATATACTAATGAAGAAACGACTTGAGACACGTGTCATGTTTTCATTATAATTTTTCCCGCCTTTATTTTATTTATGTCATAAAAACTTTTATTGATTGGTTAGATATTTAAGGAAATAATTAACTCATTAAAAAATTTAAATATTTTTTAATTGACTATAAATATATTTCGTTATTTAAACCTATAATTATTTTTACCCTAAGTCTTAGATAAAATCAAAGTTTATATCAATAAGAAGTGACCAAATCATAAAAAGACAAAAATAAAATAATATAATTTTCTATTTTAAATACACAATAGTAAGTCTTAAGCTCAAAATTTATATTATATTTTTATTCAGTTTATATATTTTATTATTCTTTTAAAAATATTTTATAATCATACATGATAATAATCTACAAATTAAGTTAAAATATGATATGTTGATGGAAAATCTAAAATATTCCCATGATAGGATCGTAGAAAAGAAAATAATTTTTTTATTATAAACAAAGTATTCTATAACATTTAAAGCTGGATTAATTAAAATTTAATTTAATAGAAACTATTGACGGACATTTCTTGACGTGTTGAGTGATTTCATCGATATATTATAGCTTAAGATAATCAAATTGATAAAAATTATTCATTGATTGTTATTGTTATTGTCTATTTTTTTTGCATATATCTTTTAATATAATTGTATATTGAATTGTTTAATTATTTGCTTTGTCAATTATATTATATAAGATTTGATGATTAAGTTTATGTTGTAAATAAATAAATTTAAAAATTAATATTAATATATACACATAAACAAATTTATTACATTCGTGTTTTACACGGGAATCTATCTAGTTGGGAGATAAGTTGATAACAATTAAAGAAATTGCAAAAAAAAAAAAAGTTTCTTGCATAGAAATTATATGTTAAAAAGACAATTAGTTTTTCAACCAGGAAATTTTAAAAAAATCAATCGGAATCAGAGGTATAACCAATATGGCTCTTGAGTAAAAATGGACATTGACAGTTTAATTCAAGCTTCAGGACATTCAGATCTTAGCATATATTCTACAGCTTCGGGGACGAAATTAGAATAAAGCTTTTCAATAATAAAGGCTTTGACATGAGATAACAAATATTCAGCTTGTATTTCTTTCTAATCCCTTATGATTCCTTGCTGTCAAAATAAAAGTAAATTGATATTAGTCAATTATTCTTTTTTTTTTTTTGGGGGGGGGGGGGGGGAACTTTAGAATAAGATGTTTCATAAAACTCGAGAAGTGACCGGAACCGACCTTGTTATCTAAGGTAAGAACTTTAAGATTCGGAGAACATTTTACAAACTTTGTCATAAGTCTTTTCCAGCCGATACCAACACCGATTCCAATTGCTAGTCTTGTCAGATTAGGAAACCTAGGTAGGTTTAGATTGTAGGAGGCACATAGCAAATACAAAGGCGAATATCGGATTGATGGATACATAAATCAGAAATAACTCTATGTTCCCATACAAACATCAAAATTCAAAACTCACAAAGTTCATAATCACCTCAAAATCTCGAAATAAAATGACAGATCAAAATGAGTGTGACCAAAGTACCATAAATCAGTTGATACTTCACTGGTTCCACATAGTCCTGAAATGTTGTTGCATTGAAAGATTGGCTGGTTGAATTTCTCCCCATGATATGCAACTGCAGTCTGCAGATAGGCAATATAGATTTCATTAATTTGAAGTAAATTGAACCATTTAGCAAAATAGGAGTAGTATTAAGGAAAGTAGTCATACGGGAAAAGGAAGTAAAAGAAAGCAGAACCACTAAAATGGGAATAAGAACAAATCAATAGAGGGCTAGGATTGCAAGCTTAGATCACATGGAAGACACGTGTCAACAGCTGGAACTTTTAACTTCAAAATTTTTAAAAGTTTTAAATTTGGTCAAATTATAAATTCGATAATCAAATGTAATGAGAAAGTATAAATTTTTAACTTCACATAATGATTGTAGTAGAAACCTAATGTTAAATATAAAATTCTTTTACTCCATCCGGCCTTTTTTGTTTGTCCTACTTACTATAACGGGTAGTTTCAATAGTTTGTCCCATTTCTATTTTAGGAAAGTTTTGATTCCCTTTTTCTTACCTCTCTCTTCATTTTGCCGGTTATTATTGAGAATCTCTTATGCCCTCATTATGACTCATCTTGGTTTAAGAGTCTCTCTCTCTTCTCACACTCTCTCTTCTAAAACGCCATTTTCGTTTCATTTTGCAAGCTTTGCCCCCTGATATTCCTTGATTACGTTTCCTTAAATTGGACTAAAATATAGATCGTTTTATTCTCTACAATTTGAGGTAAGTTTCGACATTTTTGGTGGTGGTCTTCAAAAACGTCCCCTGTTCATTTGTCTACTTTGACGGTTTTTCTGGGTTTTAAATGGCTTGTAAATCATCTTCATCTTCATCCTCAATTCCTAGTTATTTATATAAAGGTCTTTGTGAACATGGTGAGTTATGTTCATGTTCAATCCATGGCCTCTCCCATTCATATTCAAATGAGATACTCAGATGGTCCAAAAAAGAGCTTGAGGCTTATCAAAAAGTACTTGAAGATGATGCTTGTTCGAAATTGCGTGGTGAGCTAACTGTAAAAATAAAATTTGTTTTTGATTCTCCTACTAAATCGCCTCCTAAAACTCCTCCTGTTGAAGTTGATGAACATAAGGAGGTCCCTGACACTGCTGAAGAAGTACTCACTGCTAGGGCAAAAGAAAACCCTAAAAAACGCCGTCGTTGATTGTAAGAAATCTTTGTTTAAGTTTATGTTTATTTTCGTTTTTTTTTAGTTGAGACAAAAAGATATTTTGGGTTTTTAGGTTGTAAATGATCATTTTGGGTTACTTCTGGATTTTTATGTTGCTGGTACATTTTTGGGATTTTTTTTTTGTTGATGATAATGTTTGTTGATGATGATGATTTGTTAATCCATGCGTTTTGTTTTGTGTAAGAACTGATTTAGGGTTGTGTTTTGTTCATGTTCTGATTTAGGGTTTTGTTTTGTTCATGTTCTGCTTTATGGTTCTGTTTTGTTCATGTTCAGATTTAGGTTCATGTTCTGATTATGGTTCATGTTCTGATTTAAGCATTCTGTTTTGTTTGGTCATGTTCAGATTTAGGTTCATGTTCAGATTTATGCATTCTGTTTTGCTCATGTTCTGATTATGGGTTCATGTTCAGATTCATGTTCAGATTTATGCATTCTGTTTTGCTCATGTTCTGATTATGGGTTCTGATATGTTCATGTTCTGATTTAGGGTTCTGTTTTGTTCATGTTCTGATTTAGGGTTCTGTTTTGTTCATGTTTTAATTTTGGTGAATAATGATACCCCAATGATGATTTTAAAAAGTCTGAAAAGTTTGGTTTTAAGATTTTAAGTGAGTAGCTTTTGTTATAAACTTTTGAAGTCATTGTGTTTTATGCATGTTTAATGGATTTCATTTTAAATGATGAGCAAACACATTCTGAGAGGTCTTAAAACCTCTATGATGAAACAGGGGGCATTTTCTTAACTAGATTTAAAAAAAAATGATTCATTACTTCTAATGTAAATAAACCTTTGATTACATTTGTTTTTTCAAAATGTTGCTCCTTACTTTCTTAAATCAAAGCTTTAATGATGATTTTACAAAACAATAACTGAGGGGTTGAGTTTTAATTTCAAAACATAAAAACCAATCAACCTTGAGTTTCTTCTAGTACTTGATCATAAGCTTCTTGCATTATGTTTGATGATTGAGCCACATCTTCATTCTCATTTTGTGTTTGGGAAGCTTGAGGATTCATTGAAGGATTCACAAACGCAACCGATTCCCTAACTAGTTGCGTTGGAATCCTTACTTGAATTCTTAACCGCCCATTATCTTCTTCAACTTTCTTCCCCAAATGTGGTTGTACATAGTCATTACTTCCCTTCACTTTAAGGATTTCATTCAAATGATGTTGCAATGAAATCCAAACATTTGTCAACGTCTTCGGATGAAGTTCTTCATAAGCATCTTCCACCGCACCAATCAACTCATTCATATTCTTAGGCATCTTTTTATGCATCAACGATTGAATGCTTCTAAAAAACCCCAAGTCCAATATATTACAATCCGGACTATTGGGTGGTTGTTGTGTTAATATGAATGTAAGCCCTCCTTGTACATTGTGTTGTTGCCAAACCGGATCGTCTTGTGTAATGTGTACTCTTGCGTTGTCTTGTTGTATGAAAATGATCGATGGACCTTCTCTTGGCCACTTTCTAAGTATGGCCGGAATAAGGTTTTGTATTAGCATGTTTCTATATACCTCTTGTGTGACGGATTCGGTTGGCTTTATTTCTATTGCTCCCCTTGGCCTATTTTTTGACTCTCTTTGGGCAGCCACCCTATTTATGAAGAAAAAAATTCCAATTTTCCCATCAAAAACACATTGCCCATGTGTGTTCCATCTAGGCCTAGCAACCGCCCCTAAGAACATGGCCTTCGGTATGAATTTTGATGATTTTGCTGCCCTATAGGGGATTTTTTCCTTGTGTGCAAGGTAGACTCTTTGAGTTTTTTTGGTTAAATAAAACCATTTTTCATCCACATGAATAAAATCAAACATACCCTTGTATATTGGATGCCTTTGAATGCTATCCTCTTGAATGAGACTCAATATCCACTCCACCCTTCTAACCTTATTAGCATCGGTTAGACAAGGGTGAAGAGGATTTGAATGTGCTTTGATTTCTCCTCTTTTGATTAACCTCCATACGGTCGATGGTGCCAAGTCTAGGCATTGTGCCACATCCCGTATACAAGTTCTTTCCCCCATCGGTCTAGACTCAAGAACATTAGGAGGAACAACAACACGTTTCCTCCCACAATTCTTGAACTTAGACTCAACCATATATGGCTTGTTTGGTTCCTTAGATTGCATTGCCCTATGCCATAATCGCCTTATTGTTCTATGATGATAACCGTACTTTTGACCGATCCTTTGGAATGTTCCATGTGGTAACTTCTCGTTTGTGTGTAATGAAAGCAACTCTTCAAAAATAAGATGTCGCATTTCATTTGTTAACCTTGGATTATGTACTTGTTCTTGTGCCCCCTGTTGCTCTACAATGTTTTGTTGTGGTTCATCTTCGGATTCCGAACTTGAATGAGGATCGTATTGAGTTGATCCAAAGTACCATGCCCCCTCGATCTCGTCTTCACTTCCTAAGGCCATTTGCTAGCCAATGATGGGTAATTGAAGTGAAGCTACTGTATGGTGATGCTACTGTTTTTGGCTACTGAAGTTCTGTTTTTTGGCTACTGAGGTTCTGTTTTTGGCTAGTGAGGTTCTGTTTTGGGCTACTGAACTTCTGTTTTTGGCTACTGTATGCTGATGCTACTGTTTTTGGCTACTGAACTGATGTTTTTGGCTACTGAAGTTCTGTTTTGTGAAGCTGATGAAGTATATGCACTGATATTCGGTTTTTGGCTACTAAAGTTCTGTTTTGGCTACTGTTTTTTTTTTTTTTGGGATGAATTTCAGTAACTGAAATTCTGTTTTTATAGTGGTTTAAGATCAATTTTAGATTAGAATTTGTATAGTCATGCAATTGTAATCCTTGATTATTTTGTTAATCCATGTCAATTGTAAATGCCCAATGGATGTTTGGGTATAAAAATTCTGATTTTGTGTAATTCCCTCCCTAATTTGGGAAGGAAATTTCTGTTATTTTTGGATTCCCTCCAAAACTTTCCTTTAATGGAAAGTTGCAACCAAAACAGAATTCTGTTTTTGGCTCTTGTACGGTTCTCTCTCTATGGCAATAATGACAGTTTTTTTTTTGTTTTCTTTTTCTTTATCTCTAATTATTTTATACTTTCTCTCTCATAATACCAATACAATGATTAAATTATTCCACTATCTTAATAAAAAAATACCCAAGATTCCCACTATCTAATAAAATATTACCCAAGATTCCCATTTTCTTAATAAGTGTGAAATCCTCAAATAGGACTAACAAAAAAGGTCGGAGGGAGTAACTTTTAGTCCAGTTGAATGTTAATTCAATTACACTAAATGAAACCTAGAAATTTAAAACAATTCCACTTGAAAATAATTTCTTAAAGTAAAAAATTATTTTAATTTATATTTGTATTTAATTATATACTTCATTTTACATAATATATCTCGTACCCAATTGTTCCCCAGTTAATCTGGCTTGCGTTTTGTGTTCCCGTTCCCGTTCTCCGTTCCAAACCAAATGTCGTTTCAGTAACAATGGTTGTTGATGATAAATAGACTATTAGAGAATAGCTCCGCAGAGACACCATTGATATCAAATATTAATATTAATTACCATTAAGAACAAAAGGGCTTACTTAGGTATAGTCTTGACTCTTGACTTCAAAAACAATTCTTAAAACAGTTCAACAAAACCAAGTCATAGCACAATATATCAAGACAATTCCCTTTTCTCTCCCGAAATTTCACTCATAATCGAGCTTTATGCTTTCTCCCTCTCATCGATAAAATGATCATGGCTTTTTCTTCTTCTCTTCGTCCACTATTATCCTTTATACTTCTGTATGGCTAATGGTAATACTCAGTTTTTCAATAAAACTCAAATTAATTCTTAATAAAAAAAAAACCTAAAATTCTAAATCCATGAACACTTAAAACAAAACATAGAAATCTTAAGCAATTCACATGATCATGAAAACCACAAATTTAAATCCTAAGAAATAAATACAAATACATTCTAACCCAAACCCTAAAAAAACGAATACATTAAAAATGAAAAATGAAAACCTAAAAAATAAACACAGGAAATCATGAAAAAGTAGAAAATCACAAAATAGCGAAATTCACCTCAATTAACGGATATTAGCTTCGCCTGAACCTTCGCATGATCCGTTGACTGATTTAAGCTTTTCTTGGCTATTTTTCTTTTCATTTTCAGTTAGTTTCACAATCAAAAACACAAATGAAAAAAATAAGGAAGGAGGAGAAAAGAAAAATCATCTTAATTATCAATTAATCTAACCTAAACCATAATTACCCAAAAAGAATTGAGCTTTAAAGAAGCCAATCAATCCATATTACCTTCAGAATTCAGGGAACAAGGAAGAAGTTGTAAATGAAAAAACAGTAACAACATAATGGGCAATTTCATCATCATTCCATTGAATACCCACAATTTATTACTCATCTTCAATCACTAACTAAAGCAAGCAAAATTTGACAAATTAAGAATTCATAGCAAACCCAAGAAGTTGTAAGACTGTAGAAGTGCAAACATGTTATGCATACAAGATTTATAGAAGTGAAAGTACCTGAATAAGATTATGAACGAAAACGTCTATTGTAAATGGAAAACCCTAAATTGAGATATCAACCAAAATCATCCAATATATATTAAAAACCATAAATTGAGATTCATTCCGTTAATTAACACGGAAATTATAACATGTAAAAATTAATAGCAGTCAACCAATTTGGGATTTCGCCGATGATGAGAATTTCAAACGTAATTATTCTCGAAAAATCATCGCAAAAATCAATGTCTTCAAGAAAAATGGGTAGAAGGCAGGGAAGAAAAACTGAAAGGGTAAGATGAAGAAGAAAGCAGTGAAATTTCAATTTAAGTGAATGAATAGTTTTTGGCCAAAAAAAAAAACAAAAAAAAGTGAATGAATATTCATTTTCAAAATGTGAATAGTGTCATCCTCTTAGCCTCTTTTTATAGTTAAAGGATAAAGGATTCAAGAAAAATGGGTAGAAGGCAGGGAAGAAAAACTGAAAGGGTAAGATGAAGAAGAAAGCAGTGAAATTTCAATTTAAGTGAATGAATAGTTTTTGGCCAAAAAAAACAAAAAAAAAGTGAATGAATAGTTAAAACACTATTCATTTTCAAAATGTGAATAGTATCATCCTCTTAGCTTTTTTTATAGTTAAAGGATAAAGGATAATGATTTAGCCTTGTAGTCTTAGGCTCATAGCTAAAAAGCTTAACACCATCCTAAAAAAATCTCTTAATACAATAGTGTCTTTTTAGAGGTGTTCATTCGGGTGAGCGTGTCGGTTTCGGACAGGTGTAACTCGGTTCGGTTGTATTTCGGATCAGTTAATTTTCGCTTGCTTATTAGGACGGGTCGCACTCGGGTCGGGTCGGTTAGTCTCGGTTCGGTTGAAGATCGGTTATTCGAGCTATCGGATTAGCTTCGAATCGGTGTCGGTTGAAGTTTGGGTCGAGTGTTAATCGGTGTCGGGTTGTCATCGATTAATAATTGGTTCGGTTTTATCGGGTACAAATCGGGGTGGGTATTTTTTTAAACAGCGGAATTCGGCTACGTATTTACTACTTACTATCGGTCGGTTCAATATCAAATTAAGTTGTTAGTCAATTTTAATTGATGACAAGATTCCCTTTACTTAAAGCAAAATAGATAAAATGCAAATCAATTAGTGATCATTATTACTTTGTTACTTTTAGTTGTTTGACCGGTAATGCATTGGAATGAATTTTATGAACAAAAATTTCACTAATTTTTCATTTCCATTATTACTACCTACCAAACGGGCCGAGTGCATAGCTTAGAAAAATAGGTTGAAAAGCTTTGACTAATTTCTAGATTAAAGAAATAAGATTGAAGAACAACTCAAACTTTTCTAATAGTATTTTAGTGGTAGTATCATTATCCTCCAGCTAACACATACAATGCATTATCATTACCACCACTTTGATTACATAATTTATGATTAGCATTTCCAACAATAGAATGTAAACAAGTCTAACAAACTGACTTTGATTGCACACTTGCTGTAACATTAGCCCAAAATAGGCACTCCTAATCATTGACATGTGTCTTATATACTATTAAAACATGATATAATATCTCTAAAGATATTATTTATTCTAATTCTTTATTTTGTAAACTAATTATTTGTTAATCTATATCTTGTAAGGTAACTAGTAATTTTTCTATGGCTATGTCATAGTTCACATATCTTGTCTTAAGTACTAGTATAGAAACTCGTGCAATGTATGAATTTGTTAGTGCAGAATATATTTAAAAACAGTTTCAAATTTAAACATAATTACGGATGCTTATTTTAATTATTTACCTGATACATAACATTTTTTCATTCAATTGAACATATTAAATTCTAAGTTAATTAAATAGAGTTACTATAGCATATCATACAAATACTTTACCTAATTTAGCTCACTTAAACAAAGAATATTAGATTCTAAATTTGATAAATATTGTCATGCCTCTTTAAATGATGACACTTAGAATTTTCCAAGACTTTTATAGTATTGTATGATATGATATGATATGATATGATATGATGCCTCTTTAAATGATGACACTTGGAATTTTTCAAGACTTTTATAGTATTGTATGATATGACTAGGATAGGATAAAAACCCATACCATGTACTTCCTCTGTTCTGGAATAGATGCTACCAATGCATGGGCACAAGAATTAAGAGTTAACTGTGCAATCATTGGAGCAGGTGGGTTATTGCACTTTAGTCAATTTTTTATATTATTTGTTGGAAAAAGAAAAGGAAAAGTATGAATAATTACATTGTTAATTAAGATCATTTGCAAGTAGTAATTATACAGCTGGACAGCTTTACACAAGTGGGTAATTAATCTAATTCATTTTACTTACCCCAAAAAGTTTACTTCCCCCAAAAAGCTTACTTTCCCCCCAAAATATCTTTTTCCCACCAACTGTCAACTTATCTAAGTCAATTTCCCCCCAAAATAATTTCATTACATCAGTTTAGAATTCTGTAAATATAGATACAAATCACTTGATTTTTTCATCACTTTCCTTCTTGGCTATCTTTCTTCCAATCCTTTTATTTTCATAAACGTACATCTGGATCCAATCCAAACTCTATCATCATTTCTACAAAAACAACAAAACAATAGAAATTAAATTGTTGATGGTTTGGGGGGGCATTGGGAAAAATATTAAAGCTTCAAACTCTATCATCTCAGAATTAAGTTAAACATCATTTGAAATGTTACATAAGCAAGTATTTCAGCCTCATCTTACAACTTGACACGAAATTGAGACAAAACACATAAAGTAAAAACAAAATCAGTAGCATCAAAACAGTTTCAGCCTCATACCAAGAATTTGGTGTGGCAATGAAACAAACATCATATAAAGTTATTAAATATGTTAATGTCTCAATTTCATGACAAGAAAACTAAAGTGGCAATGAAACACAATACATTATGCACATTTCATCAGAGAATAAAATAATCATCATTGAGAACGAAATTAAGTATGAGACTCAAAACATACCATAATCTTCTTCATCTGGTAGCCCATAGTACCAAGGATGTGGTTCTTGTTCAGGACTATCAGGAGCACTGAACTCCCCACAATTCAGATAATAGTGATCAAACCACGAACCAAAGATATTATCATATTTCATACATTCTCTTTGAACATCAGTTAATGTGTCGATCGATTTTCCCTTTGAGTCCATCTTCAAAGGCAACCATAACAAAACAGAGGAAGTAGTATACAAAAATTAGAACTAACAAAATCAGTTAATTTGACCATACATTGGTAGCAACTATACCAAAACAGAGGAGGTACAACATGCAGATTCATAATAAACGAAGGATCAAACTAAAATCTAAGTAATTTAAAAACAAAAGAATAAATAAATCCAACAAAAGAATAACTAAACGAAATTTAAGATCAAAAGAACTAACTAAAATCAAAGAATTTAAAAAACATCAAACTTAAATTAGACTAATTATAAAAAAAACAAAACAAAAAAAAAAGATCAAAGATCCAAACTAGCATGCAACACAAACGAAATTTAAGATCTAGAAAAATACAGAGTAATATAAAAAAAAACGAAAGAACTAACTAAAATCAAAGAATTTCAAAAACATCAAACTTAAATTAGACTAAGTATAAAAAAACGAAATAAAAATAAAGATCAAAGATCAAAGATCCAAACTAACATGCAACACAAATGAAATTTAAGATCTAAAAAAATACAGAGTAATATCATAGAAAACGAAAGAACTAACAAAAATCAAAGAATTTAAAAAGCATCAAACTTAAATTAGACTAAGTATAAAAAAACGAAATAAAAACAAAAGATCAAAGATCTAAACTAACATGCAACAAAAACGAAAATAAAGAACAAAGCAAACTCATATCAATATAAACAGATCGAAAGTACTAACTAAAATCAAAGATTTTAAAAAACAAGATCAAAAAAATACAATAATAAAAACAGAACAAAAAAAATGTTGGATAACAATAGTTCATCAAACATCAAACTAAATCAGACTAAGTATTAAAAAAAACGAAATAAAAACGAAAGATCAAAGATCCAAACTAACATGCAACAGAAAAAGGAAATTAAAGATCAGAAACACCGTACCAGAAGTATAAAACCTGAGGAAATAGATCAAAACAGAGTATATAAAACCATACCAGAAATATAAAACCCAGATCAATGATTTTTCAAAAAATATAAAAGCCGTATAAAACCCAGATCAATAATGAAGATCAAACCCAGAGAAGGAAATCATATCGCCATTAGAGAAGGAAATAATAAAGATCAAACCCAGAGAAGGAAATCAGATCAATATCGCCATTAGAGCACTCTAAAACATTTGAGAGAGAAAATGAAAGAGAGAGAAAATGAAAGAGAGGAAATACCCGTTAGGGTTAGGGTTAGGAGGGATGGGTGGGTATTTATACTAACAATCAATGGCCAAGTTTTAGAATAAAATGAATCTAACGGTCAGAAGATGGGTTTTTAATGGGTATTTATGGATGAGAAGGTGGGTTTTTAATGGGGTATTTATTAGGTATTGAAAATGACGGTTGGGATGGGTAATTGAGAGAGTTGGGTAGGTAAGATTAGGTGAATTATTTAATGAAAGATTAATGATAGGATTAAATAATGGTAGATATAAAAAGTGTGAGGTTGTCTCACCTTTTTACCATTACATTCTCCCATTGTCATAAAATACATTCTTATTTTAGTTAAGTTGATGCAAACCATATATTTTGTTTTTAGAATATCTAAATTATTATTGAGCATTAGTAATTATCTAATAACCACCATCCTTTATTTAGATTGAAGCACATTATAAATTCAGTATCTTCCTTCATTGTAATATCATTATAATCATATAAAAGAAAAACAAATAATTTTGTTTCTCATTCATTGCCTATTACATATTTGGGTTCAATTTTACTATCATTATTTTTATTTCTCATAATCTCTGGTTGAATTTATCACGCTTCCACGCTTTATTTTCCCTACAAATTGGTATCAGAGCTTTAACAATTTCAACTGAGATTTTTTTATAATGTCGACAAAATTCGATATTGAGAAATTTGATGGTAAAATTAGCTTTGCTATTTGGCGAGTCCAAATGCAAGCCGTTCTTGCCCAAAATGGTTTGAAAAAGGTTTTGGATGGTAAGCTGAAAAAATCAGAAAGTGTAACGGAAGAGCAATGGAATGACATGGATGAAAAGGCTTTGTCAATAATCCAATTGTGCCTGTCCCGTGAGGTATTACGAGAAGTCATCAACGCTAATAGCGCTGCTGACATATGGAGTAAATTAGAGTCTATTTACATGACCAAAAGTCTTGCAAATAAACTTCGATTAAAAGAGCGATTGTTTACGCTTCGTATGTCTGAAGGTACTCCTGTTCAATCTCACTTGGATGAATTCAACTCCATTATCATTGACTTAGAAAACTTGGATGTTAAAATAGACGATGAGGATAAAGCTGTACTACTCATTATTTCACTACCGCCATCGTATAGACACTTCAAAGAAATAATGTTATACGGTAATTATATTACCTTAACCTTTGATGATGTTAAGTCCAACCTGTTGTCCAAACAAAAATTTGATACCGAAATTCATTCTGAAATTTCTGGTGAAGGACTAGTGGTTAGAGGGAGGACTCAAGAAAGAGGTAGTAGTAGTAGTAGTAGTAGTAGTAGTAGTAGTAGTAGTAGTAGTAGTAGTAGTAGTAGTAGTAGTAGAAACCAATTTAGATCGAAATCTAGAAGTAAAAACTCTAAATATTGTCGTTATTGCAAGAAAAAAGGGCACGAGATCTCTGAATGTTATAAGTTGAAAAATAAACAAGACAGAGAAGATAAGGGTAAAGGAAAACAACCCGAAAAATCTGCCGAAGCTAGTATTGTTGAGACCGAATCTGATGGGGATTGTTTTGTAGCTGCTGGCCCAGAACAAAGGTCTATGAATGAATGGATTCTTGATTCTGGTTGTTCTTTTCATATGTCTCCTAATAGAGACTTGTTTACCACCTATGAACCGGTTAATGGTGGTCTTGTCTTAATGGGAAACGATGCTCAATGCAAAGTTGTCGGTCAAGGAACAATCAAAATCAAGACACATGATAAAGTTGTAAGAACCTTAACAGGTGTCAGACATGTCCCTGATTTAAAATGGAATCTCATTTCCTTAGGCACCCTTGAATCTCATGGGTGTAAGTACTTAGCTGAAGGTGGAGCTCTAAAAGTGTTCAAAGGAGCTCTTGTAATACTAAAGGCAATTCGATCTGGTAGTTTGTATGTGCTGCAGGGTTCAGTTGTTACTGTAACTGCAGCTATTGCCTCATCTAACAAAGACGACACCAAGTTGTGGCACATGAGATTAGGCCACATGAGTGAGAAGGGAATTCAAATTCTTAAGAAGGAAGGTCATCTTGGAAACCATTGTACTGGTAAGGTTGAATTCTGTGAGCATTGTATTTTTGGTAAGCAAAAGAAAGTTAGTTTTTCGAAAGCTATTCATAGAACCAAAGGTACCTTGGATTACATTCATTCAGATCTTTGGGGTCCGTCAAAAATACCCTCTAAAGGAAAATGTCATTACATGATGACTATTATTGATGATTTCTCACGAAAGCTTTGGGTCTATTTTCTCAAGCTCAAGAGTGAAGCATTTTCCACTTTTAAGGAATGGAAAACATTAATTGAGAACCAAACTGGCAAGAAGGTGAAAAGGTTGAGGACAGACAATGGCCTTGAGTTTTGTTCAAATGAGTTTAACATTTTTTGTAAGAAAGAAGGCATCGTTAGACATCTCACAATTCCAAGGACTCCACATCAAAATGGAGTTGCAGAAAGAATGAACAGAACTATCTTAGAGAAAGTTCGTTGTATGCTCTCTCATTCTGGTTTGGTAAAAGAGTTTTGGGCTGAAGCTGCTTCAACAGCATGTTATTTGATAAATCGCTCACCTAATAGAGCTCTTGATGGTTGTATACCTGAAGAAGTTTGGTCAGGTAACCCTATTGATTATTCTAATCTTAGAATATTTGGGTGTCCTGTTTATTCACATGTAAATGAGGGAAAATTGGAACCTCGTGCTAAGAAGTGCATTTTCTTAGGTTATGGCTTAGGGTTAAAGGCTATCGCTTATATGACCCTGATTCTCATAAAACATTTCATAGTCGTAACGTAACATTTAATGAAAATGTCATGTTATCTTCTGGAAAGGATGTTGTAGTTTCCTCCAATGATGTTCAAGAGGATGATCAAGAGAAGGTGGAGTTTGAGGTTGAAGTTCCTATTAGGAAGGAAGACGTTCCAAAATCCTCAACTACTCAAGAAGATCAAATCACAATTATTGATGATACTACTCAGCATTTGAGTCCACAAATGCAACGTCCACCTCTACGAAGAGGCTTACCACATCCGTGGTCAATGGCTCAAGATCTTCCACAACAGAGATCAAGAAAACCGACTCAACGACTTATTGAAAAATCTGCTAACATAGCTTATGCATTAATTGCTGCCCAAGAGATGGGTGAAGAGGATGAACCTAGAAATTATTCTGAAGCTATCTCATGTGATGATTCAGCAAAATGGGTTGCTGCTATGCAAGAAGAAGTCGAGAGTCTTCATAAGAATGAAACTTGGGACCTGGTGAAGTTGCCGATAGGCAAACGAGTCATAAATTGTAAGTGGATTTTCAAGAAAAAGGAAGGCATCCCTGGTGTTGAAAGTGCAAGGTACAAAGCAAGATTTGTGGTTCGAGGATTTGATCAACAGGAAGGCATTGATTTCAATGAAGTATTTTCTCCGGTTGTTCGTCATACCTCAATTCGTGTATTACTTGCTCTAGTTGCCTTGTATGATTTGGAGCTCGAACAACTAGATGTGAAAATAGCTTTTCTTCATGGTAATCTTGAGGAAGAGATTTATATCCGGCAGCCAGAGGGTTTCATAATTCCTGGAAGGAAGATCATGTATGTCGTCTAAAAAGATCTCTTTATGGTTTGAAACAATCACCGAGACAATGGTATAAGAGGTTTGATTCATTCATGGTTGGACATGGTTACTCTAGAAGCAATTATGATAACTGTGTTTATTTTCAAAAGACATCTTATGGGTCATATATATACTTGTTACTGTATGTTGATGACATGTTAATTGCTGCAAGAGATAAGTCTCTTATTAATAAGTTAAAGACCCAACTTAGCAGTGAATTTGATATGAAGGATTTAGGTCCTGCCAAGAAGATTCTTGGAATGGAGATAAACAAAGACCGTCAAGATGGTAGACTTTTTCTATCACAGAGAAAGTATGTTATGAAGATGCTTGAAAGGTTTGGAATGCAAGATTGCAAAGCTGTTAGTACTCCGCTTGCTGCTCATCTTAAGTTGTCATCTGAACAATGTCCCGTCACTGAGGAAGACAAGAGACGCATGTCAAATGTTCCTTACTCCAATGCAGTGGGAAGTCTTATGTATGCGATGGTATGTACTAGACCTGATTTAGCATATGCTGTGAGCGCCGTTAGCAGGTTCATGCACAATCCAGACAAGGCACATTGGGAAGCCATTAAATTGATCCTTCGTTACCTGAAGGGTTCTTCAGAAATTGGTTTAGTGTTTGATCAACATAGAGCTGATCCCGGAGGTGTAGTTGGGTATGTCGATGCTGACTACGGTGGTGATTTAGATCGAAGAAGGTCACTTTCAGCTTATATTTTTACACTTTGTGGTTCTGCTATCAGTTGGTATTCTTCACTTCAAGCCATTGCGGCTTTATCTACTACTGAAGCAGAGTATATAGCTGCCACTGAAGGAATGAAAGAAGCTATATGGCTCCGAGGCTTGGTAAGAGAACTTGGATTGCAATAAGATATTTTTGTTGTATTTTGTGACAGTCAGAGTGCTGTTCATTTAACCAAAAATAGCAAGTATCACTCAAAAACCAAGCATATTGAAATAAAGCATCATTTTATTCGAGACATTGTTGCTATAGGAAATCTTATTGTTGAGAAGATTCATACAACTGAAAATCCTGCAGACATGTTGACCAAGCCACTTCCAGCAGCTAAGTTCGTTCATTGTTTAAACTTAGCTGGTATCATACACATTTAAACAAAGATACATGACAAGATAATATTCTCAATCAAAGGCGAGTCAAGGTGGAGATTTGTGAGGTTGTCTCACCTTTTTACCATTACATTCTCCCATTGTCATAAAATACATTCTTATTTTAGTTAAGTTGATGCAAACCATATATTTTGTTTTTAGAATATCTAAATTATTATTGAGCATTAGTAATTATCTAATAACCACCATCCTTTATTTAGATTGAAGCACATTATAAATTCAGTAGCTTCCTTCATTGTAATATCATTATAATCATATAAAAGAAAAACAAATAATTTTGTTTCTCATTTATTGCCTATTACATATTTGGGTTCAATTTTACTATCATTATTTTTATTTCTCATATTCTCTGGTTGAATTTATCACGCTTCCACGCTCTATTTTCCCTACAAAAAGTTAATGAGATATAGAGTAGGATAAAAGTAGGAATAGGTATAACTTTAAATGATTGATTTGTTACTAAATAAGGAAATGTAGCAAGTAATAAGAAACTTCCCAAAATGGAATATGTAGCAAGTATTATGAAACGGAGGAAGTACAAATTTTTAAATACGTTAATGTCATATTTGAGAACTATGATTTCTTTTAGAAATTTGAAATTGACTCAAATTAATTGTTTGGCAAATTAAAAATTTGCAAATCAAATCAAATACGTTAACAAGTTATTCATCCTTGTGCTCGATGATCATTCGTTCATCAAAAAGTTATCAAGTGGATAATGAAGTCCAAATCTGAAGACACAAGGAAATTCTAGTCGTTAAACTTCATTGGGAATGGGGATACCAAGACCACAATATCAACTAAAATAAGAGCCATGAAACAAACTCGATAACTGTCTCTACTAAACAGAATTTTGACATTAAATATATAAATTAACAAGGCTATGCTGGTGTATATTGAATTAGTGAGTAGCTGATAATTGTTCCAACTCCAAAAGGCCACATCAAAATATTTTCTTGATTTTTGCATATGAACTAATTATTGAGCCACAATAAATACAATGCACATCCTCAAATTTGTTACTGATGGGAGAATATTGCAAAATCATAATATCGACAGTAATTTTTCAAGGACCAATTCGGGTGGGAGGGGTGGAGCTAGCCCCAAGCAAAATTAAGAAGGTGGTTGTAGGCGGCGGCGTGCTGCAGCTTTCTCAAGTGCCTTCTGTCTTTTTGCTTCCATAAGTAATTTTTCTTCTTCTGTAATCTTTGGATTGGAGCTCCCATCTTCAACACTAGATGGCTTATCATTTTGCTCAGTGGATTTTTGGCTTTGCAGCACACCGACACTTGTGTTATTAGCTTCCCGAGGGATGGATGTTTCCTGTAGCAAATATCAAGCATTAATAAGAAGTAACATCAAGTATAAGTGAAAAAGGTTAAGGCAGAGTCTAAATGATTGTTTTATCAACATAAATATGGAGCCCTTGATTGGCTCTATGGAGCTAAATGTTTATTCATTTTCTACTGCTTGCATTAGAAATGATTTCAATAGCTCTATCATGCCCAAAACTTATTCATTGTTGAGTGATCACCAATCATAATGCAATTTCTTTATAAGACACAAAGTTGTTCGTATTGAGATAATTTTTCAGCACCTCCAGTCCTTACATATGAATAGCATTTATTCCGACATAGAAAATAGACATTGTGCCATTGGGGACAACATATTGCTATAAACTGACATAGCTAATTGAAGGTAAAATGAGAGATGATTATCTAAATGGAAGTAGCCATTATAATTGTTGAACATTTAGTGCATAATAATCCTATATATTATAATCATCAAGTACTACTGAGGTAGTGGGACCAATCGTATCGATTTATTAAGTCCGTATACATCGCTAAAGCTACTAAAAGTAGTGGGACAAAACATATTAATATATGAGGTCCAAAAGGCATTTAAGTTATTACTTAATCAAAGGAAACAAGGGAAAAAGGGGGATCAAGGCAGAGGCCAAAAGCCGACTCGGCGATCCCCCTTGTGTAGCCACAGCCGAGTCGGCTTTTGGCTACTGGAAAAACCATTTTGGTCAGTAGGCAAAAGCCGAGTCGGCGATGGGTCCTTTGGAGGGACCGCCGACTCGGCGGTCTGGGCAAAATAGTGCCGTTGCTTTTTCTTCCCGTTTCCTATGTGATTAATGCCTCGGATTCTCTTGATTATGCCTTAATTCTGAGATTATAATGCTCATGAATGACTAAGAATAATGTCATTCAATTGCATTGATACCCATGATCATCAATATGATCATTATGGGTGATGATTATGAGGAGGCTCCTCCATATACTCTTTGAGTATAAATAGGTGCCTTGAGGGATGAGTTCTACACACCTTTTCTTACTCTTCTCCTGATTTCTTAGCTTTTCTCATTTGTTCTTTGCATACAAAAGAGTAATTAACTTTTGTTAGTGCATTTCCACAACTTGTTATTCCTCAAACACATTGTTATTGCTTAATACAACCTAAGTACTAAGGTTGTGTTGTAATCGATTGTATCTCGTTGTGAATTTCCAAACTACAACCCAAGTACCTTTGTGGGGGAAATATCACAAAAGGATAGTGAGTACACGCCTTCGATTTGTATCAAGTTTCCGGGTGACGTTCATCGTTACACAATAATCTTCATTTACTTGTTACGTTGTAATCATCTTGTAAGTTTAAATTTTGTCATCAAACAAAGGGGTTTATACAAATTCCCAAGTTGTAATTTGTATTGCATTATATACATTCGTAATAATCTTTTGTGATAATCTTCATACGATGGCATCAATGAAGGACTTTACCTCTAACTTTGCTAAGTTAGAAAAGTTTGTCGGCGTCGACTTTAGACGTTGGCAAAAGAAGATGATGTTCATGCTCACTACCCTCAATGTGGCTTATGTTATAAGCTCACCCAAACCGGAGGTTGCTAAGTCGGATGATCCGGAAACGGTGATTCCGGAAACGGAGATACTTGAACAAAACCGTAAGAGATCAAAGTGGGAGAACGATGATTTCATTTGCCGGGGACATATACTCAATGGTATGCAAGATGCACTCTTTGACATCTACCAATACCATGAGTCCGCTAAGGAGTTATGGGATGCTCTTGAAAATAAATACATGGCGGAGGATGCTAGCTCCAAGAAATTTCTAGTAAGTAATTTTAATTCTTACAAAATGGTAGAAGATCGCCCAATCATTGATCAATTTCATGAATTGCAAAGAATGCATGCTAACCTTAAATTACATAAAATTGAAATTGATGAAGTATTTCTTGTTTCAAGCATAATAGACAAATTGCCTCCTTCATGGAGGGATGTTAGACATGCTCTTAAGCATAAAAGGGAGGAGATTACACTCTCCGACCTTGGACAACACATTATTGTCGAGTCTAGCATCCGGGTTCATGAGAACCGGAAGGATGATAATCCTAATGTACCTACTATAAACATGGTTGGGGAAGGGAAACCACAATCCCGTCCCGGAGATAAGAGGAAGAGAAATGACTCTTCAAAGGGGAAAGCTACTAATCCCAATGCCGAAAAGGTATGTTGGGAGTGTGGAAAGCCCGGGCACCGAAGGAAGAATTGCTTCGTTCTAAAGAACAAGCAAAAGAAAGCCAAGGGGAATGGTCAAGCTTCTACAAGCAAGAGACCACCCGCACAAGGTAATCTTGCATGTTTTGATGAAAATTCTAATATGAGTTTTTCTACTTTGAATACTAATATTAGTACTTTGCAGGATGATTCCTTGGCTTGGTGGATCGATTCGGGGGCATCAAGACATGTATGCAATTCTACACAATGGTTCAAAACCTTTAACAAGGTTGTTGATGGGGAGCATCTCTACATGGGAAACAATGCACCTATCAAGGTCCAAGGCAAAGGACAAGTTGAATTATTGTTTACTTCGGGGAATCTTTTAGTATTAAGAGATGTGTATTACACACCCGAAATAGGTAGAAATTTAGTCTCGGGTCCTATATTGAATCGATTAGGCTACAAACTAGTGTTTGAAGCCGATAGGTGTATTATCTCTAAAAACAATTTGTTTATTGGGCGTGCTTATCTATGTAATAGTTTGTTTAAATTATCTTTGGATTTGAATAAAGATGTTATTTGCCATGTTTCTTCTATGAATGAAAGTGATGATTTGCATTATTTGTGGCATGTTAGACTAGGACATGTAAATTTTGACAAAATTTCTTTTATGTCTAAACATGAGTTAATTCCTATGTGCAATAAAATGTCTAAAAATTGCAAAACGTGCATGTTAACTAAGATCACTAGAACACCTTTTAAAAGTGTTGAAAGAAAGTCCGAAATTTTGGAGTTAATCCATAGTGATCTTTGTGATTTTCATAGTACACCGTCTTTGGGAAACAAAAAGTATGTCATAACTTTTATAGATGATTTCTCAAAGTTTTGTTATGTTTATCTTTTGCATTCAAAAGATGAGGCTCTTGAACATTTTAAGATTTACAAACAAGAAGTAGAAATACAAATTGGTAGTAAACTTAAAAGGTTAAGAACCGATAAAGGAGGTGAATATTATGATCCGCTTTATTTTAACTCAATGGGCATAATTCATGAAACAACCGCCGGTTATGCACCACAATCTAATGGTGTGGCGGAGAGGAAAAACCGTACTCTACAAGAGATGGTTAATTCCATGTTATCCTACTCGGGTTTGAGTGATGGATTTTGGGGTGAAGCAATGTTGACGGCTTGTCACATTCTTAACCGAGTTCCAATGAGAACGAATAAGGAAACTCCTTATGAACTTTGGTACAAAAAGAAACCAAACTTAAGTTATCTTAAGGTTTGGGGTTGTAGGGCCATTGTAAGAGTGCCCGGCAACAAGAAAAAGAAGCTCGGTGAACGTGGGCTTGAGTGCATCTTTATAGGCTATGCTATTCATAGCAAAACCTATAGGTTCTATGTTATAGAACAAAATGACTATATATCGATTCATTCGATTATAGAGTCAAGAGATGCCATTTTTGATGAAAATAGATTTTCATCATTGAGTAGACAAAGAAATCTACAAAGTTGTACCAATGAAAGTGTTGATGATAGTCAACAAAGTTCACTTCTAGATGTTGATGAAAGTCAACAAATAGATGAACTTGATTTAGTTGATCCTATTCCTAAACGGAGTAAGAGACAACGGAAAGCGAAGAGCTTTGGACCGGATTTCCAAGTATACTTGGTTGAAGGTGATAGAAGTGAAGTATCTTCTAGTGTTCCATATTTATATAATGTGGAAGGTGACCCATTGACTTATAGCGATGCTATGGCATCACATGATAGTGCTTTTTGGAAAGAGGCTATCGATGATGAGATGCAATCCATCATGGGAAATAACACTTGGGTGTTAGTGGATCTTCCTCCGACTTGTAAACCAATCGGTTGCAAGTGGATTTTCAGAAAGAAAATGAAAATCGACGGTACTATTGATAAATTCAAAGCCCGTTTAGTGGCTCAAGGCTTTAGACAAAAGCACGGTATCGATCATTTCGATACATATGCACCGGTTGCAAGAATAACCACTATTCGGTTATTGGTAGCGTTAGCTACGGTCTATCATCTAGAAATACATCAAATGGATGTTAAAACCGCATTTCTATATGGGGAGTTAGATGAGGAAGTATATATGAAACAACCCGAAGGGTTTATTTTGAAAGGACAAGAACAAAAGGTGTGTAAACTTGTCAAGTCTTTGTATGGACTTAAACAAGCACCTAAACAGTGGCATCAAAAATTTGATGAAACTATATTGTCCTTTGGATTCAAGTTGAATCAAGCTGATAAGTGTGTATATAGCAAGTTCGATAGCCATGGCAATGGCGTTATCATTTGTCTATACGTCGATGACATGCTTATCTTTGGAACTTGTATAACACAAGTCCAAGAGACAAAAGACTTCTTGTCTAGATCCTTTCAGATGAAGGATATGGGGGAGGCTGATGTGATCTTAGGCATTAAGATCATAAGGCAAGGAAACCGTATTAAGTTAAGTCAGGCTCACTATGTTGAGAAGATACTTAAGCGGTTTAATATGCTTGATAAAGCGCCGGTCTCTACTCCCATGGAACCGGGTATGAAGTTTGCTAAACATACCGGTCAACCAATTTCACAATTGGAGTATTCAAAGGTCATAGGATCTTTGATGTATGCTATGACTAGTACTAGGCCTGACATAGCATTTGCGGTGGGTAAACTTAGTAGATTTACTAGTAACCCAGGTCCCCATCATTGGATGGCGATAAGGAGAGTATTAAGATACTTGTTACGTACCAAAGATTTTGGTATTACATATAGCGGAGAACCTCCTATTCTAGAAGGTTATTCTGACGCTAGTTGGATCACTAATGAAGAGGATAACTCTTCTACTAGTGGATGGGTGTTTGTTTATGGGGGAGGTGCCATTTCTTGGTCTTCTAAGAAACAAACATGTATAGCCGACTCTACGATGTCAGCTGAGTTTATCGCTTTAGCTTCAGCAGCTAGTGAAGCTGAGTGGTTGAGGAATCTCATGTTTGAGATACCTTTGTTACCTAAGCCAATTTCACCGGTGGCGATTCATGCGGATTGCATGACGGCTTTAGGTAGAGCTTATAGTCAAGTGTATAATGGTAAGTCTCGTCATATTGCTCTAAGGCATAGCCTTGTGCAAGGACTTATTATTAACGGGGTCATAACTTTTGACTATGTGAACACTAAGTTCAATGTGGCGGATTCGTTTACGAAAGCCATGAATAGAGACTCAATTGAGAAAGCCTCAATTGAGATCGGTTTATGTCAGTAAAATCATTTGGAAAGGCCCAATTCACGCATGAGTAACATCGTGTCTGAATTCAATGTGGTAAAGTCCTCTTGGTTTTTGTTAAAGCAACTCTTGCATGACCCATCGTTGCTTTGTACCGTGATGGAATAAGGTAGTCGTCTTGAAAGTTCTCAAGATCAAGAGTTGAAGAGCTCTTGGTGTTATATCCACGTCACGGGGATATGTTTAATACGTAATGAGAACCTACCTATATAAGTTTGAAGTGTGGCCGCTTCAAGTAGTCAAGATTGGCATAATGACTATGATAAACTTATGAATAAGATACGGACACGGCCTTATAATGTGTCAAGTTAATAACTTTGTGTTATTTGTTTTGTGTGTACTACATCTTCAAGTGGTTGGATGAGTCGATTGATTCAATTCCTTATGGAAATCAACTCTGGCTCGATCACTTGTTAAGTGTGTTGTACTAGGCGTTAATTCAATCCGTAGGGATATTAGCGTTGATGCATGAAATGTATTATGAGTTTTGGTAAATGAGAAGGCTTATTATACCCAAAATGGGGGAGGATTGTTGAACATTTAGTGCATAATAATCCTATATATTATAATCATCAAGTACTACTGAGGTAGTGGGACCAATCGTATCGATTTATTAAGTCCGTATACATCGCTAAAGCTACTAAAAGTAGTGGGACAAAACATATTAATATATGAGGTCCAAAAGGCATTTAAGTTATTACTTAATCAAAGGAAACAAGGGAAAAAGGGGGATCAAGGCAGAGGCCAAAAGCCGACTCGGCGATCCCCCTTGTGTAGCCACAGCCGAGTCGGCTTTTGGCTACTGGAAAAACCATTTTGGTCAGTAGGCAAAAGCCGAGTCGGCGATGGGTCCTTTGGAGGGACCGCCGACTCGGCGGTCTGGGCAAAATAGTGCCGTTGCTTTTTCTTCCCGTTTCCTATGTGATTAATGCCTCGGATTCTCTTGATTATGCCTTAATTCTGAGATTATAATGCTCATGAATGACTAAGAATAATGTCATTCAATTGCATTGATACCCATGATCATCAATATGATCATTATGGGTGATGATTATGAGGAGGCTCCTCCATATACTCTTTGAGTATAAATAGGTGCCTTGAGGGATGAGTTCTACACACCTTTTCTTACTCTTCTCCTGATTTCTTAGCTTTTCTCATTTGTTCTTTGCATACAAAAGAGTAATTAACTTTTGTTAGTGCATTTCCACAACTTGTTATTCCTCAAACACATTGTTATTGCTTAATACAACCTAAGTACTAAGGTTGTGTTGTAATCGATTGTATCTCGTTGTGAATTTCCAAACTACAACCCAAGTACCTTTGTGGGGGAAATATCACAAAAGGATAGTGAGTACACGCCTTCGATTTGTATCAAGTTTCCGGGTGACGTTCATCGTTACACAATAATCTTCATTTACTTGTTACGTTGTAATCATCTTGTAAGTTTAAATTTTGTCATCAAACAAAGGGGTTTATACAAATTCCCAAGTTGTAATTTGTATTGCATTATATACATTCGTAATAATAAGAGCTTGATTCTCTTTCAATGGTTTTAAGAACTATCACACCTTTCTACTTTTAAGAGCATATGTGATTGCTTTTTCATATTCCTCCATATTACCTGCACGCCTTCTCTAAAAACATTCACTCAATTGATGTCAACATTAATTTGGCTAATTTTCCTCTATCTAATTGATGTATAAGTTTTCTGCAGCCTACTCTTAACCAGTAGATTAGGTAATTCCAACTTTCACCTTCTTTAACCAATTATATCACAAATTTGACACGAATACAGTTATGAGATACGCACACACATAAAAACATTGTAATTAACTTACTTCCAAAGTCTTGTTAAACATTTCATTGAGTATATCTTCTTCCATGTCATTAGCACAATTTCCATTAAAAGTCAAGTCTTCTTGATTATTAGTAGGCGCCTCCATATTCCGGACATCTGAAAGAATGAATGGCACAAAAATTTGAAGACGAAAGAACAGTGATCTACTAGTAATACACGTCATAACTAAATAGTAAATGAAAGTTTCATTAAAAGAATCTACAATTAGTATTTAATTCCATAATTATATATACATAAAAGAGGAACAGAACGTCTACAATGATGAATTTCCCTTTCAAGGCAATGAAATTAGTTCAAGTTTCAACTAGATGCGTAGCCTGTAGGTTTTCTTTTCATTTTTTTCATTTTCTTTACAGTTGCTTTGTTACGCACAGTTTTTAATTATGAAACTAAAAATCTTTATGGCAAAAGGGTAAATTGTGAACCGAAGTTTAAAAAGAACTTCACATATCTGGAATGTTTAAACGAGTATTATGCCTCACTTTCAACGAGAAGATTTCAAGGGTCAAAAACAGTGTGTTGTGCATTGCTTTTTATTTGTCTGAACAGATGAAGGAAGGGAAGGTAAGAAAATGTGTGTGCGATCTAATGCCTTTTTTCTTCAATAAACCATATATTACATTGTTGGATATATTTGTATAGATGATACTAAATTCACAACAATAATCAACTAGAGTTACTTACAAGAGATAATAGGGTCCCAGCATGATAACTTTACATCTTACACTTTTAAGGCCACCAAATCTTGCAACCAAATTCCTTGAGATTTTTTGATGAGTAGAAAGCCTAGAAGTTAAATCTAATTGCTACTGTTATCATTCCACTAAGACATTATTCCCACCCCTTTCACTATTTTCTTTATCACCTCTTCGGATATCAAGGACTTTATCAAACAAATATAAAATGAATGGAACAGCCAAAAGCCATAATGAGAAAGAACGATTATCTCCAACTAGGTGTATCTCCAGGCTTTTGACTTTCATACCAAAGATGTATCTCAAGTTTTTATATTCAAATCATTGTATTTAATATTTCCAACTTTTAACACCTTTTGAATTTCAACTAATAGAGCATCAGACTATTCGACTCTTATCAATTTTTAATATATTAAATAATCAAACTCTTGACTGCAATTCAATAAGAAAATAATTGTAGTAGAAAATTTTCACCACTCCAACCTTAAAAAGTGTAACTATTAAGACTTAAAAGGTGAACTTCACAAAAAGAATCAAAAAGTATATTTCCCTGTTAAAAGAAGCAAACCATTCTTTGAAACAATACAAATCAAAAAGTAAAATATTTACACTTGTATACGGACATCAATGACAATGACACAGTCTATATTCCAACATATTGGCATTCTTTGAAACAATACAAATTAAAAAGTATATTTCCCGGTTAAAAGAAGTAAACCATTCTCTGAAACAATACAAATCAAAAAGTAAAATGTTTACGCTTGGATATGGACAACAATGACAATGACAGTCTAAATTCCAACATATTGGGTAACATTAGAATAGGGAGATCTACCAAAATAGTATAAACCATGATATGGATCATGGCTAACATACTTAAGGTTCATAATACAATTACAACTCAATAGGTCATCAAAATAGAGGTTAGTACAACAAATGCTCATATAAAAAACAGTAAAATTTAATATTATATCAAAAGAGTGATTGGAAGCACGAGAACAAAGATAGACAGAAAGATAGATGTTTGTTGTTCATATTCATGACTAAAGCAAACCCAATAAATACTTGATGCCCTTGTCATAAAGAGCAATGACCTTTTATATGTCAGATATTAATTCAAAATTATTGTAATAGAACACAAGCTTAACAGTGATCAACCAAAGAAAATAAAAACTAAAAAAGAACAAATTCATATTACTTCACGAAATATAATTACTTTGTTAGGCTCTTTATCTTCTTCGGCGAGTAATCACTTTTCACCGTGACAAGTTCACTTTAATCTATCTTACTTTTTCCATTATTCTCCTTCCAAACATCAGAGAATACAATTCACAGTAATTTCCAGCCTCAAAAGTCAAAATAGTGAAATAAGCATATATGCAATGTAATATGCAAAATAGGATACCTTCTTGCTCGTTTAAGATCTCATTATTAGTAGTGCACTCTTTCAGCTTTGTGGGATCCCCTCCATTAGCAACTCTTTCCTTTAGCTCAGCAATGCATGACTGAAATTTTCAGATAGAGGAGATCAGTATCAAAGATAACTTTTTTTTTTTTTTTTGAATAAGTATCAAAGATAACTTAATCATACAAATTATGTATGTTTACAAGTTAAAATAATTATATCAAACAACAAAAATGACAGAAAAGCCCTTAATGTTATCACCCCTGCATGCTCCCCACATGCATTCAGAACGCCAAAAAGGTTATTCTTATTCTGAAGCAATAATCCTTATCTCCTATTAGTAATAATTATGAAAAGAATATTCACTCATTATGTGTAGTAGACAAAGGTTGTCAACTTAAAAAAATTAACTAAAATAAACATTGACCTACACTACTTTTATTAACTAAATATAGGAAATTGACTAGGGGAATCACAGATTTCCAAAGGAAAGGCAAAATTACATATGGTGGTTGAGAGTAAGCCAATGATAATGCTGGCAGAATTTAGTAAAGGAACTCACTCTACCTTCAAACGTTTTGAAGATCCAGCTTCCTCAACTTTGTGTATGAACTGATCAAATGGGAAGTATGGAAGAAATTTCTCATGCCATTCCGCATACATACGAAGTAAATTCTTCAAATCATTTACCTGTAGAAGATAACATGAAGTTAATATAAAGTCATTTCTTGCTTATTAATTTTACTTATGGGTTGTATTAGATAATAATAGTATGAGGAAGCACATGAGCAGTTTCATCCATACTCAAAAAATTGATTGTCTCATACAATTTAATGATTTGTTTTGTACATGTAACAAACCTTGTTTTATATCTTTCTTATTTCTTACATGGATCATTTTTGGTTTGATCGTTAACACAGCTCCTACTAGTAAATAAAAATTAGTATTGTTGGAGTTTGGTGTGACTTTGAGTGCACCAATGGTGTTTGATAATGTGTGGTGGTGTATGGATGTGAGAATGTATGTGTATAACATGATTGAATGGGATTTGAAGTAGTCCAAGGGAAGGATGATCAACACAGTAGCAATATGGCTGTTCTGGACCCTTGCTCGACCCAGTGACCTGCTGCACGACTCGAGCAACTTGGCTCGACCAAGTCAGTAGCTCTCTATCATGCTGCTCGACCATGGCGCTGATCCGATCGACCCCCTTATTTGGCTCCACCTAGTCGACCGAGGATCAGCGAGGCACTGTCTTTGTTTTGTGATAAATGTTACGGGTTATATTTGAGCTAGACCCATTTCCAATCACTAGATTATAAGCACACATGTATAAATAGACCATCATACACTCATTTCTAAAAGGATTCTTAACCCTAGCCTAAACACAAACCCTACTCTTTCTCTCTTTTCTTCTTCTTCAAGTATTATTCTCCATTATAAGAGTTCTTTGAACTCCATTGATTTTCACATAATACAAGCAAGCTAATCACCACCGAGGACTTAGCCCACATGGGGGTGAACCTCGTAAATCTTGTGTCATTGTTATTGCTTTCTTTCTTATTGCTTTTCATTGCTTATATTGAAGTGTTTATTTGTTAGTTTGCATTGAACACCCTTACCATTGGTCCTGGGTATTTTGAGGGATAAAGATTGAATCTTTAGACCCTAGAGTGTTGTTTATTTCAAGTATGGCTCCCTTCCAATTGTTCAAACTACCTAGATGCGCTCTGGATCTTGAATTCGAATAGTCCTATACTGACTAGTAATTTTCAGGTTCAGATTTTGAAATGAAAAAAAAGGATTGAAAATGACATTAATTCCTGCAATTATTTGCGTTATAATTTTCAGATTTTCGGGTACCTTCCCCCTTCCATGCCCATTTGTGCCCTCAAATGTGACTCTATACGAGCCAGCTACTAAATCAGTACAAAAATGAAAAAACAAATAAAAATCAATTCCAACACACACCATTGATCTGCATCCTAAATTGAGACCGACAAATAAAATCTAATGGAAAACGTTTTGCCCAGTTTTACACCATTGATATTGTAATTGAACAACGCAAAATAAAAAGGAAAAACCGAATCATAACATAAACGTAAAGTTAGAACAAAAACATTACCTCATATCCACGACCTCTGAATTTGAAATTACGCGGAAAATAACGGAGAATATATCCAAGACCTTCATCGGCAAGTAGCAAGTCAGGGGTGACCTTCGGACGAGTTTTGGGAACCTTTTTCGGCTTCGAATCTTTAGCAGTGGGCTTCAATTGATAGTTACTGTTACCTCCACCACCATTGCTGGTCTTTGAGTATTTGTTGGAAAAATCGGGAGCAGAAGTAGAATCCAAATTAGAATTATTAGGGTTAGGTTTAGAAGAAGGACAGTCGCGAGACCAGTGTCCAGGTCTACCACACTTGAAACATCCCGTCGGAAGGGCACCACCGCCGGTATCCGCCATTTACGTTGACCGAAGAACTGACTATGGGTCGAGAGATGTGGTTATGTGAAATTGATCCCACTGGTTCTCTTTTGACCTATTTGTTTTCTTTGTTGGCGGGAAATGTGGGCGGGAAATCTATTTTTTCAGCAAAGATTTTTGTTTGGTGCTGAGGATAATAATTCCTAATCAATAACCGTGATTTGTAACATCAAGAGAAAATAAAAAATTAATAATAAAATAAACAAATTTAAAAAAAGATAAATTAAAATAAAAAGCTCTCATCCTATCAAATCTTACCATATAGAGGTGATTGGTTAAATTCAAAATCACCGTTATTTACTAATACCTCCTCCTAAGGATACTCGTTCTTTCGTTCAAAGTTACAAGAGGAAATAATTGATTTTCATCTTCGTTTAGTCTTGTTAACCAAATTAGGTCAAGGATTTGTGTTGGGTTTGTATATTCGAAATTTTTTGATCTGAAATTAACTTTATAAAATAATTAGCGTGAAATAGCAATTTTAACCTGCTTTGTAATACACGGAGATAATTGTATAAAATTACATGTAAATATAAATTATTATAGATCCATAAAAATGTAATAATCAATATATATTGTTTAGAATAACATAATCGATATTTATATAATCAATATGAAGCATATAGATATAATAAAAAATTATTAAATTTAAATAACCAATAAAGCTTATATTAAAAATAGATTGTAATTTCCAAAAAAAAAAATAGATTATAGATTTTGGAAAAAAAACTTTTTGAAAAAAATAATTCTCATTTTAATTAGGAAAAGTTATCCTAAATAATTTGATATTTTCCTGATTTCCCTACAATAACCTCAACTTTTAATTAATCATAAAAATCCCAATTAATGGATTACTTACTCAAGAGTGTTGTTTCTCATATTGTAACTTATTTATTGTAGGTTACCTTCCAAAAAAAGATAAAAAAAAAAGAAAAAAAAATTACATGCAATCTCTTGAGTGATCGTCTTTTATAGAGACGACTCTCAAGAGCCCAATCCATTAAATTTCATTTAAAAAAAAAAAAACTGTTGTCCAGTTCAAAAAGTTACGCACTTGAAAAGGAATGTGAAACGTCTCATTGTTAACCGTCCATCTTCCTCTTCCCCACGTTTATTACTTCCTTGAAATGAAGGAATTAGTTTTTGCACCTCCCTTATACAAGCTTCAACTATACCATCATTGTTTGCTCCTCAAATCATCTAACAATGGAAGATTTAAATTAAGTTTTATCAATGGTGAAAGATTGTTACTATGCAAATACAATGTTGATTTTTTTTTCTTGAAATTAAGTTTTATCAATGATGAAAAACAGTGATGTTGAAGAAGACAACAATGTCTATCATTTGGGGAAAGATAATAAAAACAATTATGGTTATAATTCATATATTTAGGGATATAACCAAAGATAATTGATATTATAACTTTGAACATTTGACATTAGGTTGACTGAACAAAACTTTTTTCTAAAAGGGTTTGGAGTTATAATTTTGAACATTTGGTGGTATAATTATACGTAATTGGTATAATAATGATAGAGGGTTGAAGCCCAATCCTACGTTCGTTGATGATTTGACTAATTCCGCTCTATACATTAAATTATACACCTAACTAACTCCTAATGACTAGAATTAGTGGTAAGTAAGGGGTCGATCCAGAGGAAAATGCTTATGTCACAAGTAGAATTCTTATGCAATGATTTTTGGGGTTTGGTTTGGTGAGTTATAAAAATAATTTATGATTCAAATTTCAAACAATAAAAGTAAAGACTAGAGTTTGGGAAGTTAACTTCTTGATTTACTAAAGGGATGAGTTGAAAATATGTTTTTAATCAAGTTTTATGGCGAGAAAATCTTTCTATTATAACACCACGCCTCCTCAACTTTTGGGCGTAGGAACTGTACAGTTATTAATATGGTTTAGGAGATTCGACTTTAAGACATAAAACTCGACCATACTACTAACGTTCCGTTATATGCTTATGACTTTCAATTTATGTTGAACAAGAAGATATCATACAAGATAGGCATGGTTCATCATCCTAATGATTGAGTAGGTCTCGAAGGAATCCTAATAAAGTTAGTTTCTGGGCAACTCAATACTAGCATGAAATCACACTTCACAAGTGCTCATTACAATCGAGCAACATAAATTGTCCGTGGATGGAGATCGAAATGAAATTTTGATTCCATACCTTGGAACTCACACATTCATTCATGTACATATTTATACTCAACCCATTTTCCACATAAGAAAATCAATATGTTAACTGCGTCACAAAACTCTAGAAAGAGGACTACTTGCTTATGTTTAAAGAAATACACACATAAATAATCATATCATACATGGGTTTTGCACTAAACTAAAAAGAACTTAGAGTTTAGACGAACTTACTGCTGTCAACTAGGGGTTGAAAATCAAAATAATGAGAACAAGAGCTTTAATATTCAACTGATATAAATACTCCACATCAAGTTGCATACTTAAACCCATAAAATTATCTAACTACTTTGATAGATTAACAAATGAAAACCACTTCTAACTACTAGTGTTTATGAACTAAATTACAACTTACAGCTTGAAACATGGAATCAAAATGCTAAAGAAAGTGTTTGTATGAAGACTAGACAAGTTTCTGAACATAGGGACTTTTTCAAAACTAAATTACAAGTTAAAGCTTAAAACATGGAATCAAAATGCTAAAGAAAGTGTTTGTATGAAGACTAGACAAGTTTCTGAACATAGGGACTTTTTCAACACATTTATAAGATAAATATGCAAGTGTTAAAGCTGAGATGTGTTGTGCTTCAGCTTGTGTGCTGAGGTAGTGTATCTTTTCTTCAGAAATTTGGAGTATTTATAGCCAATTTGATGAGCTTTTCCACTTGCTTTCATGATATTTCAATAGTAGTCCAACAAGCAACCTTGTTCATCATTAGTAACAGATCCACAATAGAAGGAAGACTGAAGCAAGCAAGGGGAAAGATTGGATGAAGGTTGAGGCAAGAGATCATGGGCTAAAAAGCAAACAGTGCTTTACAGATCTAAACCGACGGCTCGACTGGTCCTAGTCGACCAGTCAACTGGTTTATCACTGTTGCGCACTGCATCTTTGAACTGCCATAACTTGGTTGTTTCTTATCATGTGACCACTCGTTTCCAATCTAACAGACCCAACTTTAATCTCCAATAAAAAAATATCTACCAAATTTTAAGTGTGGTGAAGGGTATGATCACTTTGAGTGGACCCTTGTGCATTTGATGATCGAAAAATATAGCTTTGCTTTGGATGAGCTTCTTTTCATTAATTTGACTTCGTCACTAACTTAAATCCTAAGGTCACAAAGTCTCAGAGAGTAAGAGGACAAATGTAGTTAGTGCTTGTGATGGCTCGATCACGACTAGAAAAACTAAAAAAGTTGACAAAACAACAAAAACTATATCGAAAAAGTCAAATTCTCGAAAATAAACATAAATGGACTAAACTTAAAGAATAAATCATAAGGATGACATAATTATGATTCAAAATTAGTGGATAAAATGATATGTAGCATGCCTATCATATAACTATGCATGTTTGCTTGTATGATCAGAGATAATCATATGTATAAAAAAATTGTTAAGACCCCATTTAAACATATTACCCCAACTAACTACATTATAACCCCAACTAATCAATGTTATAACCCCAACTAAACAATGTTATAAACCTCAATTAAACTATGTTATGACCCCAACGAAATAATATTATACTCCTAACTACATTATGTTATAACCACAAATAAAAAATAATATAAACCACACTAACCTATATGTTATACTCCCAACTACATCAACCTATGTCAAATCTTTATAGTTATAATACCAGTTATATCTGGTATATCACCAAACATATGAATTTATAACCACAATTGCTTTTATCAACTTCCCCCAAATAGTAGACATTGTTGTCTTCTTCAATATCACTGTTTTCCACCATTGATGAAGTTTAATTTAAAAAATAGAAGATTGTACATTTATTATTATAATCATTTTCAACAAATAAAATCTTAAATTTTCATACCTTTCAAAACAATCACATTCCCACATTAAATCTTCCATTGTAATATGATTTAAGAAGAAACCCAAAATGACACTACTGAAAACAAGGCATTTTGTGACATTTTGTTTTTACATTTTACGACGCTTTAAAGCGTCACAATATAGCTCTGCGACACTTCGCAAAAGCGTCGATATTTTCAATGTCGCTATTTATCAACACTTCAAAAATCGTCGCAATTTTCACAACTTAGGACACTTTATAATGTCACTTGTGTCAATTTTTGACACTTTTAGCGTCACAGTTCACAATTGTGACGCTCTTGCTCGTCACTATTTGTTAGTTTGCGCCAATTTGTTATGTCAAATTATCATTTTATGATGTTGTTAAATGTCGCTATTTGTTAATTAGCGATACTTGTCCTATCGCTAATATTGTCTTTATAAGACACATTTTAGCAAACATTTGTCTACTTACGACGCTTATGCTAATCTACGCTTGTGTCATTGCCCCAACCAACAACCATCTCAACAGCTAGTCAGCCAAGGTCAAGCCTAGGCCAAAGAGGGGGTTAGAAATAGTTTTCAACCAACGCGCCTTGGCTATTACCTCACTAGTTGTGTCAGACTTTGTTTTTATATCTCTTGCTTACTTGTTAAAGCTCATCTATTAATGTGGGACAATATTCTTATCTGAAACCTCTTTTCTACTAGACCCATCTCCTTATAGCTATGTTATTTTAATAACAAAAAGCAAAAAATTATACTTTAATTAAATTAATCATCTATCTCACTAATAATCAAAATGACAAAAAATAATGATCAGATGTTTGTTTTCTAAAATAAATCATCCGATGGTTGTTTTCAACAAACTATAAGTGATCATGATTCATGTCCATGAGAATCAATTCCATGTGTTAAAATATTTTATAAGTCTAATTGTGAGTTACCCAAATGATCATATTCTTCCTAATAAAAATAAACTACATTAAATTCCATAAATATTTTCTCTATAAATTGACACTCATATTCAAATACTTCAATAACAAAAAAAGTGAGATGTGGTGAAACTGAATTATTGTGAAAAAAAATTTAATATTGATAATTTTGTTCAATCATAAGTGAGATGATGATGATTTCTTTACCACAAGGTAGTTGAAAAAATTATAAAAAGTATGATGATTTGTTTCACTAGCATTGTGCATATTCCCTCAACTTTTTTTTTTTTTTGAATAATATTCCCTCAACTTTTTAATCACTTCTCTAAATAGGAGACAAATTATTAGTGAATAAGAGAAGCAAATTGGCAAACCATAATTAATTATTTTGCCACTCACTGAACAAGTATGGCTATGCCTATGGCCACAACAACGTATATGATGGTCGCGAAACGACTTTTGTGATCAATATGGATGATTTTGAAATCTTCACATATATCCTTTGTTTCAAGCCGCGTTGAATGATAACTTTAAAATACTCCATTTTGATTTGGATTGAAATCGCTGTTACTAACAGCGATATATCCCTAAAAAAACTGACAAAAGGTACGCAACATGTAGATCAAATCCCCACACTAAATACTTCAAACATTTGCTCTTGCCCCTTTATATTTCAATTAATTAGTGTACTCTCTCATTTTTGATTGTTTGTAAAATGCTACATTCGATTTTTTAACACTGCCTACAATAAGTGTTAGAAAATAGAATATTTGAGATGATAGATATATTATTTTATCAAATAATAAATTTGATAAAATAAAAATAGGCACTAAATAAAATGAGAGAGTACGGCAATTAGTTTGACACTTTATTAGCCCATATAATTATTAGAGGCGTTTTCCTTAACCTTACCATGTATAATTTCCCTTTTATCAAGTAATAAATTTAATAAAAAAAAGTAGCCACTAAATAGTTTTCAACCAGCAATTGACGCACCTCAGTTATTACCTCACTAGTTGTGTCATTGCCCCAAGCGCAAAGATGCTAACTAAGAATGTTACTTTTTATTTTAATATCTTCTGCTCACTTGCTACCAACGCTCATCTATTGATGTGGGACAATCTTCTGATGTAAAATTTCTATAATTCTACCACTTCATATAAATAAATAAATACAAAAATAAATAAATAAATGGCCGGTAAGAATTTTAATTTAATATTCAACCCATGGATGGAGTTAAAGGTATAGAAAGAGAAGAAAAGCAAAGGAAGAAAAAGATGATGGAGAATTAAACAAGGACAATATGGTAATTTCACCCTTTAACGGCCATTCAAACGTTTTTTAGCCCATATAGTTACGACAGTTAGTTTCCTTTAACCTGGTGTTTACCATGTAGAAACGAAAACAAGATTAGTTATTACAGGCGTTTCCTTTAACCTTACTATGTAGAATTTCCCTTTTATCAAATAATAAATTTAATAAAAGAAAAGTAGGCCCTAAATGAAATGATGATGGAATCATCTCACATTCAGAACAACTTTATTTTTCAAAACATCTAATTTTAGTACTAAAAATACTACCTTTTTTTATTTATTTTTTTTGAACTATACCTCGAACTTTATTAAGGAGAAGCATCCGAACATACAAGATCGTTAATCCAAGGTGGACTAGACTCGATCCAAACATTATTACAAATAGTCCTAGAAGCCCAATTGGCTAATCTATGAGCTATTTCATTGCTTTCTCGATAACAAAAAGAAAACCTAAACAACACAAAGCCATTCATACGGGCTTGAATATTCTGAATAATAGTTTGAGCATGAAGGCCACGAGTACGAGCTTTATTGAGAGCTTCGATAATCATAGCAGAATCGCCTTCAATCTCAACGTGAGGCCACTGAAATTGGAAAGCCAAAGTGACTGCCCAGTCTGCCGCATACAATTCCACCATTTCGATCGACTCGGTACGCATAACAGTTTTGGATGCCGAGAGGAGAATGCTGCCAGCACAATTACGAGCCACCACTCCCATACCAAAACAGTCTCGATGTGGCTTAAGAGACGCATCAAAGTTCAGCTTGATGACTTCCATGTTTGGTTTTTTTCCATTTTGATTTTGCACGAGTCGTTTGCTGCTTGCTGATTGTGTTCCACCGATGGTACTCAAGCAAACCATCTTTTGCCCTCTTGAAACTAAACTCTGGGGATGAAGAAATAGTGTCAAAACAGAACTCGTTCCTAGAGAACCACACATGCCAAAGGAGAGTAGCTAATAACTCAACATCAAATTTGGGACTGTCTTCCAAGACTTCAGTGAACCACTGCCGAATTGAGGGAGCCTTGTCACGCATGATTGAAGAAGGGGCATGCTTCCAAAAAGCACGAGCCCAAGGACAGTCGCGGAAAACATGAAGCGGGGATTCAATTGCAGAAAATCTAGGACAATTTGGCCAGTCCAAGATCCCCTTTTTAACGAGATTAACATTGTGGGGTATGATGTCCCACACTACTCTCCACAGAAAATTTTTTGCTTTGGGGGGAATGTTCAAATGCCATAGCTTTTTCCATATTGGATCCAGACCTTTGGAACTGGAAGCGCCATCCTTAAAAGAGCAGGCCAATCTATACACATCTTTGACTTTGAAAATACCCTCGTTGTTGCCATGCCAAACACGTTCATCTTTCTTGGGAATCACACTAAGGGGAACATGCAAAATGCGAACAACATCAAAGGGTAAGAAAAAATTATTAAGCATTTCAAGATTCCAACAATTGTGAGTGGGGTTAATAAGATCATGGACTTTAGCATTAAACATAAGAGGATGAGGCGGAGTAATAATCTTCCCTTCCCCTTCTCCCCCAAGCCAAGCATCACCCCAAACATTAATCGAAGTCCTATCGCCCACCCTCCATCGAACACCTTTATCAAGAACCGGTCGTGCACCCCATATACTACGCCAAACAAAGCTTGGGTTACTCCCAAGGCAAGCTTCCCATATAGAACTCTTGGGATAATACTTGGACTTCATGGTGCGAGCCAATAAAGAATTGGGTAAGGAGTGGAGTCGCCACAATTGTTTAGCAAGCAAAGCGTCATTAAAACTTTCAAGATCCCGAAAGCCCAACCCTCCTTCTTCTTTGGGTTGACAAAGAGAAGCCCAAGCCTTTCAAGGAATGCCTTTGGTAGAGTTTGAGCCCCACCAAAAGCTCCTCGTAATGCTCTCGACTTCTTTAAAGAAAGAAGAGGGGAGCTTAAAGCAGCTCATGGCGAAATTCGGAATAGAATGGATAATAGCTTTAATCAAGATTTCCTTTCCAGCTTTGGACAAAAGTTTTTCTTTCCACCCATGAAGTTTTTTCCATATGCGATCCCGAATTCCCAAGAAAGAAAGCTTTTTTGAGCGCTCAAAAATAGTAGGTAAACCTAAATACCGGTCATGCTTAAGCACTTCTTTAATGCCAAGAAGATTTTGAATGTTATCCCTAACATGACGACCCAAACCTTTATTAAAAGACAACTCGCTTTTATCAAGATTAATCTTTTGACCCGACAAAACTTCATATTTTTCAAGAATAGATTTGATGGTCAAAGCATCCCTAGAATGGGCACGAGCGAAAATAAGAGTATCGTCGGCAAAGAAGAGAAGCGAAATGCTTGGCGAATTCCTATAGATTTTAATATCCTGGAGCACATTATCCTCATGAGCTTTACGCAAAAGCCTAACAAATCCTTCCGCACACAAAAGAAAAAGGTACGGGGAAAGTGGTTCCCCTTGGCGCAAACCCCGTTGGGGAATAATCGGATCAGTGGGCTGACCATTCACAAGGAACGAATAAGACACAGTAGAAGCGCAAGTCATGACCCTATCAACCCAAGAAGGAGGAAAACCCATTTTCATCATAATAGCCGACAAAAAATCCCATTCAACACGATCATAGGCCTTGCTCATATCGAACTTCAAGGCCATAAACCCTATCTTTTTTGCTTGACTATGATGCATAAAATGGAAAATTTCTGACGAAAGAATAATGTTGTCCGTAATTAGGCGCCCAGACACGAAAGCACTTTGGCTTTCATCAATGATAGTCGGAAGAATTTTTTTCAGACGATTGGCTAGCACCTTTGAAATAATCTTGTAGGAAACATTACAAAGGCTTATGGGCCGCAGATCTTTCATATCAACCGATTTTTGAACTTTAGGGATAAGCGCAACAAAAGTATGATTAAGCCCAGATGGCATATAACCTCCATTCAAAAAATTCAAGATTAAAGAACAAAGATCATCCTTAACAAGATGCCAAAATTTTTTGTAAAAAAGAGCGGGAAGGCCATCCGGGCCCGGCGACTTGCAAGGATGCATCTCCGATAAAGCTTGAGAAATTTCCTCCTTAACATAAGGACATAAAAGAATGTCGGCCATAGAGTTAGTAACCACGGGTTGAATCATGTCCAAACTATCACTTTGAATGGGAGGGCGAGAGGAAGAAAATAAATCTTTATAAAATTCGACCTCAACTTTTTTCATATCATCCAAAGAAGAACAAGCTACCCCATTTTTATCATGAAGCATACTAAGATTATTGCGCTTGAGACGACTAGCCGCTTTGGCATGGAAGAAGGTCGTGTTTTTATCCCCATCCCGGAGAATAAAAGGGCGGCACCTTTGCCAAGCCGCTGTTTCTTCGCTCCTCCTAAGCTCCCGGAGCTCCTTTTTAATTTCACGACATTCATCAATAGTAATCCGATTTTGAGGAATAGTGCGAAGTTGCTTCAAACGTCTTTTTAACCAAGCTATACGCCATTGGGTGCGTTTGTAGGTCTCTTTATCCCATTTCATAAGGAGCTTGCCACATTTATTAACCTTACTAGTCCAAGATGAACCCGAAGCACAAGAAGATTCCCAAAACCCTTTTAAAAGATCATCAAAATTGTCAAATTGGATCCATTTTGCCTCAAAGCGAAAGATACGTTTATAAAACAAAGATTTACGCGAATTAGGATCCAAAGAGTCCCAAAGAAAATGCATAACAGATAGTGATCCGAACTATCCCAAATCACCGTTTCAACCGAAGCATCCCTAAACATATCATGCCAAATAGGATTCGCAACTGCCCGATCCAACTTTTCTTCGATGAAACCCTCATGACGTCCATTAGCCCAAGTGAATAAATACCCCTTCATGCTAACATCTTTAAGATCATAAGCATCTAAGGAATCTCGAAAAGCTTTCATAGACAAAAAATCACAGGGGTTACCACCACATTTTTCATGAGCGTAGAGGACTTCATTAAAATCACCCCCGACCAACCAAAGCATCGCTGATTCAGAACCAAGATTTTTAATTAATTCCCAAGTGCGATGTTTACTCCCACTTTCCGACCACCCGTAAATTTCGGTAAAACGCCAATGTTCCCCCGAACTACGCCTTATACTCACATCAATAAATCTACTACTCATGGACCTTAAGCTAATATCCAAATCTTTTTTCCAAAGCAAAGCGAGCCCCCCCGAACGACCCTTTGGGTCCACCCAAACACCATTAGCTAAACTGATACGCTTTTGGATCCGCTTAATATCAGTGGCATAACATTTAGTTTCCGACAAAAAGACCATAGAAGGGGTATAATGTCTCACTAAATCCGTGAGAGAATCACTTGTCGTGGGATTCCCCAACCCCCTACAATTCCAACAAATCAAAGAATTCATGGTTCACCGAGGGCTTGATAAGTGGAGCCCGCCACCTCAATAGATCCAGCAAATTCCTCCGTTTTCATAGGAACCATACGTCTTTTACTCGAAGTATCTTCTAATTCAGAAAAGTACATCATAGTAGTATCATTATTTGACCGTTTAATACCCCCCAAGGACTCACTATCTTGATTCAACGGTCCATTGTTATCAACACCTCGACGTTGAAACCTCTTCCATTTCTTAACCTTTGCCTCGACAGAGTTGCTGTGCAAAGATCCCATTGGACTCAACTCATGAACAAGACCGTGACCACTATCCAACGGTATATCATTCAGTGAACCTTCAAAACTAGGCTCTACGGTACCCTCTACTCCCCCAAGATCTTTATTAACCAAGCCATCTTCCTTACCTACTGTACTCAAAGCCACCTTATCAAGTAATTCTACTACATGCTCCACTTTACCTTTTATGGGTGAGGAAGCAATCAGAACGGATGGTTGAACCACAAAAAGGCACCTAGCACGCCAGAGCTAGAACTTTCACTCTCATCGCCCAAAGAATCACGAATAGGACGCCACGGCGAAGCTTTTAAACCACCATGAAAATTCTTTACGGGTGAGCCTTCACCATGAAACTCATCACAATCCTTAGTACCATGTCCTAATCTATCACAAAAGAAACAAAACATGGGTATTTTCTCATACTTGACCCCCACCCGGTTAGTAAATCCGCCACGCATCTTCAAATTAACATATTTCTTTAACGGTTTCCGAACGTCAAGAAGACCCCGCATTCGCATTGATTTTTCCATACCCGTAGTATCACGCTTGTCATAAGACAAGAACTCCCCCACTTTGTTGCCTAGAATAATAGCATTATTCTCGTTTTGTTGCCTAGAATAATAGCATTATTCTCGTTTTGGCGCATATAGTTATGGTAGTTAGTTTCCTTTAACCTGATGCTTACCATGTAGAAACGAAAACAAGATTAGTTATTACAGGTGTTTCCTTTAACCTTACTATGTAGTATTACCCTTTTATCAAGTAATAAATTTAATAAAAGAAAAGTAGGCACTAAATAAAATGATGATGGAATCATCTCACATTCAAAACAACTATATTTTTCAAAGTATCTAATTTTAGTACAAAAAATACTACCTTTTTTTTATTTGACATTATATTATAATTGTTGTTTTGACACTTTGAATATTATGATTAGATAGGTATATAATAAGATATTTAATACTTAGTTTAAGTACACACTTTAAACATGTCTCACCTCCTATTTCTTTTTAATGATTAGAATATTTTGTATTCAGTTTCTTAATTCTTTTGGCAAAAAATAAAGAATAAATAACATAAAGTAATTCTATACATAATATTTAAACTAGGAATTATAGGGCTTTACCCTCGTGAGAGAGCCCTTCCAGAAATTCTCAACAGCCAAGGGTCAAGCCAAGGCCGAAGAGGGGGTTTGGAAATAGTTTTCAACCAGCAATTGACGCGCCTCGGTTATTACCTCACTAGCTGCGTCATTGCCCCAAGCGCAAAGATGCTAACTAGCAATGTTACACATTATTTTTATATCTCTTGCTCACTTGCTACCAACACTCATCTATTGATGTGGGACAATATTATGATGTAAAGTTTCTCTAATTCTACCACTTCATATAAATAAATAAATAAATAATTAAATTAATAAATATATAAATAAATAAATAAATAAATGGAAAGAATTTTAATTAAATATTTAACACATGGGTGGAGTTAAAGACAAAGTTGTTAAAATCACGATTCTACTTAGAATCGTTAAGAGAGGTAGAATCGAATCGTAGAATCGTACGATTCTACAAATAAACTTAAATATATGAAAAATATCTAGTTTCTTATTTTTATTATCCAATTAAAAGTTTAATTTATGAATTAAAGTTTATTTGACTTTATTTTTAAGAATTTAACGAAAATTTTTTTATAATTTTTTTTAAATCTTCATAGTAAAATATATGTTTTTTTTAGCTTTCATGATGGAAAATTTGAAATTTATGTGTATATGTGAAAGACATTAATAAAAGATAGTACATAAGAAAACTTAAAAATAATTCGTACTAAATTAGTAAAATCAGATAGTTAAATCGTTGAATTGTAGAATCGTGTTATAATTCTACCTCTAAAAATTTTAATCCAAGTAGAATCGTAAGATTTTGCAACTTTAAGTTTCTACCTCCGATTCAAATCTTTCGCTCGTTTTTGAATCGTAAAATCGTAGAATCTTATATTAGAATCGCGATTTTAAAAACAATGGTTAAAGATTTTGAAAGAGAAGAAAAGCAAAGGAAGAAAAAGATGACGTAGAATTAAACAAGGACAATATAGTAATTTCACCCTTTAACGGCCATTCAAGCGTTTTTTGGCGCATATAGTTACGGCAGTTAGTTTCCTTTAACCTGATGCTTACCATGTAGAAACGAAAACAAGATTAGTTATTACAGACGTTTCCTTTAACCTTACTATCTAATATTTCCCTTTTATCAAGTAATAAATTTAATAAAAGAAAAGTAGGCACTAAATAAAATGATGATGGAATCATCTCACATTCAGAGCAACTATATTTTTCAAAGTATCTAATTTTAGTACAAATAATACTACCTTTTTTTTTATTTGACATTATATTATAATTGTTGTTTTGAAACTTTGAATATTATGATTAGATAGGTATATAATAAGATATTTAATACTTAGTTTAACTACACACTTTAAACATGTCTCACCTCTGAACTCTATTTAATGATTAGAATATTTTGTATTCAGTTTCTTAATTCTTTTGCCAAAAGCTAAAGAATAAATAACATAAAGTAATTCTATACATAATATTTAAACTAGGAATTATAGGGCTTTACCCTCGTGAGAGAGCCCTTCCAGAAATTCTCAACAGCCAAGGTCAAGCCAAGGCCGAAGAGGGGTTTTGGAAATAGTTTTCAACCAGCAATTGACGCGCCTCGGTTATTACCTCACTAGCTGCGTCATTGCCCCAAGCGCAAAGATGCTAACTATCAATGTTACACATTATTTTTATATCTCCTGCTCACTTGCTACCAACGCTCATCTATTGATGTGGGACAATATTATGATGTAAACTTTCTATAATTCTACCACTTCATATAAATAAATAAATAAATAATTAAATTAATAAATATATAAATAAATAAATAAATAAATGGAAAGAATTTTAATTAAATATTTAACACATGGGTGGAGTTAAAGACAAAGTTGTTAAAATCACGATTCTACTTAGAATCGTTAAGAGAGGTAGAATCGAATCGTAGAATCGTACGATTCTACAAATAAACTTAAATATATGAAAAATATCTAGTTTCTTATTTTTATTATCCAATTAAAAGTTTAATTTATGAATTAAAGTTTATTTGACTTTATTTTTAAGAATTTAACGAAAATTTTTTTATAATTTTTTTTAAATCTTCATAGTAAAATATATGTTTTTTTTAGCTTTCATGATGGAAAATTTGAAATTTATGTGTATATGTGAAAGACATTAATAAAAGATAGTACATAAGAAAACTTAAAAATAATTCGTACTAAATTAGTAAAATCAGATAGTTAAATCGTTGAATTGTAGAATCGTGTTATAATTCTACCTCTAAAAATTTTAATCCAAGTAGAATCGTAAGATTTTGCAACTTTAAGTTTCTACCTCCGATTCAAATCTTTCGCTCGTTTTTGAATCGTAAAATCGTAGAATCTTATATTAGAATCGCGATTTTAAAAACAATGGTTAAAGATTTTGAAAGAGAAGAAAAGCAAAGGAAGAAAAAGATGACGTAGAATTAAACAAGGACAATATAGTAATTTCACCCTTTAACGGCCATTCAAGCGTTTTTTGGCGCATATAGTTACGGCAGTTAGTTTCCTTTAACCTGATGCTTACCATGTAGAAACGAAAACAAGATTAGTTATTACAGACGTTTCCTTTAACCTTACTATCTAATATTTCCCTTTTATCAAGTAATAAATTTAATAAAAGAAAAGTAGGCACTAAATAAAATGATGATGGAATCATCTCACATTCAAAGCAACTATATTTTTCAAAGTATCTAATTTTAGTACAAATAATACTACCTTTTTTTTTATTTGACATTATATTATAATTGTTGTTTTGAAACTTTGAATATTATGATTAGATAGGTATATAATAAGATATTTAATACTTAGTTTAACTACACACTTTAAACATGTCTCACCTCTGAACTCTATTTAATGATTAGAATATTTTGTATTCAGTTTCTTAATTCTTTTGCCAAAAGCTAAAGAATAAATAACATAAAGTAATTCTATACATAATATTTAAACTAGGAATTATAGGGCTTTACCCTCGTGAGAGAGCCCTTCCAGAAATTCTCAACAGCCAAGGTCAAGACCAGGCCGAAGAGGGGTTTTGGAAATAGTTTTCAACCAGCAATTGACGCGCCTCGGTTATTACCTCACTAGCTGCGTCATTGCCCCAAGCGCAAAGATGCTAACTATCAATGTTACACATTATTTTTATATCTCCTGCTCACTTGCTACCAACGCTCATCTATTGATGTGGGACAATATTATGATGTAAACTTTCTATAATTCTACCACTTCATATAAATAAATAAATAAATAATTAAATTAATAAATATATAAATAAATAAATAAATAAATGGAAAGAATTTTAATTAAATATTTAACACATGGGTGGAGTTAAAGACAAAGTTGTTAAAATCACGATTCTACTTAGAATCGTTAAGAGAGTTAGAATCGAATCGTAGAATCGTACGATTCTACAAATAAACTTAAATATATGAAAAATATCTAGTTTCTTATTTAATTATCCAATTAAAAGTTTAATTTATGAATTAAAGTTTATTTGACTTTATTTTTAAGAATTTAACGAAAATTTTTTTATAATTTTTTTTAAATCTTCATAGTAAAATATATGTTTTTTTTAGTTTTCATGATGGAAAATTTGAAGTTTATGTGTATATGTGAAAGACATTAATAAAAGATTGTACATAAGAAAACTTAAAAATAATTCGTACTAAATTAGTAAAATCAGATCGTTAAATCGTTGAATTGTAGAATCGTGTTATAATTCTACCTCTAAAAATTTTAATCCAACTAGAATCGTAAGATTTTGCAACTTTAAGTTTCTACCTCCGATTCAAATCTTTCGCTCGTTTTTGGATCGTAAAATCGTAGAATCTTATATTAGAATCGCGATTTTAAAAACAATGGTTAAAGATTTTGAAAGAGAAGAAAAGCAAAGGAAGAAGAAGATGACGTAGAATTAAACAAGGACAATATAGTAATTTCACCCTTTAACGGCCATTCAAGCGTTTTTTGGCGCATATAGTTACGGCAGTTAGTTTCCTTTAACCTGATGCTTACCATGTAGAAACGAAAACAAGATTAGTTTTACAAACGTTTCCTTTAACCTTACTATCTAATATTTCCCTTTTATCAAGTAATAAATATAATAAAAGAAAAGTAGGCACTAAATAAAATGATGATGGAATCATCTCACATTCAAAGCAACTAAATTTTTCAAAGTATCTAATTTTAGTACAAAAAATACTACCTTTTTTTTATTTGACATTATATTATAATTGTTGTTTTGACACTTTGAATATTATGATTAGATAGGTATATAATAAGATATTTAATACTTAGTTTAACTACACACTTTAAACATGTCTCACCTCCTAATTCTATTTAATGATTAGAATATTTTGTATTCAGTTTCTTAATTCTTTTGCCAAAAACTAAAGAATAAATAACATAAAGTAATTCTATACATAATATTTAAACTAGGAATTATAGGGCTTTACCCTCGTGAGAAAGCCCTTCCAGAAATTCTCAACAGCCAAGGTCAAGCCCAGGCCGAAGAGGGGGTTTGGAAATAGTTTTCAACCAGCAATTGACGCGCCTCGGTTATTACCTCACTAGCTGCGTCATTGCCCCAAGCGCAAAGATGCTAACTAGCAATGTTACACTTTATTTTTATATCTCCTGCTCACTTGCTCCTAACGCTTATCTATTGATGTGGGACAATATTATGATGTAAAGTTTCTATAATTCTACCACTTCATATAAATAAATAAATAATTAATTAAATTAATAAATATATAAATAAATAAATAAATAAATGGAAAGAATTTTAATTAAATATATAACCCATGGGTGGAGTTATAGACAAAGTTGTTAAAATCACGATTCTACTTAGAATAGTTAAGAGAGATAGAATCGAATAGATTCGTACGATTCTACAAATAAACTTAAATATATGAAAAATATCTAGTTTCTTATTTTTATTATCCAATATAAAAGTTTAATTTATAAATCAAAGTTTATTTGACTTTATTTTTAAGAATTTAACGAAAATTTTTTTAAAATTTTTTTAAAATTTTCATAGTAAAATATATGTTTTTTTTTTTTTTTTTAGTTTTCATTATGGAAAATTTGAAATTTATGTGTATATGTGAAAGAGATTAATAAAAGATTGTACATAAGAAAACTTAAAAATAATTCGTACTAAATTAGTAAAATCAGATCGTTAAATCGTTGAATTGTAGAATCGTGTTATAATTCTACCTCTAAAAATTTTAATCCAACTAGAATTGTAAGATTTTGCAACTTTAAGTTTCTACCTCCGATTCAAATCTTTCGCTCGTTTTTGGATCGTAAAATCGTAGAATCGTATATCAGATTCGCGATTTTAACAAGAATGGTTAAAGATTTTGAAAGAGAAGAAAGGAAAAGGAAGAAAAAGATGATGGAGAATTAAACAAGGACAATATGGTAATTTCACCCTCTAACGGCCATTCAAGCGTTTTTTGGCGCATATAGTTACGACAGTTAGTTTCCTTTAACCTGATGCTTACCATATAGAAACGAAAATAAAATTAATTATTACAGGTGTTTCCTTTAACCTTACTATGTAGAATTTCCCTTTTATCAAGTAATAAATTTAATAAAAGAAAAGTAGGCACTAAATAAAATGATGATGAAATCATCTCACATTCAGAGCAACTATATTTTTCAAAACATCTAATTTTAGTACAAAAAATACTACCTTTTTTTTATTTGACATTATATTATAATTGTTATTTTGACACTTTGAATATTATGATTAGATAGGTATATAATAAGATATTTAATACTTAGTTTAACTACACACTTTAAACATGTCTCACCATCCTATTTCTATTTAATGATTAGAATCTTTTGTATTCAGTTTCTTAATTCTTTTGCAAAAAAAAAATAAATAAGATAAAGTAATTCTATACATAATATTTAAACGAGGAATTGTAGGGCTTTACTCTCGTGAGAGAGCCCTTCCAGAAATTCTCAACAGCCAAGGGTCAAGCCAAGGCCGAAGAGGGGATTTGGAAATAGTTTTCAACCAGCAATTGACGCGCCTCAGTTATTACCTCACTAGTTGCGTCATTGCCCCAAGCGCAAAGATGCTAACTAGCAATGCTACACTTTATTTTTATATCTCCTACTCACTTGCTACCAACGCTAATCTATTGATGTGGGACAATATTATGATATAAAGTTTCTATAATTCTACTACTTCATTTAAATAAATAAATAGATATTGCACCTGATTTGATGCTAGACAAGGTCTACAAAAACTCATTAAATCAAATGACTTAAAATGCTTGAAATATATGCTTTTATATAAAATTTTATCAGTAAACAAACAACAAGACTAAAGTTTATGCCACTCTATTTTCTTGAAAGAGATGGGCCAAACTGTTAAGTTTAAAAAGAGCTAGTGATAATCTATTTAGCATGCATTTTCATGTACAGAAGTTAATGACTACACAAGTTCCTAACAATAGATAATTACGTAGTCACTAACGCTCATACGAGACCTTCATCCCGATTTTTTTACTCGTGTTTCTTTCTCCAATACGTTCTGGTGGGCATTTTACTGAGGAAACGAGCATCAACCTTCTTATAGTGGTGTGTCACGCGGTTAAGGAGCTTGTCTATAAACCCATCAACTTCATCTTCATATTTTTCATACAGAACTGGTAATGTGTGCGCGGCAACAAAACCTGACACAAAGGACGATACATAAAATTTACACGGATACACCATAATAACACACAATAGTTCCGGCTCTAGTATTTTTCTTAAGAAGGCAGTTGTGCAGACACGACTACTAGTTGGCTTCGACATATAAAATTTTACACGGATACACCATGATAGCTAGCAACAACTCTTCTATGGTCATCATCTATCTTTAGAAGAGGACCATGTATATTCATTATCATCCCTACAAAAGACTATGGCACCATTAAAGAGAAACCAGTGGATAATATAGTATGTAAGCTTGTTAATCCTGTGAAGTGTAACCAACAAATTGATCAAAGAGCGGCGAGGGAGAGGATCTCTCGTTCAAAAATTCACCCATATATTAGCAAGAACATTACCAAGATGATGCTTGAATGTTAGTGAACATATGAAATGAATTTAAAAAGGATATGCAGGTGTCTGAAGAGATGAACAGGATTCAAACAAGAGTGTACATTCAATTCAAGTAACACCGAGATAATGCACAAAATAAGCGTCTAAAAATAAGTATATGCATTGCGATTCAATTGTAGAAAAACAAAATTACAAAGTGCATTAAGCTTTAGCAACTCTTACCAAGATAGATAACAGTAAGGAAATTGCACCAACTCCCAATGATAGCAGCAGCCACCAAGCCTGATACAACCTAAGGATAAAGCAAAATAATTTATTAAAAGAAATTCTTGATCCTAAATTGATTTATTTCTCTGCATGTGTGGACGAGTTTATGAAGTTTGACAAGAAAAAACAGATGAAAGAATAGTGACATAGAGGTAAATGATAGGATAAAGAGTATGCCGGTGTTGAACAATCTTTTGGAGCACGTATAAAAGCAATCTGAGGCAAATGATGACCTCGATTCAAATCTTACTCAAACATGTATACCGAGGGATGGATGCAACATCATAACATCTCTTACAAGAACTCAAACTTGATATTCTACTCACCATCCTACCATGACCCCCAACAACCTACAACGAACAACCTATGAGATTCCAAGGACCTAGCTACAAACCACCACTATATAAATCAAGTTTAGAAGTGATGATGGAGTCATTCATGGCTTCACTTTTAAATTTTAATGGAAACACTTCTAATCACATCCAAAAATCTAGGCCAATAAAAAAACATAGACAACCAGATGGCTCGAAAGGCACAACAAATAAACCTTTCTTAGCCAAGTAGGCCTCTTCCAAGCAACATATAGAAGGATTCGGCGGGGCACATTAATGTTTAATTTGTGAATGATTAAATGCTTAAGTTGATGGTGAATTTGGCGTTGCTAGTTATGTTTTAGTTTTCTTAGTTTAAGTTGAGTATGACTAAGGTAAAGAAAAAGCATAAGAAAAATCTAAAGAGAAGGCACTAGGAGTTGCATCATTCCGGATGGCTCTATTATTCACTACACCTTCGAGCGTCATTGGAATGATGTAACTCCTAGGTCGTCCTCTTTAGATTTTTCTTATTCTTTTATTTGTTAACTAGTCGATGTTGTGGAAAATATTTCGGTTAGGAAAATTGAAATTCTTTTTTGACTTCTATGTCACCCAACACACCCAAAACCATACAGTACTAAGAGAATTACTCACAAAGCCTTATATGCACGTTTACAACCACTATTTTAGTGATGTGGGATCTTCCTCACATGTGAAGTATTTTTCAAACAAACCAAATCCTACACAAGTCAAAGAAAATGTATGGGGCATGCATTTAGAAAGAAACTAGAAAAGAACAAGTATGCAACTTTAAACTCCAGGGTTTCTGAGTAGCATCTAGATGATGGTACATTTTCTTTAATGGGGAAAAAGAAAGTGGTAGTAGAGTCTATATAAATCAAGCAAACAGGTACAAAAGATCGGGCAGAAGCAACAGAAGAACATCATTTATGATAGAATAGACCACTCAAAGAAAGAGCCAATGAAGAGAAATCTTGATGACATAAGACTATTGAACAATCCTAACAGTGACTTTCATTTCAAAATGAGTGGTGTGGAGAATCTCGCTTGGTGTCTCGTCACGGGTCTATAGAAGTTGAGGAATGGCTATGTTAGAAATGGATTCGGAAAAGAAAATATAAAGGGAAGGATAAACAGAGGTACACACCAGAATAAACGGCTTTAAGTTCCCACCACAAGCAATATTTTGAAAATATCTTAATCTGCGGTTGATTTCTCAACAAATTGCGATGCCAGCATTATCAAACTACTCTATTAATTGGAAGTATGGAACTTCAACTTGTAGTAAGGCCGATATACATCAATCATCCAAAGGGGCACAAAAGATCAGGCAGAAGCAGCTAATCAATAACATCGTTTATGATATAATAGACCATTCAAACAAAGAGACAATGAAGAGATGTCTTAATGAAATGGCAGACTATTAAACAGTCCTCACATAGTCACATCACTACTAAAGGCAATTATAAAGCAAGGTACCCATAAGACTAGGCAACAGGAGATTCAACAAGTTAGAAGCTCAAATTTAGATGCCATTTAAATTTAGATTCAACAGGAGATTAAATATCAAATTAATGCAAGGTAGCCTACTTGACCGAACTAGCTATCACTCAAAATTTCATATCAGGAATTAGTTTCTACATCAATGAAGTCCTGATCCAAGGCTTTCAGAGATCATGATCAAAAGCCAAAACAAGAGCTTGTAGTGCAATGAAATAAACGGAAGCCGAGGCGTTGAAGAGATTAACTTTAATTAGAACATCAGCAATCAGCATACTTCAAAGAGTTTTTATCAAAGTGCTGCAGCTTACATTTGTGACCAAGAGCTAAAGAAGCAAATGGATGAATAAGAAGATCAAACAGTAAGCCAACCCTCTTGGGCATTTACAGTTACCTATGGTTCACATCTTCACGAAGCAGTAACGATCAATGTAGTAATTACGCAGCCTTTCTTGCCTCTACATTACAACCTCATCTGTTATTAAACAAGACCTTAGTACGCGCAAACGTTTCAGTCGCAGCAGCAGTGTAATAGTGCTGGTGATGTTAGTAATGAGGGTGGCAGTGGAAGAGGCCGCGGTGGCCGAAAGAGTAGAGGATGGTGACATAGAAGAAATTCCTATAACAATGATAATGTGCAGATGTATAATTAACTAGTGAGGCCTACATGTGATGACAACTTAGAACCCCAATGTGGCCATAGTGAGTCGCTCCTCAATGGGCTTCCCCACCATTCCCTTACACATAACAAGTGTTGGATATTTAGTATATCTAAGAGTTGATTTGGAAGTATAATATAATAAGTTTAAATGTCAAATATTTCATTCACAGACATAGGAAAACAAAGTAGTTGCAAGATGTGCATACGTGCACAAAGTGCGAGAAACACGTGAAAACAAGAGTTTTGTGCAGAACACTGGTAGCTTGGTAGTGACATACGATCATTACACGGTGCTGTTTTGCGCTTTCTTGCTCTATTTTGCTAAATAATGTTCATGAATGGTTGTTTGTTAGTAATGAAATTTGTCTTCATACAGTTAATTGTAATGGAAAGGCACATTTCCTAAGTAATGTTATGTTTTGAATCAATCAAAGTGTTGATTGTATGAAACAAGTTGATGGATTGATGTCTCCTTAGTCTATAAATTAGCGAGATGGACATAACATGATGTACGATTGTAATATGTTTTTCTCTGCATAATTTTCAACTTCCACACATTCAAAGACACAAATGCTTATAATTTTTTGATCAATTGTTCACCTATATAACAACTATTCCTTGTGCTTCGAATTGGTGTGTGCTTGATTTTATTCTCAATGTAGTTTTTCGGTTTTATAACCCAAAGCACCACGTAGGGGAAATGTGGTGATAAAGAAAGTTCCTAGAACGACTTCAGGTAATATTCAAAATAATATTGAATCTCTTATTGTGTTCAAAGTTCAATAATTCAAGATTGTAATATTGACGGGTAATCGGTGATCGAAGATTATAAATTAGTTTTTCATTGTTTGCGTGCTTTACATTAGTTTTATACATTTTAAGATATTAATTGTACTCCTATAAAATATCTAACAATTTGTTACAGAAATCTTACTCATAATGTTTAAGTAAGTGTTCCCAAAATTTAAGGTTACTTAAATAAATGTATGAAATCGAATTGGAGTTAAATCATAGATGGGTGGTTGAAATAAGATTATTATTTGCAAAAAGGAAGATATACGACTTTTATTCTTCCAAATAGAAAACATGATGTCACATAATCTCATCGTGGCCCACTCGTGGGGACACGGGACACCCGTGGGCTCGGGCCCACAAACCCACGGGAGCCCGCAGGTCAAGAGCGTTGACTTGCACATACACTTGGTGAGGTTCATTGTTTCCCAAAACCATATGGCAATAGGAAGATTAGTTCACCCACTATATATGCAGGTCAACAACTCACTATTTTATCGATGTGGGATCTTGTCTCACATGTGAAGTATTTCCAACAATATTAAATTTTACTATGACTTCAGTTGATTTGTCTTAGTATGGATGGATAAAAAACATCCATAAAGTAAAATGAATTGATTACTAGTGTGAGATGTAATAAACAAACTATTTTCCAGATCAAAGTTGATTAAAGTGTACACTAAGAAAAGAAGTTTGATAAATGTATAGTCATATATTTATCTTGATGACTTCATGCAAATTGTATATGAATTTAGTCCAATACAAGGATTATCAAAAATGGGTCTAATTTATGATTATGTGAATAATAAAGTTTAAAAGTTGGCGTATGCCATAGATTATAAACACCAAGGAGGGAACTCAATCTAATGATCGGTTAACATTAGGCCTTATGATTTTATGAGGTTAAGTCTCTCATCAAACGATTGTAAGCAACAATTATAAAAATTCAAATTTAATTTAGATCTATGATGGTTTTAAGGTAGTCGTCAATAGAACATTCTCCAATTCAAGGAACTAGAATCCTAGATGAAGGTGACTTATCATAGAGACAATATACAAGAAAATATACCTTATAGACATTTTGAAATGTGGTTGCTTCAACAAAATCAAAGTGAACTGAAATGACTTTAGAGAACAACAAAACAATATAGAAACGAGCCTTAAAGTGTAGTAAATAAGTCATGAATGAAAACTTTTTGTTTGTATCTAAATTCAAGTGATATTCAAAATAATATTAAATGTTTTATCGTGTTCAAAGTTTGGTATCTTAAGATTGCAACATTGACGGGTAATTGGTGATAGTAGATTAAGTGTTGATGAATGGTTGTTAGTTATCTAATATCTCTTTGAATGGGTGAAACAGGTTGTTGTTTCGTGTTTCCTTGCTCAGTTCGCTCATCAATGTTCATGAATGGTTGTTAGTTATCTAATATCTCTTTAGACAGTTAATTGCAATCGAAAGACAAGTTTTGTAAGTAATGTAATGTTTGAATCAAATTAAGTGTTGATTAAATTTAACAAGTTGATGAAATTAATGTATCCTTAATCTATAGAAAAGAAACATGGACATAAGGCGATGTATGATTGTCATTTCCTTCAAACCAGGCTTTCCTTATTGATGCAATAGATATGCACACAAGCATGTACAACATAATATTTGATCCAAGTTATCATGAAATTAATCAAAGAAAGAATGGGAAAAACTGAAAATTTAGAACTTTCTACGTAACACCTTGCTTACATTTCCTACTCCAAGACCACACCAATAGCCAACGTTAACATCAATATTCAATAGTTTGAAGATTAGTTGTCGCCTAACAGGTCACAAGTCACACGTCACAAGTCACTATCAACCTCTAAGATTCCAGAGATAATATTTACCATTAATTGATGATGGACTATACTCAATTACAGAGTAAAGAAGATGAAACACTTAATGTTCCTTACAAAATTAAAATGAAAGATAAAGTACTTAATCAAATATATAGTTTCAATGATTAGCACTTAAGTACAAGGTTGTTAAGATCGGGATTCTACGTATGATCGTTGAGGGGGTAGGATCGAAATCAGTAGAATCAGATCGTAGGATTGTGTGATCCTACAAATAATCAAATATGCATTAATATGCTTTAGATAACTAATTTTCAATTGTATTTTGTTCTTTTTTTAAGTTTTAAGGTTTAAATTAACACTTATCTGACTTCATTAATCAAGGTTGGGTACATCTAACCCCCGAAATCCCACATACGTAGGAGCCATTTGATGGCTTTGGGGTCAGTGGTAGATCTAAAAACTACATTAAATGGATTCAAAATGTCAGAGTCGAAGTCAATAACAAAGTCAATGTTATATAACTAAAACTTTTGCAATTAGTAATGAACACCATTCAATTTATCAATTTATGTACGGTTATCGTAGATAAATATGAAGCATATATGAAACTTAGATATATCAAATAATTATTATTTGACTAAGAGCTTTTAGATTTTAGCCAATTTTTGTTAAAAAAGTAGTCATTTGTATTTTTCCACAAACCATAATCTCTCCAATACAAAAATTTTATAGCTTATGATATATTGATACTCGTGCAAATTAATTGATAAACGTCATTATAAGTTTATAACTATATAGTACTTTCAATTTAGATACTTATTTCAATTATTTATATGTCAAATTGGTACAATACAGTAATCTTAATTTATTTTTTTTATCATAGGCTTAACAAATACACCAAACTTTTCAAGGGTCGGAAGAACAAGGTAGGGCAAATGACCCCAGAGCCTGCTATGTGCAGTCTCCCCTGGTTGGGGTGATGGAACGTTGTATTATGAAATCTCAAATGATATCTCTTGTGAGAACATGCTCATTATTATTGATGTAGCTAAGACAATCATATTATGCAAATTTCATTTAGGGGTGCATATTACATAGCAATACTTACAACTCCTTTAATTCTTGTCTAATAGCTCATTCAAATTGTGCTATGAGGAGTGTAATTTTTTTATTATTCAACCTTAATGGGGGAGGGCAATAAATATCATGACTTTCTTTTCAAAATGAGTTATGTAAAAAATATCATTTACGGCCCATTTGGTAGGTGGTAATAAACGGTGGTAATGAAAATGAGTGTAATTTTGGTTGAAAAATCTCTTGGTTACCTTGATGGCCATGCTTGTCCAACTTCAATCATCTCAATTTCTTCACAAAATTCATTCAAATGCATTGCCATTTGGAGATTTGGTATTAGGTGGTAATGGAAATTTGTAAACAAAAAAACTTTTTTGTGATCAAAGTGTCATTACTATGGGAATGAATATGATATGGAACTTTTAATGAAATTTTACACTATAAATCATTCCCATTACCACCATTTAATACCACTAACCAAACGGACCGTTAGTGTTTTGTCAAGAGTACAAAATTTCAGGATCGGTGGGGAAGAATGAACAGAGTTACACACCAGAATAAATGGCTTCAAGTTTCCACCACGAGCAATATTTTGAAGAAATCTTAATGTGCGGTTTATTTCTCTACCAATTGCCATGCCAGCATTACCAAACCACTCCTCCGGCAATTGGACCTCTGGAACTTCAGCTTGTGACCTGTACACACAGATTTTATAAATACTTTAAGCTGAATTCAAGAAAGTCAAAGTAAGATAGCACGAACGAATACTGGAAATTTAAGCAACACATAACCTGTTCATGAAACCAGAGGCATTTGACCAAAGAAACTCAACAAGCATACACGCAGCCAAAGAAAAGCAGACAAGGGACAGAAAATTGTAGTTCAGCCATTCAAAAATCACCCAGGTAGCAGTAGCACCAGCCAAAACACTGCCAGAAATTTTCTTGTTCCTCCATAGCAAGACATCAGCAGCTGCTCTTACAAGCAAGAGAAAAGAGCAAAACATAACTGCCCTTTTCATAAGGTTAAAGGAAAGCATAATAATCGAAATACAGAAGAACAAGCTTACACTTTCCACCTCCCAAAACTTTATGCAGGGGATCTCGACGTCCAAAAAGACGATTAAACTGAGAAGACACAGGTCTGGATACTTCCTCCTCAAAAAAGGAACCAGAACTATGTCTATGAATGCCTTCAGATATTGTTTCCATTATGTTGTTCATAAGATTCTCAGCAGTAATGTTTTCAGGCATTTTCAACCTGTATATTAAGTAAAATAGGAATTGATTGAAACAATGACCTATGGAGCTTCTTAATCAGATTATAGAGCCATTTGCAAAACAAAAGGTTGTAAAATGTGATAGATCTTAGCTCATTTTAGACAACTAAATCCAATTGATCTCCAAATGTGTATGGAACATAGCGTAAAAATGCTGTAATGGTTGTGATTGCGGTAACCAGAACGATGCGGTCATGAGAGTGATGCATTTATTGTAACGCCTAAAAATCGGTCGAATCAAATAATATCCTTTGATGTGGCCCAAAAATGCTGGAAATATCGGTTTGTTTGTTTTGAATACTTCTACGACACGGTCAGTGCGATGTGGTCCTTTTTTACACTATGGTATGGTATCCTAGTTTTCACTCACTCTATTTATCTGTTACTGGAAGTAACCCCTAAACTGCAAATATTTTCCCCCTTTTTTAGGGCCATTTAAATTCATAACTCACGCTGCAGCACACATACAGCACACAAAAATTAAGAGGATCTCAGCAGCTCGCAAATCAAGAACTCGAGATAATTCGTTCATTCCTCAGAAAAACTAGACTGACTTGATGAAACCTATACAACAGCCTTATTACTCTACCACATGCATTTCATAAACTTACCATGAAAATGCAAAGATAGAATAGTGGTTACTAAATAGCAATTAGATATCAAATTGGGAATGAACATAAACAACTATCTATTTTGCAATATGAGCCTATACTTCGAGCCCGTTACTTTAGGACAATCATTAGTTCATATAGAAAAATTATACATTAACTTTAAAGTAAAAATTAGCCATGGTTCTTTTTTATGTCTACTGTGAAATTGCAAATGATGTTTGCTATTAATGGTCAATCAGAAACATCTTATCGTCTAAATACAACCTAGGTGGGAGCCACTTAACGGCTTTGTGTAATGAAATGTTGTTGAGTACTTCCTCCCAAATCCCAACTTACAATCACACAAGAAACTACAAACATGAAACACTTAGATGTTCACTTTTTGATATACTCTCAATCAATGACATGAAGCTAATGTGCAATGAATTCAGAAATTTAATCACCCCTTACAATTGAACATCATCACTCAATATAAAAACATAACCATTTATCAGATCCCAAAACATAATAAAGAAAGCAACATTACACTATAAAAAGATGGGAAATCTACATCTTTTGAATGAAGGTGACCATCAATAAGAAAGCAAAAGATAAAAGACATCGACGAAAAGGTATCCTTGAAGTGTCAAAAAAACTAGTCTTTTCAAACTCAATAAACAAAGCTTGAAAGTAAAAACAAAAATTAACCCAAATGAGTAAGATAGGAACATTAAATTAAAAAAAATACCCACTTCACAAACAGTACAATAGAATTCAACCAAGTTAAATTGAATGTAAAAGATTAACAATTCTCAAATCTGAACTATAATAGCCAGTACCAAAGAAAAAAAAGTAAGTGAATTTATGACATATAGAGAATGGAAAATAACCCAAAACAAATAGCAGGGATCAACAATCACTTACTCCTAGTACTAGTAATTTGAGTAGAAGGAAATGGTTGGTTTTTTTTGCTTGAAGTTGGTTGTTTGTAAGAGAGAAGAGAAAGTTTTTTATTTGCACAATAAATTTAGAATCTTTTTGTCAAAAGGCGTCAATGTTAAAGATTTTTTAAATTCTAGCTACACTTTTAATATTATTGTCAGCTGATTGGATTTCATTTTATTCGCATCAAATAAGATTTAAATGAAAAGAGTTGCCACTTTTAAAGATTAGATTAAATTATTTCGGACTAATTCTTAGGAAACTAAGTTGTTTATAATTTTAATTCAAAAAAAAAAAAAAAAAGTTGTTTATAATTTTATTTTATATTCCTACTCCCTCTAAATCAATTGAGTTGTCCCTTTTGTTTTTGGACACTATTCACGTATCACACTTAATTTGTATTTTACTCTTAATCTATAAGTTAAAATATAGTCATTTGGGATATTGTTTGATTCGTCTCAATACAAAGATTATTAATATCAATTTTTTAAATAATTTTTGATTAAGAATAATTAGAGATATTAAGAGTTAAAATGTTGTCTCGGCAAATGTGAAAAAGCAGATGGGACAACTGAATTGAATTAGAGAGAGTATATTGTATTAAATTAAATGAGATGTTAAATTGAGCACTAAAAGCTACTCTCAACACAATGAGATAATCTCATATGCGGCCATTAGGACATGGTAAATGGTTTCTCTACTATGTAATCAGTTTTAAAGCTTAAGTGATTATATTTATGTGATCACTTTTATACTATGTTTGGATAGCAAATTAGGAAAGAAAAAAAAAAGAGAAAGGGAAGGAAAGGAAGAGGAGGGAAAGAGTGAGAAAGCTTATATTGTTTGTATAGGAAGGAAAGGAAGGAGAAAGAAAAGAATTGCATTTTTCTTTAAAATATTTTCTCTTATAGACAGATTTGTATGTTAACAAAATGAAGGGAGTTAATCCCTCCAAATCCCTTCCCTTTAAATCCTCTTCCCCCCCCCCCCCACTTTTGTTATTTAAACTAGAGTTGTTCATGGGCGGGCTTGGGCGGGTAGCGGTAGCACCTAAAAATTCTACCCGCGGGCTCAAATATTCAAAAGCCCGCCCGCATTCGCGGGCATATTTTTTTGTCGCTACCCGCCCATATGTAAAGCAGGCGGGACCCGCGGGTAGGCGGGTATTTTTATATAAAAATTTAAAACATAAATCATATTATAAAGTTAAGTTTTTATAAGAACAAAAAAATATAATATATTATCTAAAATACTCTAAATATATATAAAGTCTCAAAATAGTCAAATTACATGAATATTGAATATAGACGGTGGAGTCGGCTACTTGTTCGAACTTTGATAGAACTTTGATAGTCGATTGCTTGAGTGCTTTGAGGGTTAAAAAATATTTAAGTCTAAAAAAGTAAACCTTAAGGCTAGTAGAAAAGTAATAAACTAAAGTTGGGTATGGATCATGTAGTAGTATAGTTTAATATTTAATAAAATTAATTATTTAATAAATAATATATTAAACTAAGCAGGCGGGCGGATATACCCGCGGGTAATTTTTTGGTGTCGCTACCCGCCGGTTTATCTTGGCGGGCGGGTATTACCCGTCCAAACTTTTAATTTTTTTGAAAAACGTTGTCCATGCCCGCCCGTTTTTCGAGCCGGATTGGGCGGGCCTAGCGGTTAGCCCGCCCATGAACAGCTCTAATCCAAACAAGGGAATTTTCATCCCTCCAAATCCTTTTCTTTCTTTTCTCTCCATCCAAACAAGGCCTTAAGGTATATATGATCTCTTTTAAAGTATATGTAATCACTTTTTATTATTATTATTATTGGTTATTTATAAAGTTTAAGGCATACATGATTACTTTTAAGACCTATGTGATCATTTTTAAGGCTCATGTGATCATTTTTAAAGCTTATGTGATCATTTTTGAATCATATGTCATAACACCCGAAGTTTCAGGCTAATTTTATAATCTAGTCTACCATAAAATGGTATTTATTAATAAACATAAATACACTTAGCTGCAAATATCATTTTTTAAAAGTTGGTAAGAAAATATATTAGTTTCATTTAATCAAGAGGCTTACTAAATTTATTATTATTAGACAATAAGTAACTAATTAACTAAATTATTTATGAATAGAAATTTTAGAAGTTAATTTCATGAATTGGAAGGTCATGTCTATATTATTAATACAAATAATTATTGAACGTATAATACTAAATTCAAGACCTATTAATCAATTAATAAGAGTATATCAAAACAAATAAATAAAATTAGTTATCTAACGGTTGGTAACCGTATGAGGAAGGGTAATGGATTTTAGCATACATTGATGATGAGTTTTGTTAACTTATCATGTTTAATGTTTATAAGTTAGTAATAATAGTGAAGCCTTATTAATTTTAGTTGAACGTTTTTATTTAGCTAAAAGAGTTTTTTTTTTTTTTTTTTTTTTATTTTTTTATTTTTTTATTTTTTTAACGAAGCTAAAAGAGTTGGATTGTTAACAAGTCAAGATGGACTTGTAACAATCAGCAAATCAAAACATTGTGTATTTTAGAATGGAAAATTTGAAATATATAAGAAAAAAATAAAAAAAATCAAAAACAGTTAAAGTTTGAAACTATATCCCAAACTAAGCACATTTTTGACGTAGTGAAAAGCTGGCGTTAGGAATTGAATGGGCCGCTGTTAGTAAGAGCGACCCATTAATTACACTAAAATTTTAAAAAGCTATCGCCCGCTCTTAGTAAGAGCGGCCGATTGCTTTTCTATTTTATTACACTGAAATTTTGACCAAATTAATTGCCCGCTCTTAATAAGAGCGACCCATTAATTACACTGAAATTTTAAAAAGCTATCGCCCGCCCTTAGTAAGAGCGGCCGATTGCTTTTCTATTTTATTACACTGAAATTTTGACCAAATTAATTGCCCGCTCTTAGTAAGAGCGACCGATTGCTTTTCTATTTTATTTACCCGCTGTTCTTAACAGCGAAAAGTTATAAAATCTAACTCCGTCAAAAAAGTGCTTAGTTTGGGATATAGTTCCAAACTTTAACTGTTTTTTGATTTTTTTTTTTTTTTTTTTTTTGCTTACATGTTTCAAATTTTCTTTAGAATGTGAGTTGTTCAGTTTGTTTTTATTATTTTTTTCATTTAAGGCTAGCATGCTTTTAAATTTGTTTATTGAGTATTTTGATCTATTTTTAAGTTAGCTTTTTTGTGCTATTTTGATATGTTTTGAGTTGTTTTAGTTTTTGTTCTATTTTGGTATCAATTTTGGTTCTAATTGGTTTGATCTAAACAAACCCAAATTTAAGATATTTATATCTGGACTAGATGTCGGTTAACAAACTAGTCTTATGTTAAATTCATCTTTGTTAGCTGCTTCATTGAATGCTTGATCATTGTTAAGATATGTGGCTTGGCATTATCTTGCTGACTCCAAATATCTTTGACTCCATTTGCTAGTAGAACTTCATTAATTAGTTTATCTTGAATGACATCTTGTGTAACCTTTGTTATTGTTCTTAGCTGTGGTGTCCCTGTTGATTTATTTTTTGACCTTCTTATTACATAATAAGTCTCTGTGAATGGAAAATTTCTTATTTTTCCATCCCACAACACTTCTCCATTAGTACTAATTTGAAGTCCTGCAACAACTGCTATTAACATTACTTTACCAATGAAGTTTTTGTTTTGCACACTCCCATATGGTTCTTTCTCTTCCTAAGGGAATAAATGGTACCTTTGTGTTTCTCTACTCATGTAGAACCATTTTTCTTCGATGTGTACAATATTATACATCAAACTAAACTTGGTGGGGTTTCTATAGTAGGTGGTCTTATTTGAGATAGAATAAAATTAACTCTCCTGCTATGATCCTACTGTAAATATATAGGATAAATGGACATTAATAATCCCAACTTTTCGTCGTCCGCTCAAAACAATCCTAACTTTCACTTATTCTCAAACAAACCCAACTTTGCCACTTATTTGCTCCGGGCATACCCTTTTCAAGGGTGACCTGCTGTAACAGGTAAAACCCTTAATAAAGGGTTTCTTCAACCTCTCTCTCTCCAAAACAACCCACCATTAATGACCATCTTCAACAATTGAATAATCTGAAACCGAATAACTAAATTTTTGGTTCCATCAACAATTGATTCAATGCAAAATTTGATTTATGGTACTAAAATACCACAATTTTATTTCAATCAATCATTACTTTTAAACTCTCCACAACTGAATGTAGAACAAGGACGAATTACACCATCAGAATCTACAAACCCAAAGCTAAGAGGCAGGAAAGAGTAGCTGCAATTGCAATATTGAAAAGAGAAAAAGCGTACAGCCAAAATACCGGAATTTGAAACAGAAAACTCCCCCTCAATAAAATTTGAGAATTTGATATTGCAAGGTGCGTCATCCAATATTGAATAGTTCCCCAATTTTCCAATTCCATTTTTATACCGTCAAGTAAGCACCTTAAACAGCAGCCATGATTTTATATTTCATAATGACATTAACAGATGATCAACCAACATCTTCCACAGAAATAAAAATCAAAAAACTTACAGCAATAACATCTTTGATTGAATGTGAGGAATTAGTAATTGGTTGATAAAATAGGGGAATTAGAAAGAAATAGTACCAATTGCATGAAGACCCACCGAATTAATTGAGTAGAAATTAGAGTAAACAATACCTAATTTCTCTTCATCGCCATTAACACTTAAAAATTGGGATTGAATGAAGATGGTCATTAATGTTGGGTTGTTTTGGAGAGAGAGAGGTTGAAGAAACCCTTTATTAAGGGTTTTACCTGTTACAGCAGGTCACCCTTGAAAAGGGTATGCCCGGAGCAAATAAGTGGCAAAGTTGGGTTTGTTTGAAAATAAGTGAAAGTTGGGATTGTTTTGAGCGGACGACGAAAAGTTGGGATTATTAATGTCCATTTATCCAAATATATATCCTTAGTTTCCCTCTATTTGTAAATTGTTTTACCTACACAACTCTCCTTTTAATAGTTAAACATCATTCTAGTGATTATCTTTTCTCCTGAGACTTGCAGGTTATATCCCTCAATTCTAGTTGATCGTCATCTACTTGTGTTCAAAATGTTTCAACATAATGCCAATTCCTGCACATCAGAATAGTCTTACAAATTTTTCAGAATGATCAGTAAGACCCTTAAAGTGACAGTATTCTGTACCAGAGGAACTCATACCGGAATTCATCAAATAAGCGATGGTGGCTGACTTTGCCGCAACTCTGTTTTATACCCAAGGGCCCGAAGTACCCAGAACATAACGGCAACCAAGATAATTTTGTTGATATGAAATATGTTTATTTGAATCGCTAGAGTAGAGTAGAGAGAACATATACTTAACCTGATAGATGCTTGGATGTTTTTCATAGCATCTAAAATATGTACTGCAAAATTTGATATTACATGACTCAAATTTATTTACAAATATAATGGGTATTTTGAGTATAGACGTATATTGTCAATGTTAAATGAGTGCTGTATATGATCGTTGTTGAAGATGTCGAATTTACAGCCAGAAAAACAGTTTGATGCTGAAAATACTAGCTGACATGTCTACAGTTTTTCAACTGGAAAGCCAACAACGGGCTTTAGTTCTTTTGCTAGAGAACGCAGCTCTGCTATTTCTTCGTCACTGAGTTGCCACCCAAGTGCACCCGCGAACTCTGCAGCCTGTTCCCCATTTTTAGCGCCAGGTATCGGAACCACATTTTGTTGTGCTATCAGCCAGTTCAGAACCACCTGGAGAAGGAAACGAGTCTTATTCGGTAAGACTAAACCAAATAATTGGCCCTGTCTCTATCTCAAAATAGCTGCATAGTCTTAAGAAAACGATTTTTATGGGTCTCATTTGGAAAATTAAAGTAATTCTTGCCGGCCAGCCAAAGTGAAAGGGAAGACTGCAGTTAACTAGGTGCAGAGGTGGTCTGTAAATCGACATCAAGATTCAACAACGTACCTGGGTGTTAGTCTTGTCATAATTCTGTCCTATCTCCTTAATCCTGTTCACTAGCGGTTGAAGCTGCATTGCATTAAGCCATCACCAATAGTTTGAGCAGTACTCTTTAAACATAATATTGCTGCACAGTTGTACAGGGTATAGTGGTTACCTTGGTGAGATATTCTGGAGTATATATGCGGCCTCGTGGACCTGAAGGTGGATTTTCTGGGGTGTACTTTCCGGTTAAAGCACCTGCACATATCCATCATTTTCAATCACATAATATCAACGAAGTTTTGTGGATAAGTCGCACAGTGGTGCTAAACGGACAGAACTATATGCGAAAGCAAATCAATCTAAGCAATTGGAGACTGAAGCTATAGGTGGTGAAGAAAACAAAACTCAGGTGGCAGCGGCGTCTCTTGTCGATCTCACCAAAAGCTTATCCCTCAATTCGGATTCTAAAGTATTCGACATTGTGGCATCTGTGTAATCTTTGTTAGAAGTGTTTGATTAGTGTTGGTTTCTTTTCATTGTGTTTGGTGCTTTGTTCTTAGCATTGTTTGAGTGAATGATAGTTTTTCTTTTCGCCTTGAATACTTTTAGTACATAGTTTGGGAGTCGATGGTTCGAAAAAAAATCTTAAAATAGTGGGTCCGAAAAGAATGACGTCCCTACCCTAATTGATTACTCCTACATGCGAACTTGACGGGGGTTCGCATGTGATTGGGTGTTGGGAAGAGTTGTCCCACATCGACAAATAGAAGATGGTGTGCAGACTTATAAGTTATTGGAGACCTTCTCGTGGCCATGTGGTTTTGGGATGGTATATATCTCTGTGACTTATGAAATGTATGCACCTCGTGTTTCCCCGATAATTGTTGACATTCACAATAAGTCTAGCTCAATCTAACAGGATTTAATTCCATCGAAAAGACGTCAGGAAGAGGAAATGATAGAATTTAGAAAATGGGCCTGGGACAACTCATAAACCCACAGATTGTTCGCTACTAAAACCAATTGGTAATAGTAGGAGTTACTCCTTGAGTATATAAAGTGATGCATACTCTTCTCTTTCTCCAATGTGGGACAATTCACATGTGGGTAACAATGGGCACTTCAACAGGAAAACAACTTTAGTGGAAACTACAAGATCATCTAAGGTGCTACCAGCATCACATAGCTGTAAGCTCTGTCGAGTGAATTGTGCACCAGATCAACAGTATAACATAAACGTTGTTGCTTGGATGGTATCGTCTCTAGTGGGAATACACTAATTAGCCTGAGTTTTCCAGTCGGACAAAAGGGGGGAATAATGTCGACTGCAATCAATAGTTAGTCTCAACTTAAGCTCAAAACCGAAATCAACGGAACCAAACCTTGAGCAGTAGTTTAAACTTTAAAGGCACAAACCTTGAGCAATTGGTGAATAAGCAATCAAAGTGACCCCAAGCTCATCGCAGGTAGCCTTGACACCATTCTCCTCAGGGAGCCTATATATAAGGCTGTAGTTGACTTGGTTTGAAGCCAGAGGAATGCCTCTTTTCTTTAGCTGCTCATAAGCATCACGTAGCCGCTTTGCTGAAATGGACAAATGGTTTTGGTACAAATGATGATTTTAGGCTATAATTCAAAGAAATAGGAATATGTCAGCTGAAATCTATTGACATACCACTATAATTAGAAACCCCCACCGCCTTCACGAGGCCCTTCTCAACGGCATCGCCAAGACCATCAATATACCCTGGAAAGCCATCCACACAATAATGTAAGACCGTTTAAGGTTCAGACGCGGAGAAACTGATTGTAATGAGAACTAGATGTTGATGAGCTACCTTCATTTCCCCAAATTCCTGGCCTGGAATTAGCAAGATACATCAATCAATTTTACTTCCTTCAGAAAGAAAACGAGTGAACGACATTTATGTTGCTACATTTTGTATGATCATGCTTACCAGTGTAGTTGATAAAGCTCAACAGAAGAGAGACCAAGGCGAGATAGAGAATCCTTGAGAGCAGCGACAACACTTTCACGTCCTAATCTCCAAGGCAGTGCAGCGAACTTGGTTGCAACTGCAACGTCCACCTCCGGATCCTTCTTTTTCCGTTCCTCAATAAATCTGCCACATTTACAATCTATGCTTCATGAAATGTCAAGAACACTAGAAAAAACTTCCTAATATTTGAGAAATGTAAATGTTACATGACAATGTGAGACTAAGACACTATTTATTTAGCATTACAGAATGATGCAAATAGACTTCCTGTATTACCTTCCAAGAAGAGTCTCAGAATTGATTGCTCCAAACGAAAACTGCACGTAAGACAGTGAATCACAAAACTATTGTACACTAGGAAGATTTAAGGTGATGATCAAAAGAATAGGACACTGAATCTCTCACCCTGGAGCCATAGACCTCAGCAGTGTCTATGAAATTGATTCCATAATCAAGACTAGTGTCAAATGCTGCTTTGGCTGCTTTCATCTTCCTGTCTACCAGATCATTATGATATTGAATATGCTGAAGTTAATGAGATGAGGAGAATGCCGAAGACGAAAAAAGTTTTTTTTTTTTATTTTTTTTATTTTTAAATTCGGTGGTATGTTAGGGAATCCCCAAGGTAATGTGGGAGAAGGAAGTTCCAACCCTTCCTCGTCAAAAGGGTGAAACCAAAAGCCCTCAACGACTAAGCTAACTCAATCTATTTCTGTTGAGAATTTCAATATGTTGTATAATTTGTAAGTCCCTCAAAAATGCGTTTCCTAATACTAATAAACAATTTAAACATATGTGTATAGGGAAATTGTCAATAATAAATTAACTTTTGCTTGATTCGCCGAAAATAGTTCATATCATTATACCCATTGTCCGCCTACATTTTAATATTAATAAACCCACATATATTAGATATATTCAGTGTCTACATTTTAATGTTTAGAACCATCTTTAAAGTATTAGGCCATGAGTACAGTTCGTCACATAATCTCACCGTGGTATACTCGTGTGGACACGGGACACCCGTGAACTTGGGCTCACAAACCCACGGGTCAAGAGCGTTGACTTGCATATACCCATGAGGTTCAATATTTCCCAAAAATCATATGGTAGTAGGAAGATTAGCTCACCACTATATATACAAGTCAACAACTCACTATTTTATCTATGTGGAATCTTGTCTCACACGTGAGTATTTCGTGATCAAGTAATAAGGAATAAACAATAGTCGAGTGTATTTTCAGCAATTATATTAAAATTATGCGTTTATTCAAAAACAATCAATATTTCAATTTATTTTCAGCACACCAAACAAAAGATTGATTTATATTTGACAATTTACCGAAATAATAAATAAAAAAGAAAGAGAAAGAAAAAGTAGATACCATCCCATTCAAAGTTGTTCCAGTAGCTGGTATCACCCCAAGACCAAGCACCAATACCCAATTTAGTGACTTCCAAATCAGAACCTCCCAACTTTATCTTCTCCACAGATGATTTAGCAGTAGAAATATTATCCTCAATAGATGTAACTGCCCTTATAACATTTCTTCCTTGGTTCATGTTCATTATCTTTTGGTTATTGTTACTTGTACCATTGTAATTGTAAAAACAAGATGCAGCAGCATTCAACTGTAAAGCCATTTTCTTACACTTCACTTTATTTTTATTGATTATTCCCTCTCTGTAATTATCAATCTGCAATTTATTTAGGTATTCAGAATTTGTGGGGTTGATAGGATACAGTAGAAACAACAAGAAAATTGGACGATTAAGAGCTCACAAATTAAACCAAACAAAATGTGAATGTGGTGGACGGTTGAGATTGTGTTGATTTTAATTATAAAAAAAAGAAAAAAAAGAAGAAAGAATGGTTATGGATTATACAGGTAGTTATGTTTATGACTTAGTAGCTCTGATGGGTCCTCTTTTTGTTTGTGGCGTTGGTGACTGGTGATTGGATTATTCTCTCTTTTTTTGCAACCTTTTCTAGGAGGAAGTTTTAGTAAATAATCGTTATTTGTAAGATTAATAAATCAGTTTTATGTGGTTGGATGTGATAGGGTGAGAGTTTTGTTATTTTATTTATTTTTTTAGTTTTGTTTATTTTAATATTATTCTTTTTGTCTTTTTGTGGTGATTTACAAATCACGATTATTGAAATAATATTAAAATTAAACATGGCTATGAGGGTAAATATTCATTCCAAAACTCTCACCCTAATTTTTGCCTTCTCTAGATCTATATTTTTTTGATGGGGCTGATCTAGTTCTCTATTTTGTGGTTCCCAAAGTAAAAGATATATTTTCCTAACATTTATCCCAGGGATGCTCATGGGATATATGAGTTCATTACGGATTATGTGTTTAAAATTGGTTTGAAGTCGGATTTTGTGTGCTTACTATATTTTTAAATTTATTTTCAACTAGGTATAATTCGAGCTTTATTACAAGGCTGGATATATGTTGGTTGTTGGGCCCATTTAGAATACTTTTAATGAATTAATTAAAGGTAAATATTTAAGGGGAATATAGAAGTTAAACTAAAAAAATTAGGCTATTAGAGGATAGAGGATAAAATTAAGTAATTATAATTGTTGTCAAGGGTAACAAATGATTATAAAGTGATGGGAAAAGAGAAATGCAGATAAGATGAATTACTCTCCCTATTTTGGAATGAATATTTACCCTCATAGCCATGCTTAATTTTCATATTTTGGAATTGTTGTACAATACAATCAATATTAACATTGAGAAAGAAATCGTTATCAAGTTTACTTTCTTAACCAAAAACCCTAGCCGCCCCAATTTTTTTCTCTCTTCTCTCTCTTAAAAAACCATAATATCTATAGTTAGTTTGGGGCTATCATCAATATTTAAAGATTGATGGTAAGCCCCTTATTTCTCCCTTTAAAGTTTTTTTAATATGATTATAATAAATTTTTGTCCTCTCCTTGTAAGAGAGTTGTTCTACCCATTGATTGGGTTGATTCTACCCATATATTGAGTTTTGAAGTCTCTCGTTGTGAGAGTTTGAAGTTATGAATTTTGGTCATTAGTTGATTTATTGGTAGAGATTAACGCGATGATGCAGCAGACTACATCAAATTCAATTCTATCTCAAGACTACAACAGATCAAAAGACCCCTCGTAGAAGGCTGTATCAAACAACGATGTGGAAGAGGATATTCAGAACTGTTAGATCTTATACACAACGATCGTAGTTTTGTTATTTTTGAATTATATTTGGTTTTAGTTGCTATATACTTGCTAGTATTTATCTCTGATGTAGATGTTGTATGACTCTTTATTGATGAATCATGTATTATTCAAAAAAAAAAGAAAGAAATCTTTATCAAAAAAATTAATTAAGCTATCATTCGACAATGATTTTCCCATATTATTTCTCATTTTACTTTTTATATGATTTATTAAAAAGGTTTTTTTCGACACTTATTGTCACGGGAATAACGATGCCAATTTCGACATCAAGTAAATATTTAAATGCGTTTCATGCTTACCTATTTCAGCAAGTTTTATGGAATATGCATTTGGAGTCTTCATCTCAAAAAATTACTCGTCATATTTCTTACATCCCCAATGAAACATTAAAGTGATTCCTTAAAGAATACAACATCTTCTTTCGAAAACTCACTTGGATAAGATTTAGCAAGTTAAAGCAATTTTTTGTGTCAAAAGATGAGAATCCATTACAAGGATTTAAAAGAAGACATACAAATAAGCAAATCTTTGGTTTGTTCATTAAATCGGTTTATATGTTCATAATTTTCGATCAATTACATACATTTAGAAAAAATTCAACTTGATAATGACGAAGATTTGTCAATTGAGAAGCTTTACCACGAACCATCTTCCTTCCACCACCCATGTCAAGTTCCAAATTTGGAATATCACAATCATACTATGCCATGAATGAGATCTTCTCAACCATTATATCAAAGTTCTAGCTATTTTGTTTATGTTCGATCCACCAAAGTCATTGGATGATAAACTATATCTTGATCTTTTTTTTAAAGCTCACATTTAATAAATTTGTCGACCTAAATATAGACTCCATCAATTAGCAGGTGATTGGGGTGTGTTAGAGAGAGGTTGAGGAAGAAGGGTTTAATTAGGGATAATTGGGTAATTAGGTTTGATTAATGAAATTAAGTGAAAGTCAAAGACCATTGAATATGGTCAACGGTCAATTAGCAGGTCACCCAGTAAAATGGTTGTATCGATGTCGTGTTTTCCAAGTTGAAGGTTGTTGTTGGTAAAAAAAAAGTTCGAGGCTGTTTATTTGAAATTGAGTAAACTTTAAGACTGTTGTTGATAATTGATCCATAAAAGTTCTTTCTCCAATGACAAGGGTTAGGATTTTAAAAGTTGAAGTAGTTTCATTTTCTTTCTCTTCATCTTGAAAAGAAGGAATAGATGTGTTAGAATATACTGTAGAATATTGCGAGTATATTTAGGCGATATTCTCGGTATTCTCGAGGATATTTTAGGACTTATTTACGGCAATTGTATATTTTGTAATATGTTATTTTAGGTAGCTTAACTTGTATATAAACTATATCAATGGTTTATGGAATGATAACACAGCCTAATTGAAAACCCCAAACTTTGTGTTCTACCCGAAATCAAGATCATGAACATTGACAAACAATCCTACTTTCAAAAGCTTTAAGACTGTTGTTGGTAATTTGATTGTGCTTGACTTTGTTGATAATTGATCCATAAAATTTTAAGACTGTTGTTAGTAATTTGATTGTGCTTGACTTTGTTGAGTTATAAGGGGCTTAGATATTCCAACTTTCTCTACTTAAACATTCTGCAAAAAAGTAAGTAATATTCTCTTATTTTCTCTTCCTTAATTTTGAGAATTCTAGAATGAACATTGACAAACATTCAAAAGCTCAAGACCAAATATATTCACAATTATAGTCCACAAATTCATTGATAGTTTAAATTAAAACACTTAAGCAGTGAGCACATTTAAAGAAAGAAAATAGAACAATTATTTTTCAGACCAGACCGGACCGCAAATCGTTCTATGGTTGAAAATCATAATTTTGTATGTAAAAAAATAAGTTGCTACCTAGATTTTTTAAGATGTAGTTATTTTTATATAACAATATATACATGAATGATGTTAATACTATTATCTAATTACAAATTATTATATTTATTATTTGTAGGTGTGAAATATTTGCACAAATACATGTATTAATTTGGATAAAACTATAAAAATGAAAAATCGTAGACCAGACCGTTGTAAAACGGTTTGGTCCGGTCCGGTCTGGTGATTTAAACTGTCCGGTCTTGTCTGGAAAATTTCCAGATCGGAATTTCTGGTTTGGTCTGATTTTAGTGTCAGACCAGACCAAACTAGACCGTATTCACCCCTAAAAATCACCTTCAACTTCAATCAAATCAAATTATGACTATCAAATCGACCCCAAAGAAGGTTATAATCGAACCAGTTATTTATTTTCAATTTTTGATCATTGAAACAAGATGTCACTAAGCAATTATGTAGTTATTAATATTTATTGGCGAATAAATATAAAATGAGGAAAAAAGCACTATATGCACTATATTCATTTGGCCTCGAGCGGTTGCACTTCAATGCAACCCCCAAGATCGGGCTTAACTTTTCTATAGAACAATGTTGACTTGAGTTCAACCACATTAAGCAGATTTTCTTAAAAATATTATCGATATTATTTGATTTTGTTATGTATCTGCCACTAGCTATAATGTTGTTTGGAGGTACCCATCAAACTTTTAAATTATGGTTGAAGGTGGGGTTTGAAAGCATTATATAGATGTGCTAGCTTTACCATATGGACAAAAAAAGGTAAGAAGTTTGTCATGTTAAGTTTATTATCGCTACACTTGTAAAAAAAAAAGTCAGGTGAATGGATTTTGGGTTGAATCACTTTCAGTGGAGTCGAATTTGAGCCATGTTATTTTGGCTTGAGTAAATTTCGGATTTGATCGTATTGTGACTGTGCAAGATTTGGGTTAGCCAAATGAGTCAGCAATTTTTTAAAACATATTTTATCATCGATTAGTTTTTTGACTAAGCACATAAAATTGTTCTAAATAAAATATTTTCTTATAAAATAATCATAAAATAACTTTAAGGCTACAATTAAAAAATATTCACTCAAAATTCTAAAAGAAAAAAAAAACTAAAAATATAGGGTGTACTGACTAAAAATGATGATGTAAAACTAAAAAAGTTGATAAATTACGAAAATCAAACACGGGTTATGGTGAAATTTGACCAAGTATTTTTAGATCGGGTCATTTCCTATTACAAATCAAACTTTATGAATTATGACCTACTAATTTTTTATTAGATTTTGGATTTTTGGGTTAATTTTAAGTTTGATCAAATTTTCACATTTCTAATTAATTACCATTCATTATCTTATTAAATTTTGATATTATTTCCAATTTTAATGTTTTTGGCTGATTTTAAATTGAATACCATACTACTACAATTTCATTCATTCATTGGGTTACATAAATATCCCTTATTTGTCCCACCTTAACAAAAATTAGAAAAAAGAGATTCAAATATAACATGTTAGTCATGCTCAAATTGGTGATCACCAAATATTACAACATAATTTGCTTTTAGTGGGATATATTTAACGATTTCAAATTTCTTATAGTGTATATAGAGGATTTAGTGACATTTATTAGAATCTTTAGCAGCATAATAAAAAGTCATACTAAAACTTTTAGTGACATAGGATCTAGTGACATTTTTCACAAATGACACTATAGACTATAGCGACAATTAGATATGCCACTAAAGACCAAATAAAGTGTCACTAAATCACTTTATAATGAAACTTAAAATAAAAACCAATAATTATTACACTAAATCACTTTATAGTCGCAAAAAGTTAAGTTTGTTGTGATGAAAATTATTTATCTATTTCCATTAATATCATTTCATGTTTGAAATTTCCACAAAACTCCATTTCTATAAAATATCTCCTTTTGTTTTGGGAGTGTCTATCTCATGTTGTATTCATCTTAAATCAATGATATTTATTACACAAATTTTAAAATGAGATGGTTTCACAGCAAGATTATTTTAATTGAGTTGATTTACTATATACTTACAATCTTTAAGAGATTACTCATAACCTTAAAGTCACCACTTACAATCTTAAAGTGACCAATTATATATAACCTTAAATTGATCACTTATAGTTTTGATCATCATAGGCTGTCTACATATAACAATGTTGCTAATCCGGTTGTTTTGAAAGGATAGCTAAGGAAAATAGAAAAGATGTTTGATGCTAAGGGTCGCCCTCCAGGGGAAGGGTATCGAAGGGACTTATTATTTGAAGTTTGAAGTTGACAACCAATATTGTTGAGAGACTGAAAATGAGATTCTATGCAGAACTTTGTTGGCCAAAACACAAACAATTTCACTATGCTTTCTAGGTTTTCTCCAAATATTATACCCACCAAAGATGAGAAGGTAAAGAGGTAAATAAAGAAAATGATCCCGTGAGTGAGGACTCATATTCTGAGCTCTAGAGCGACCGCCTTTCAAGGGTCTTATAATATTGTTTTGAGTATTCACATCAATATTAGAGGAGGATGATTCAAAGGTTGTGACTACAAAGAAACCTTTTTTCTCTACAAACCAGAGACATTTAAGAAACTAAAGTTCGACATTTTTCAAAAGGGTCTACAAGGTCTGTTTCACGACCACGCGTTGGTCCGAAGAAATTCTTGGCTGTTGTAAGGATTTTCATCAGGGGAAAAACTATAAAAGCTCGAAGATTGTGTGCTACTATTGTAAGGAGGAGGGACATAAGACATATCAGTGTCCTAAGAAGGGAGATGCTACAATTATTGGTGCGGCGTCGATACAATGCGACATGATTAATTGCATGACTCAACAAGAAAATGATACTCAACCTAATGTGGTGTGTGCTAGATTTCTTCTCAATGTATCTACTTATATGTTATTTAATACTTGTGCAACTTTGTCTTTTACATCAAATTCTTTTCTTTCAAAAATAGGTTTATTAGATAGTTCAGTAGTTAAATATCTTATTACACTTCCTTCAATAGAAGAACACCCCTGTAATTGAGAATTTAGGGATACACATATACCTATTGTAATCTCTGAATGTGAGCGACAAGCTAATCTTAAAAAGTTTCCAATGATGGAGTTTGATGTTATCATCGATATGATTGGCTATCAGAACAATATGCCACTTTTCATTAATAAGACTAAAAGATTTTATGCAAACCCAAACGGAGAAGAATATCTTATTCTGGCGTCGTTGTAGAGAAGGAGTGAAATTAGTGTTAGCTCTAAAAATAACAAAAAATGCACCAAAAAGGCGAAAAATATTTCTATGTAGAGTGAAGTATCTAACACTTAAAGAACAATTTGACAGTTATCCAATAGTCTAACATTATCCATATGTGTATCTAGAAGAGTTAATGGGTATTCCGCCAAAAACGGATGTGAAATTATTTTTGATCAATATCCTGTTGAACATTTAGTGTATAATAATATATATACTACATAATAATCCTGAGTATTTTAATCACTAAGTACTACTAAGGTAGTGGGACAGTATAAGGTATAAGTCTGTAATATTTCGATTAAAGCTATTATAAATAGTGGGACAATATACGTATTGAATTACGTGGTCCAAAATAGGTGTTTTAAGAATACACAAGAAAACAAGTGTTTTTGGGTCAGGGGGTTTGCGCCGAGTCGGCGCTCCTTCATGGAGCCTCGTCGCCGACTCGGCGCCAGGCTTCTGGAAAAACAGGTTTGAGGCAGAGAGCTTGCGCCGAGTCGGCGCCCACTTTTGCGGGCTCGTCGCCGACTCGGCGATAGGTCACTGGAAGTGACCGTTGCCTTTTTCTTCCCGTTTTCTTGTGTTTAATGCCTAGGATCCTTTTGATTACACTCTTAAATCTGATGTTACAAGAGTATAATTGTGTGATTATGCCCATGAATGACCAAGATTAATGTCATTCAATTGCATGATCATGAATTGGGTCATTAAAGTGATTAAAGAGCCATAGGCTCCTCTTGACTATAAATAGAGGGCATTGGCTTAGAGATTTCCTGCACCTTTACAACAAATCTCTGAATTCTTTCTTCTCTAAATTCTTCTCATTTGTCTTGTGCACTCAAGAGAGTAATTAACTTTTGTGTGCATGTTCCATTGCTTATAATTCCATAAACACATAGCTATTACGTTATATTCCCTAAGTACTAAGGGCATATAAGAGTTGTTTGTATCTCGTTGTGAATTTCCACATCCAAACCCAAGTACCGTTGTGGGGGAAATATCACAAAAGGAAAGTGATCACACGCCTACAACTTGTATCAAGTTTCCGGGTAACAAATCGTGTTACAAACTAATCTTCACTTTCCATTAAGCATTGTAATAGATAGAGGTGTTCATTCGGGTGATCAGGTCGGTTTCGGACGGGTGTCATTCGGTTCGGTTGTATTTCAGATCGGTTATGTTTCGGCTGTTTGTTATGACGGGTCACACTCGGGTCGGATCGGTTAGTCACGGTTCGGTTAAAGATCGGTTATTCGAACTATCGGGTTAGCATCGGTTCGGTGTCGGTTGAAGTTCGGGTCGAGTGTTAATCGGTGTCAGGTTGTCATCGGTTAATAATTGGTTCGGTTTTGTCGGGTACAGATCGGGTTCGGTTTTTTAGAAAATAAAATTCGGCTACGTAGTACTAATTACTATTGATCAAAAACAAAATAGTTAAAATGCAAATCAATTAGTGATCATTATTATTTTGTTACTTTTACATGTTTGACCAAAAATTAAAAATATAAAGTTCTATAAATTTACTCTAGTACGATTAAAAGTAGTTTGATAAACATTGACCATTGATTATTAGCTCTAAATATATGAAATCATGTACTTATTAGATTGACTAATAAAATGATTGAATATAAGTATATCATACTTCTATCTTAAAAATTCGATCTAAAATTCGTTCGGGTTAAGTCGGATTTAGCCGGATCGAGTTCGGTTTCGAGCATGATTCGGGTCGGATATGACTCGGGTCGGTCATTTTAAGGTTCGGGTAATTTCGGTTAACGGTTCTGTGTCGGTTACAAAACTCGGTTACAGTTCGGGTTCAGCATTCCCATTTTCGGTTGTCATCCGGCTCGGGTACAACATCGGTTCGGATATTGTCGGTTCGATAAACATGAAAACGGAAGATATTTTTGGGTCGATTTAATTTCGGTTTCGGTTCGGATTTTCGGGTCGGGTAACTTTTAAACAGCTCTAGTAATAGAGTTGTATTTTCATTTTTGTCATCTTAAAGGGGTTTGAAACAAATTCCCGTTTGTAATTTGTTTGCATTATATACTCATTGTAATAATCTTTTGTGATACCTTCACCGATGGCATCAATGAAGGACTTTACATCTAACTTTGCTAAGTTAGAAAAGTTTGTCGGCGTCGACTTTAGACGTTGGCAAAAGAAAATGATGTTCATGCTCACTACTCTCAATGTGGCTTATGTCATAAGCTCACCAAAACCGGAAGTTGCTAAGTCGGATGATCCGGAAACGGTGATTCCGGAAACGGAGATTCTTGAACAAAATCGCAAACGTTCAAAGTGGGAGAATGATGACTTCATTTGCCGGGGGCATATACTCAATGGTATGCAAGACGCACTCTTTGACATCTACCAATACCATGAGTCCGCTAAGGAATTATGGGATGCTCTTGAAAATAAATACATGGCGGAGGATGCTAGCTCCAAGAAATTTCTAGTAAGTAATTTTAATTCATACAAAATGGTTGAAGATCGCCCAATCATTGATCAATTTCATGAATTGCAAAGAATGCATGCTAACCTTAAATTACATAAAATTGAAATTGATGAAGTATTTCTTGTTTCAAGCATAATAGACAAATTGCCTCCTTCTTGGAGGGATGTTAGACATGCTTTAAAGCATAAAAGGGAGGAGATTACACTCTCCGACCTTGGGCAACATATAATTGTTGAGTCTAGCATTCGGTTACAAGAAAACCGGAAGGATGATAATCCTAATGTACCTACTATTAATATGGTTGGGGAAGGGAAACCACAATCCCGTCCCGGAGATAAAAGGAAGAGGAATGACTCTTCAAAGGGGAAAGCTACTAATCCCAATACCGAAAAGGTATGTTGGGAATGTGGAAAGCCCGGGCACCGAAGGAAAAATTGCTTCGTCTTGAAGAACAAGCAAAAGAAAGCCAAGGGGAATGGTCAAGCTTCTACTAGCAAGGGACCACCCACACAAGGTAATCTTGCATATTTTGATGAAAATTCTAATATGAGTTTTTCTACTTTGAATACTAATATTAGTGCTTTGCAGGATGATTCCTTGGCTTGGTGGATCGATTCGGGGGCATCGAGACATGTATGCAATTCTACACAATGGTTCAAAACCTTTAACAAGGTTGTTGATGGGGAGCATCTCTACATGGGAAACAATGCACCTATCAAGGTCCAAGGCAAAGGACAAGTTGAATTGTTGTTTACTTCGGGGAATCTTTTAGTATTAAGAGATGTGTATTTCACACCCGAAATAGGTAGAAATTTAGTCTCGGGTCCTATTTTGAATCGATTGGGCTACAAACTAGTGTTTGAAGCCGATAGGTGTATTATCTCCAAAAATAATTTGTTTATTGGGCGTGCTTATCTATGTAATAGTCTTTTTAAGCTTTCATTAGATTTAAATAAAAATGCTATTTGTAATGTTTCTACCATGAATGAAAGTGATGATTTGCATTATTTGTGGCATGTTAGACTAGGACATGTAAATTTTGATAAAATTTCTTTTATGTCTAAACATGATCTCATACCTATGTGCAATAAAATGTCTAAAAATTGCAAAACGTGCATGCTAACTAAGATCACTAGAACACCGTTTAAAAGTGTTGAAAGAAAAACCGAAATTTTGGAATTAATCCATAGTGATCTTTGTGATTTTCATAGTACACCATCTTTGGGAAACAAAAAGTATGTCATAACTTTTATAGATGATTTCTCAAAGTTTTGTTATGTTTATCTTTTGCATTCAAAAGATGAGGCTCTTGAACATTTTAAGATTTACAAACAAGAAGTAGAAATACAAATTGGTAGTAAACTTAAAAGGTTAAGAACCGATAAAGGAGGTGAATATTATGATCCGATTTATTTCAATTCAATGGGAATTATTCATGAAACAACCGCCGGTTATGCACCACAATCTAATGGTGTGGCGGAGAGGAAAAACCATACTCTACAAGAGATGGTTAATTCCATGTTATCCTACTCGGGTTTGAGTGATGGATTTTGGGGTGAAGCAATGTTGACGGCTTGTCACATTCTTAACCGAGTTCCAATGAGAACGAATAAGGAAACTCCTTATGAACTTTGGTACAAAAAGAAACCAAACTTAAGCTATCTTAAGGTTTGGGGTTGTAGGGCCATTGTAAGAGTGCCCGGCAACAAGAAAAAGAAGCTCGGTGAACGTGGGCTTGAGTGCATTTTTATAGGCTATGCTATTCATAGCAAAACCTATAGGTTCTATGTTATAGAACAAAATGACTATATATCGATTCATTCGATTATAGAGTCAAGAGATGCCATTTTTGATGAAAATAGATTTTCATCATTGAGTAGACAAAGGAATCTACAAAGTTGTACCAATGAAAGTGTTGATGATAGTCAACAAAGTTCACTTCTAGATGTTGATGAAAGTCAACAAATAGATGAACTTGATTTAGTTGATCCTATTCCTAAACGGAGTAAGAGACAACGGAAAGCGAAGAGCTTTGGACCGGATTTCCAAGTATACTTGGTTGAAGGTGATAGAAGTGAAGTATCTTCTAGTGTTCCATATTTATATAATGTGGAAGGTGACCCATTGACTTATAGCGATGCTATGGCATCACATGATAGCGCCTTTTGGAAAGAAGCTATCGATGATGAGATGCAATCCATCATGGGAAATAACACTTGGGTGTTAGTGGATCTTCCTCCGACTTGTAAACCAATCGGTTGCAAATGGATTTTCAGAAAGAAAATGAAAATCGACGGTACTATTGATAAATTCAAAGCCCGTTTAGTGGCTCAAGGCTTTAGACAAAAGCACGGTATCGATCATTTCGATACATATGCACCGGTTGCAAGAATAACCACTATTCGGTTATTGGTAGCATTAGCTACGGTCTATCATCTAGAAATACATCAAATGGATGTTAAAACCGCATTTCTATATGGGGAGTTAGATGAGGAAGTATATATGAAACAACCCGAAGGGTTTGTTTTGAAAGGACAAGAACAAAAGGTGTGTAAACTTGTCAAGTCCTTGTATGGACTTAAAACAAGCACCTAAACAATGGCATCAAAAATTTGATGAAACTATTTTGTCCTTTGGATTCAAGTTGAATCAAGCCGATAAGTGTGTATATAGCAAGTTCGATAGCCATGGCAATGGCGTTATCATCTGTCTATACGTCGATGACATGCTTATCTTTGGAACTTGTATAACACAAGTCCAAGAGACAAAAGACTTTTTGTCTAGATCCTTTCAGATGAAGGATATGGGGGAGGCTGATGTGATCTTAGGCATTAAGATCATAAGGCAAGGGAACCGTATTAAGTTAAGTCAGGCTCACTATGTTGAGAAGATACTTAAGCGGTTTAATATGCTTGATAAAGCGCCGGTCTCTACTCCCATGGAACCGGGTATGAAGTTTGCTAAACATACCGGTCAACCAATTTCACAATTGGAGTATTCAAAGGTCATAGGATCTTTGATGTATGCTATGACTAGTACAAGGCCTGACATAGCATTTGCGGTGGGTAAACTTAGTAGATTTACTAGTAACCCAGGTCCCCATCATTGGATGGCGATAAGAAGAGTATTAAGATACTTGTTACGTACCAAGGACTTTGGTGTTACGTATAGCGGGGAACCTCCTATTCTAGAAGGTTATTCTGACGCTAGTTGGATCACTAATGAAGAGGACAACTCTTCTACTAGTGGATGGGTGTTTGTTTATGGGGGAGGTGCCATTTCTTGGTCTTCTAAGAAACAAACATGTATAGCCGACTCTACGATGTCAGCTGAGTTTATCGCTTTAGCTTCAGCAGCTAGTGAAGCTGAGTGGCTGAGGAATCTCATGTTTGAGATACCTTTGTTACCTAAGCCAATTTCACCGGTGGCGATTCATGCAGATTGCATGACGGCTTTAGGTAGAGCTTATAGTCAAGTGTATAATGGTAAGTCTCGTCATATTGCTCTAAGGCATAGCCTTGTGCAAGGACTTATCATTAACGGGGTCATAACTTTTGACTATGTGAACACTAAGTTCAATGTGGCGGATTCGTTTACGAAAGCCATGAATAGAGACTCAATTGAGAAAGCCTCAATTGAGATCGGTATATGTCAGTAAAATCATTTGGGAAAGCCCAATTCACGCATGAGTAACATCGTGTCTGAATTCAATGTGGTAAAGTCCTCTTGGTTTTTGTTAAAGCAACTCTTGCATGACCCATCGTTGTTTTGTACCGTGATGGAATAAGGTAGTCGTCTTGAAAGTTCTCAAGATCAAGAGTTGAAGAGCTCTTGGTGTTATATCCACGTCACGGGGATATGTTTTATACGTAATGAGAACCTACCTATATAAGTTTGAAGTGTGGCCGCTTCAAGTAGTCAAGATTGGCATAATGACTATGATAAACTTATGAATAAGATACGGACACGGCCTTATAATGTGTCAAGTTAATAACTTTGTGTTATTTGTTTTGTGTGTACTACATCTTCAAGTGGTTGGATGAGTCGATTGATTCAATTCCTCATGGAAATCAACTCTGGCTCGATCACTTGTTAAGTGTGTTGTACTAGGCGTTAATTCAATCCGTAGGGATATTAGCGTTGATGCATGAAATGTATTATGAGTTTTGGTAAATGAGAGGCTTATTATACCCAAAATGGGGGAGGATTGTTGAACATTTAGTGTATAATAATATATATACTACATAATAATCCTGAGTATTTTAATCACTAAGTACTACTAAGGTAGTGGGACAGTATAAGGTATAAGTCTGTAATATTTCGATTAAAGCTATTATAAATAGTGGGACAATATACGTATTGAATTACGTGGTCCAAAATAGGTGTTTTAAGAATACACAAGAAAACAAGTGTTTTTGGGTCAGGGGGTTTGCGCCGAGTCGGCGCTCCTTCATGGAGCCTCGTCGCCGACTCGGCGCCAGGCTTCTGGAAAAACAGGTTTGAGGCAGAGAGCTTGCGCCGAGTCGGCGCCCACTTTTGCGGGCTCGTCGCCGACTCGGCGATAGGTCACTGGAAGTGACCGTTGCCTTTTTCTTCCCGTTTTCTTGTGTTTAATGCCTAGGATCCTTTTGATTACACTCTTAAATCTGATGTTACAAGAGTATAATTGTGTGATTATGCCCATGAATGACCAAGATTAATGTCATTCAATTGCATGATCATGAATTGGGTCATTAAAGTGATTAAAGAGCCATAGGCTCCTCTTGACTATAAATAGAGGGCATTGGCTTAGAGATTTCCTGCACCTTTACAACAAATCTCTGAATTCTTTCTTCTCTAAATTCTTCTCATTTGTCTTGTGCACTCAAGAGAGTAATTAACTTTTTTGTGCATGTTCCATTGCTTATAATTCCATAAACACATAGCTATTACGTTATATTCCCTAAGTACTAAGGGCATATAAGAGTTGTTTGTATCTCGTTGTGAATTTCCACATCCAAACCCAAGTACCGTTGTGGGGGAAATATCACAAAAGGAAAGTGATCACACGCCTACAACTTGTATCAAGTTTCCGGGTAACAAATTGTGTTACAAACTAATCTTCACTTTCCATTAAGCATTGTAATAGAGTTGTATTTTCATTTTTGTCATCTTAAAGGGGTTTGAAACAAATTCCCGTTTGTAATTTGTTTGCATTATATACTCATTGTATCCGGGCACAACTTCAATATTCAAGACTCCTTATAAAATGGCGCCACCTGAACTATAAGAGTTGAAAATTTAGCTGCAAGAATTGATTGATAAGGCATACATTGGACAAAGTGTCTTTCCATGGGTTCTCATGTTCTATTTATGAAAAGAATGACAGGAGTATGCGATTGTGTATTGATTACCATTGTAATAGCCCTATCTTAAACCCCTTTGAATCTTAGTTTAAATAGCCTTCAATATGAATTTGTGCTAGTAACTTATCTAGTTAATTATCTTTCAGTGCCAAATATGATGAGAGTTTTATTCTTAAAAATTTTAAGTTTGAATATACTACGTTTTGTTTTGTTAAATGTTATTATTATATTTAAATTAAAGATTTCATTGTACTTAATAGTATCAAAGTTAATTCGATTTACTATAATAACATAAATTTCGTTACTTGGTTAATTAGAAAAATATATTAATTTGGTTTATATTATTTGATTAGAAAACATTATACTATTTGCAAATAATTTCATAAACTATATGTTAACTAAAGCTCATTTTAAGTGATTTAATAAAAGTAGTTATATTTGAATATAAAGAAAAGATATTTATCTAATTACAATATATTATGAAAAAAGGTTTTCATAATGATATCATAGTTGGTATTTGAAAGCAAGTTTTGGTTATGGTTTTTATTGTTTTCAAACAAAAGTATATTATTTCCTAAAAACAAGTATTTCAGAAAATTTTCAAAACTATTATCTTACTTCTAAATCATTTAAAAATAGTAAATGAGTATATTTTGACCTCATATTTTACCATATCATTCACATGCATGTTATTGAAGATACCAAACCATTATATTGAGGTATCTTGTTGTATAATTCAAGAAAAGAGTGTAGATATGTACAAAGGTCAGGTTCAGTGACAGTTTTCTAGGATCTGAAAGATACCCTAATTTACCTAGGCTATACCCTATATAATTAAGTGATACCACTTGGAACTTTTTCCTAATACTCTAAACTTTCCATATGTATCTTACAAGCTCTTATATCCCTCTAGAAATAATTAAGAACAAATACCAGTTATCATGATATACAAGAATTATTTGATTAATTGAAGAATGTGGGTGTATTATCAAAAATTAATCTAAGGTTCGAGTATCACTAAATCTAAGAAAGGAAGGAAGATATTTTGAAGAAAGAAATTTCCATACCAGGTATAGACATTATGAGTTTGAGGTAATGTCTTTTGGGCTAATTAATGCTCCAGCCGTGCTCATAGATCAAATGAACATGGCCTTTCATAAGCACCTGGATAGTTGTGTTGTCGTATTCATTCATGATATACTTGTGTATTCCAAGAACAAGGAAGAACATGATAAAAAAAACTCAAGTTTGATCCTACATATTTTGTAAAGACAAAAGTGAGTTTTTAAGTTGTTTAATTGTTAGTTTGGCTAGAGGAAATTGCCGTTTTAGGTCATATCATAAACAAAGGTGTGAAAGAAGATCACACAAAGGTTAAGGCTTTACTTGAGTGGGAAAGTCCTGCAAATGTGTCGGGGGTTAGGAGTTTTTTGGGTCATGTTGGTTAGTACAAGTGATTTGTGAAAGACTTCTCTAGAATCACTTTGCCTTTGACCAACCTAATGATGAAGGACATCAAGAGTGGTCTAAGAAATGTGAGAAAGCTTTTCAGGCATTTAAAGTGAGCTTAACAACTACTTCAGTCCTTACGTAACCTATTGAATGTATAGAATTAAAAGTGTATAGTGACAAATCGAAGGGTGGTTTGGGGTATGTCTTAATGCAACATGAGAAAGTTATTGCTTATGCTTCAAGACAGTTGAAGAATTATGATGTAAATTATCCTACTCACCATCTCAAGTTGGCTGCAGTTATATATGCACTAAAAATATAGAGATATTATCTGTATGACGCTTCGTGTAAGATTTTTACTGATCATAGGTGTTTGAAATACATCGACACACAGTGTGAACTTAGCGTGAAACAAAAGAGGTGGATAGAAATTATTAAGGATTACGAGCTAACTCTTGATTACCATAAGGGTAAAGCTAACAAGGTTGCTGATAGTTTAAATCGGAAGAAGAAACCTTCGTTTAATTATATCAGAATCTTACCTTGAGAATTTTCCACGATCTAGATGTTTGTCTTGGTAATTGTTCACTATGGCTTTGTCAAAACACAATTGAGTGTTATGAGTGTTGAGCCTAAGGTTGGAATCCTAAGTCCCAATTATGAATTACAAATCTACGATACTACGATTCAAAAATAGGGGATCGATCATGATTGTAGTCAGGATTTTAATGTTTATAAAATCGTGCATTTCTACTTCACCTTTGAATTTAGGTGGTAGGATACTAGGATCATAACACGATCATACGATCCTACGATCCAACGATCCGATCCACAAAATCGTATAATATTTTCATATAATCATATTCCACTTATAAATATATATCTACAATAATTATATCAATACCTCTATAAAATTCCTCTTTGGCTCTCCTACGTGGGGGTACAGGTATGGTTTGTATCTCCTCCACATCTCCGGACCCTAGCTTTATAAGTGTGATTTACTGGGCATGATGGTATGGTATAGTACCACTATTAAATTCAACATTTTCTTGATGTGCAAAATAATTATTAAAACTTAATAGATTAAGTCAAATATGTTTTCTATTTACACCTTAAAATTTTTAAAAAATAAGTATAATTGATACTCGGTTGTTTAAATCACATAAATGCATATTTGTAGGATCGCACGATCATACGATCCGAATTTACTAATTTTGATTCTAACCCTTCAAAGATCCTAGGTAAATTTTGATCCTTCGACCGGTTGAGACTAAGTTGTATAACAAAATAAGGAATTAGCAGAAATGAGATACAAAACTTGAGAAGATTCGTCAAGCTAAAGCTCAAGGTCGAGTTTTGAATTTTGAAATTAACTCTGATGGGAGTATGAAAGTTTTGGGTCGTTGGTGTGAAATTTTGATCCTTTCTGCTAACTTGAGGAGATACAAAACTTGAGAAGATTCGTGAAGCTAAAATACGAAAATAACTCTGATGGGAGTATGAAATTTTGATCCTTTTTGCTAACTTGAGAAGATCCTAGGTAAATTATCTCCTTTCTGCTAAGTTTACTCAATTTCAAATAAACAGCCGCAAATTTTGTTTTTTACCAAACAACCTCCAACTTAACAAACATGACATCGAGACAGCCAAAACACCCCATTTTAAGTTAAAAACAAAGGTTAAAATGGGGTGTTTTGGCTGTCTTGATGTCATGTTTGTAAAGTTGGAGGCTGTAGTTGGTAAAAAAACAAAGTGTACGGCTGTTTATTTGAAATTGAGTAAACTTAGCAGAAAGGAGATAATTTACCTAGGATCTTCTCAAGTTAGCAAAAAGGATCAAAATTCTCAAGTTATATATATATATATATATATATATATATATATATATATATATATATATATATATATATATATATATATATATATATATATATATATATATATATATATATATATATATATATATATATATATATATATATATATATTATATCTCAAAAATATCCAACTGAAACCTTTTCCAACAAATTTGTTGGGGGCAGAAGCCATATGTTGAAGACAAATAGAATTAGACAAATTAATATTTATAAGGGTCCGAGTAAGGGTCTAAGGGGCAGGTCCGGGGCGGGTCTAACAGGGTGCTAGACCCATGACCATCCTTATATACTCCCTCTGAACCAATTTAGTTGTCCCATTTGGTTTTTTACACTATTCATCAATCCCGTTTAATTTGCATTTTATTCTTAATCCATAAGTTAAAACATAGTCATGTGAGATCTTGTTTGATTCGTCTCAATGCAAAGATTATTCTTATCAATTTTTCATAATTTTTATTTAAGCATAATTAGAGAAATTAAAAGTCAAAATATTACCTCAATAAGTATATCCAAGCAAACGGGATAACTAAATTGATTCGAAGGGACTACAACACAGGATTTGATACTTGCTACCTAGATGTTTGATTTATTTCCTTTTTGATTACAATGAGTCACAATTATCTAATCCTACAATTAATAGGCCCCACGGTATGGGAAAATAACATGTTGATCACGCACAAAGTAAATAATTCAAAGTTTAGCTTTTTTTGCCATTTTTTTTCTATAAGTACCCCTTCAAACCTACCTCCTATCAATCAAACCAAACCAAAAACAAACCCAAAAGATTTTCGGCCAACCCATCTTCATCCCCATATTTTATCTCGAAAATCTCAAAAACCCTCTTAATTCTTAGTTTATTACCCTAAATATCGGAAAATAATAATTTATTTTCTGCATAAATTCATTGAATTTTTCCTCCATTATTACGGTATCACGTTTGGAATTAAAAACGTTACAAATAAAATTATAAAAATAAAAAAGAATTACCAGACGTATGAACTGGTTGTTAAATCTGGGACTTTCATCATCGAATTCAAATCACTTTATAACTTGTTTATTGATCTTTATTCTCCATTATTTACCTGAATTACACCCTTCTTTATTATTCTTTATTAATCCCACCAAACAACCCCTTACTTCCTCATCGTCTAATTCAAACCTAGATTAATGGAGCTCAAGAACAATCAGAGTAATCGTCAATTGCGTCAAGGTATAAATATTTTTTTTTACATAAATACTAATTTACTCTTTTTAATTGGCCAAATTTGCGTCAAGAAATTGGTATTTACATAATTTGCTGAACATAAACTGTTTATTTTAAATTAAATTCGGGTATTAGATATATTTTGTTTAAAATAACAATATTTATTGTTTATCAAAGCTTCTTTGTAATCAAGTAATTAGTATTAAATGATACTCCTTTTTAATTTTTTAAGTGTTTTATTTGATTTTTCACCATTTTTTAGGTCGAAAGGAATCACATGTGTGAGAGAAAAAAAGTAAAGGTTTTTAAAATTTTATAGGTGTAAAATGGGGTTAGTTAGTGTAAAGGTGTTAAAAAATTAAGTTTCGTAGAAATTAATTGGTAAAATTAATATACTCAAAATAAATTTGAGACATTTAAAATAACTCAATCCAATAAAAAAAAATAAGATACTTAGAGCGAATAAAAAGGAGCATTTGAATTATGTTCAGCAATAATACTGATAAATATATTTATTTAAAAATTAATAATAAATGAATTTATTGTTTATTTTTGATAATTGACATTTTTAATTTAACATTTTGTGAATTTTGTATTAACTGGAAGGAAGTGATTTGTCGGCTGGTAAGTGGGATCCACTGACATACTTGTATGGTCGGTGTTTGATGTGAAACAAGGAATAGAGGAAATTAAATGATGAGTGATACGTTAGTCTTTTTATCTTATCACAAGTAATAAGCGATTAATGTGGTCACTTTCTGTGATGCCAGAGTTTTCAACGTGTTGTTATAATTGTGATTAAATTATGATATTTTTTCTTTTGAAAAGTCAATTCTTTTGACTTATTATTCCTAAAGAAAGTTTTAATAAATAATGGTTATTTATGTGTCCTTATTCTTATATGGTAGGATGTGACAGGGTGAGATATTTGTTGTTTTAATTAATCTTTTTTGATTTTGTTTATTTTAATATTATTCTTTTTGTCTTTTTGTGATTATTTACAAATCACGATTATTGATTATGAATTTTTGTATTCCTGGTTACTCTGTCTCTAAGTAATGAGCTTACTACAGGTGGGGGTGGTGTAAAAAGTTTTTACATTGGGTATCATGTGAGATTATTAGGGTGTTACGAAATTTTCATTTTGTTTTACGTATTCGTGTCTAACTTTTAATGCTCAGACAATGATATGCCACTTTAATACTCCCTCCGTTCTTTTTTGTTCTTCCCATTTACTTTTTGCACAGTTTTCAAAGCAACTTTTGAGCCTAAATATCTCTAAATACGCATTATAAAAAATTATAAAAAATATATGATAAAAATGTACACATTAAGACGAATTTAAGGAGATCTCATATGGATATATTTTATCATCTATAAATGTCTTAAAAATCTTAATCAAAATTCTCTCTCCAAAAATGGAATATTCTAAACGGGAAGAACAAAAAAGAACGGAGGGAGTACTTTATTTTAGGTGTAAAATTAACTATGTAGATGTATTCGGCACTTAAATTACCTACCAGTATCTAACATTATTAGCCGAGTCCAAATAACATAGTTCGCGACTATTGCTTCATCTAGCTAATTAATAAACAACTCATTATTTTAGAGGTTGATCGATTGATATTGATTTGCACATGCTTGATAGACTTGAATGTTAAAATTTTGTTAAGAAACCTAGTTGAGTTTTCATTTAGTGGAATATGAGTTTTTGCTGGCAGTTTCTTCATCCCTTTTGTTATGCAAAAAAAAAAAAAAACAAAAAAAAAACACTCTTATTTTAAGTCTTTTTATCTTATCACAAGTAATAAGCGATTAATGTGCTCACTTTCTGTGATGCCAGAGTTTTCAACGTGATGTTATAATTGTGATTTAAATTATGATATTTTTTCTTTTGAAAACTCAATTCTTTTGACTTATTTTTGGGAGAAAGTCTTGGAAAATAACGGTTATTTATGTGTCCTTATGTGGTAGGATGTGATAGGGTGAGGAATTTATTGTTTTTATTTATCTTTTTTGATTTTGTTTATTTTAATATTATTCTTTTTGTTTTTTTGTAGTAATTTAAATAATGAGCTCACTACAGGTGGGGTGGTGTAAAAAGTTTTTACATTGGGTATCACGTGAGATTATTAGGGTGTTACGAAATTTTCATTTTGTTTTACGTATTCGTGTCTAATTTTTAATGCTCAAACAATGATATGACATTTTAATACTTTATTTTAGGTGTAAAATTAACTATGTAGATGTATTCGGCACATAAATACCTACCAGTATCTAATATTATTACCCAAGTCCAAGGAATATCGAAGTTGACTTTGAAAACATGAGTGAAAAATAATTTTTTGGGATTAAGGCTCTAGTATACTGTTGAACAATTTGGATTCAACTTTTGACCTAGTTAATAACACATTTTAGACAAATCAAAGGACAATTTGCTTTTAGGAAGTTTCAACAAGTTATTGTAGTTCACTTATGTGAGAAACTCAAAATCCCAACTTTTATAAAGAATAAGAACAAAAGTTATTTGGAGGAAGACTCTACTCTCTATGTATGGAACTTGTAGGCTTACATTAAAGAAAATATAACACCAGTTTGGGTTTATATTTGTTGATCCTACAATTGTCTTACTTTTGCATTATTTAGTTTGCTACTGATACTAACATTTTTCCTCACAATAGGTCACTTTCAGTTTCAGTGTCAAACTCTACATTTAATATTAACTCCGTTGATTTATGAACTTCTGATTTCTGAACATAATTTTTGTTACAGGTCTATGTAACTCTACAAATGAGGGTCAGGGAAGGCAAGCTGCATCACCATCCGTCATAGTCATAGGTTCCGGTATGGCTGGTATTGCTGCAGCCCGCGCTCTTTATGATGCTTCTATTCAGGTGACGGTGCTGGAGTCGCGTGATAGAGTTGGTGGTCGAGTATGCACAGATTACACATTGGGGTTTCCAATTGACCTTGGTGCATCATGGTAACTTTCACATACACTTGGACTACTTAGCTTTTAATTATGTTTATTTGTGGCATATGCTGCTTATTTATCCCCTATATCTAATTCAATCAGTTAATATGTTTAGGTTACATGGTGTCTGCAATGAGAATCCCTTGGCACCGTTGATTGGTAGACTTGGCTTGCCCCTTTACCGCACCAGTGGAGACAACTCCGTTTTATATGATCATGACTTAGAGAGGTAACTTATCAATAATTCATTCGGTAATGTATGATTAGTTTTTATTCTATGATCAATTGATATGATAACCCAATTATGAATAGAGCTCAACAGTCATTTTAGGTTATTGAGATCCCATTTAGCATATGAGGCTCGATGTGTCTTGAAAGACTTCATGAACATCATGCTCACCTAGGAAACATGCTTTTAGTTTGTCCTGAATGTGTTATATATGTTGACATACTTCACATGTCTTGAAATACTTCACATGTCTTGAAATACTTCACATGTGAAACAAGATCCCACATCGATAAAATAGTGGGTTGTTGACTTGCATATATAGTGGGTGAACTAATCTTCCCATTGCCATATGGTTTTGGGAAACAATGAACCTCACCGAGTGTATGTGCAAGTCAACGCTCTTGACCCGTGGGTTTGTGGGCCCGAGCCCACAGTTGTCCCGTGATCCCACGAGTGGGCCACTGTGAGATTATGTGACGAATTGTCATGGCCTAATAATATTGTATCTCTTTAGTCATGTCGTGTGATTGGCTGAAATTATGAAAGAAGTGCATATAATGTGTTTCAAGACTTCTCAAGTGGTGTATCCTTGTAATTTTTTGTCACAGTTATGCTCTCTTTGATTTAGATGGAAAGCAGGTGCCCCCAGAGCTAGTTGTCAAAGTTGGCGAAACATTTGAAGTGATTTTACAAGAGGCAAGTACTAGTTTTAATTTGCTCACTATACACTCATCTCTTTTCTTTTTACACATTCGTTACTCTTTAAGTTCCCTTCGAGATTCACAACTCGCTAGTTTTTTAAAATTAATGGTTGTTTTTGGTATATAGACGAATAAAATACGCGAAGAATGCGTTGAGGATATGTCTATTAAACAAGCAATTACAATGGTCTTTGAAAGAAAACCGGAGTTAAGGTCAGTTCTACATCTGTTTATTTGTCAGTATTGCTTTGTAAGTGTATGAGAAGAATTTATTCCAAATGATGATACAATGGTAGGTTAGAAGGGCTTGCACATAAGGTGCTGCAGTGGTACCTTTGTAGGATGGAGGGCTGGTTCGCGGCCGATGCTGAGACTATATCTCTTAAAGGTTGGGATGAGGTATGTGTTATTATTCGTATCGATAGTTATTAATTTGATATGCCTTTGACATTTGCTCTTTGTTCGGGACTTTTGTTTGTTTCTTAATTTTTAGGAAGTGCTCCTCCCTGGCGGACATGGGCTTATGGAACGAGGTTACCTCCCTGTTATAAACACACTTGCTAAGGGTCTAGACATACGCCTGAACCATAGGTCTGGATTCATATTTTTGATCTTTGATTCTAGGTCATTAAAGTTTTTAGCATTATTGACGGTTTTTGTTGTCCTGTAGAGTAACAAAGGTTACAAGGCATCGCCATGGGGTGAAGGTAACAATAGAAAATGGAGCTATTTTTGTGGCCGATGCTGCAGTTATTACTGTTCCTCTTGGTGTTCTAAAGTCTAATGCAATTGAGTTTGAGCCAACGCTTCCAGATTGGAAACAAGATGCCATCTCAAATCTAGGAGTGGGAATCGAAAATAAAATAGTTTTGCACTTTGAAAAGGTGTTTTGGCCAAATGTGGAGTTTCTCGGTGTTGTTGCAGAAACAACATACGGGTGTAGTTATTTTCTGAATCTTCACAAGGCTACTGGTCATAGCGTTCTGGTATATATGCCTGCTGGAAAGTTGGCCAAGGACATCGAGCAAATGTCTGATGAAGCCGCTGCCAATTTTGCTTTTAAGCAGTTGAAAACAATTCTTCCTGATGCATCTCCACCAGTAAGTTTTCTACTCTTGTGGTAGTATTCTAAAATGTGAATTAATTCTGAAATTGTGCATGTTATTGGTGCAGATTCATTATTTGGTTTCTCATTGGGGCTCGGATATAAACTCTCTCGGTTCGTATAGCTATGATATTGTTGGGCAGCCACATGATTTGTTTGAGAGACTTAGGGTTCCTGTTGATAACTTATTTTTTGCGGGGGAGGCGACGAGTGCTAGTTTTCCTGGATCAGTTCATGGTGCATATTCAACTGGCATGCAAGCCGCCGAGCAATGTAGAATGCGTGTTCTCGAACGGTATGGCGAGTTGGACTTATTCCAACCTGCTATGAATGAAGAGTTGATCAGCGTCCCCCTCCTTATTTCTAGGATGTGACTTATGGTGTTATCACCACAATGTAATAGTAAAAACTTGTATATGTTTATGTGTTAAAAATATCAACATATTTTGTGTGAACAAACTTTGTTAATGTTTATAAATAAATCATTATATTAGTGACTTTTTTCTTGTTGGAAATTATGTAGAAGTTTATACTCTAAGTCTTAAGAGTTTACAACTACTAAATTGTTGAAAAACTTTCATTGATAATAGCAATTGAAGGGATGAGACAATTGCATTTTGTTAGAATTACTTTTAGAGGAAGAAGAAATGAAGGGTGTGGTTTAGGATGTGGTTTAGTGTTCATAGGAGGTTCTGAGCATGTTCAGCATGTTCAATCATACAGGGCTCCAGAAAAATTAGGGGCCTAAATATTAAATTACATAGTATATGTTAGGTGTTTAAAGATACAAAATTATTAGAAAAATATCATAATTTTAAAAATTGCACAGGGCCTTTATAAAGTTTCTCAATTTTTGCTCCGCCCCTGTTAGTGTTAAATGAGTTGAATCAAGGTTAAAGGTAAAAGAAAAAGTCAAAGGATATTTTGAGCACAAGTCATCTGATTTCAGTGACTTAGCTTGGTTATCGATATCAACTTTCATAACTTGAAGGTTGTAACTTGCAAAAGTAAACTTTAAGGCTACTATTTTTAAAATGACTAACGCAGAAGGTTGTAGATAAAAAAAACCTATAATTATCAAAATATTTTCTTTTGTCTTCATCACATATTTGACAATGTAAAAGTGGCTTTGGTTTTAGTACAAAATTGTTGGGATAAATTTGTTATATATGCTATAAATCCTCCTCACAAAAGAAATATTTTAATTAGAATTGTGATTGTAACATATGTTCTCATGCATAACATTATAGCTTTACTTGATAAAAAGGTTAATGTGATTCAAACTTGTGACTTAAGTTTCTGATACCATGTAAACAAACATAAAAACCAAGCTACCATTATCGTTTAAAGTTATTTTATATATTGCGGCGTATGTGTAAGAAAAAATATAGTCAAGTGAGATCTTGTTTGAATCATATAATCGCATACTTTCGTAATGTTAAGTTTTTATAATATTTAGATTTGTATAATTCAATCTATAGATAATCAAAATAACACATTGGATTACATAAAAAGTCAAATGTAACAAATATAATGAAATAGAGAAAGTATAAGAGAACGAAATTATATACTAATTACGATGCAAATAGTAATAGCATATACTTCCTCCATTCCATTATACTTGCTACATTTCACTTTTTATGCATGTCAATGCGTTATTTTGTTTATTTATATGATGAATCATACAAACCTAAAAATTATAAAAAATTAATATGAAAGTATGCGATTAGACGATTCAAACAAGATCTCACTTAACTATATTTTTACACATTAATCGCAATATATAAAATAAGCTTGAGCGATGAATAGTGTATATAATCAAAATGTAGCGAGTATTTTAGAACGGAGGAAGTACTACCTGTTTTATTTGGATGGATCACTTCAAAATTTGGTCATTGGTAGGGAATAGGGATTAGGAGTGAATGTACGTATATGGCTATATTCTTTTGCGGACCGACCATCACGGGGCTCACGTGGTCGAAGCCTCAGTATTACCTACCAATTATTTACCATATTTTCATTTGGGATTTCATAAAGCACACGTTTTTTTTCTTGGAACTTTTGTTGCTCTTGTATGTACACGTCATCATATATGTCCATTTTTAGCTTTCTCCGTAACTACAGTTTTATATTCGTGCGATGCACGATTTTTATAAAATTTAAAATTTATGAAAGTTTGTGTTCAAATATATTCATGATTATTTACAACTTGTAAATTGAATTTATGAAGTTCGATCATGTGTAATGTATACTTTAAAATATTTGATTAATTAGACATAATAAATATCAATTTGAAATTAGTTTTAGTTTGAACATTAGCATTTGAAATAAAAAATATGCAAATTAGACATGCATAATGATATATCATATTTTTAAAACATTTTTTATTTAACATGCTATCAAATTAATTTTCTAATATAGAAAGATTATTTACATTTAGATTTCTCACCCAATCAAATAATTACAAATGGCAAGACATTAAGAAGCTTGCTATTTGTCATTGTACTTCAAAATTATTAGTATGTATGATGATGATGATTCTGTCATTCATAATATGGTAATTGCTTGTTAGAGAATAATTAGAAGAATATAACCTGAAATATAAGCCTCTACGAGGTTTAACAACGAAAAACAAAATGAAAAATGTAAAGATGAATATAAGTGTTTTATTGAGGTATCTTGGATATCTCTCCCTCAAATGTAATTTATTATAAATGATTGAACAATACAAGTATAATAAACATGATCATGCATACTAAAGCAAAGTTTGAACACTCTCAAGTTTCTAACAATGCTATAGTCCATGCAACAATATGTGTTTGTGGAGAGTTTGTTCTATGAATAATACTCCCTTTTATAGAGGAAGGTGAGTTTGTTCAACAATATTACAAGTATAATAAACCTCTTTTATTTTTTATGAATATTATATCTTGGCACATATGAGTGTTCATCAATTAAGTAAAGTAGGTTTTTCCAATTATCATGCGATTTAGGTTTATTTTAAATTTACACAACTTTTTCAGCAAAAAATATTCTTTTTTCTCAATTTTACTATAAATTAAATAATATGTATCAAAAAATAAATAACATTTAATTAATTAGAAAATCATCAAAATTTTTATTTGATATGTAGTCATCATTCAAAAGAATTTAAACGCTTATCTATAAATCATGTATAGAAGACTTTTAAGACAACTGGACTAGTCTTTACGGAGAAAACATAATTTTTTGTCCTCTTAAATAACTTATATGTACCATGTTTCTGTGTAGTGAATTTGTGAATATTTGAAAACAATAAACATTTTTGATAAAAAAATTCTCAAAATAAGCACACATGAATACTAATTCTAGTGATAAGTGTTCGGCCACCAGAAGCAGGAAAGGAAACACTACTAACGTGCATTATAGAACTTTACCAATAATTTGCTTGTTATTAGTAACTACGAGTTGTTATTAACTATGTCATAAGTTAATTCAATAATAGTCTGTTATTACTTACACGTGATTATATAGGTGACTATTAACGGGGCAATATATAATCATATTTTTTATTTTTAATTTGTTATAAGTTAAGTTAGTTAAATAATTAATATTATTGATCATTTGTTTTATGCGTTGTTTGTATCTCTCATTTGGCTGGTACATTATCTTTATCTTCCTCGAGCCGGGGACTCCGTTTGATCGCGCTCTCCTATATGGGTATGAGTTGCCGCCGTCTTTCCCTCCCCAGACCCTGCCCATAATTTTCTATGAGTAGAATACACTAAGTTGGATGATGATGATGAACTCAAGGACGATTTGGTGGAGGAAGTGATTTGGGTAGGACAATTGTTTCAATCGCTAATTGCCCATTGTTTCCTACACAAATTCTTGTTAAAAGCGGGTTTTTTGAGAGACAAACTCTAATCAGGCCGGCCATTATAGAATTTCCAAAATATTGCAAGTAGACATTAAGGATAATGTAAGTACATACTACACAGTTAAGATATTGGAATAGGCATTAAAAATACAATTAGTAAACATTAACAATAATATAAATAGGCATTAAAATTATGATAAGTAGGTATTAATTTTTAATGGGCTAGAGCTGCTAGACTTAATATACTTCTCTCAAAGAGATGATCTTTCAAGAGACCGATATTCTTTTCCTCAGCTTCAAATAGCAAAACGCTTAATCTAGAACATCTTTTGAAGGACACTTATTTTAAGAATTTTTCAATAAACAAGCAAATTTAAAATAATTCAAAACTTGTTATATTTTCTGTTCAAAACATTAATCCACATTAATTATTTCTCTTTTTTTTTTTGAATCAACATTATTTCTCTTATTCTAATTAATAAACATAATTTGTTCTTCATCTCATCCAAATTTTTTGTCTTGCTTCTTTTTTTATCAACTCACCATTCAACTCTTAGTACAATACTCCTTTGCATTTGTAGCAAAATCAGAGGACAAATACAAACTTACTAAACTGATTCTCACCTAGGCCGAATCGAATAATATTGCAATTTACTTCATTCATATATGAGGAAAATTTTACTACCCAATATTATCATTGTATTGCTATAAGAGCAACACCAACAAAGTGAAGAAATAACAATCAAACTTGCACAATTCTTGCAAATTGACTTGAGTTTTCTGTTGTGAGTGACAGGATCACTTGGAGAACATCCAACTTCTTTTTCTTGCACAAAATTTTTTCTCTTAACCATATAAGCTACTGATCTCACAATCTGAAATTCTTTTATACAGGAATGCCAAAGCAAACCAAGTATCTACATATTGTTGCGGTTACCCCACCAAAATTGTTGAAGAAACTTACTGAAAAGAATGTTGTAAAAAGAAACAATGGAAGAACGATAAATCGTTAAACGATTCCATTCGGCTTTAATGCGCTCTTTGCCATTCTCTTTTGTAAGTCTGCATCATAATGTGCGAATGCAGCGTCTAAAGCCTGCATACAAACAAGTTGCACTCCTCAGAAAGCAAATTAGAAGCTATGATTGATGGTAGTGACCAGACTGAGGACAAGAAGTCATCCTCTGTCTGGTATATTAGATTATATGTAGGGATGGCAATGGGTCGGACTCGGCTCGGATTATACATATTCCAACTTTGCTCCGGATAATAGTCGGAGTTTTTGTTGCAGTCCACCTCCACTCGGAGTCAAATTATGCATACTCCAAGTTTGCCCCGACTCGGACTTTCGAACCTCCAACGGAGTCGGATTATTATCAAACAGTATCGTTGTGATATTGTACTAATGATTTTAAAGCATACAAAATTAACAAAATATATTTTTCAAATACACTAACAACAAATACATTTTGAATTTAAGTTTAACAAGAGAAATAGTCCTACTACTACAATTAACAAAATTTTCTCGCATTTTAATATGGCGTATTTTATTTCTCTTGATTTGATTTATTGTATTCTGATTGATTAATATAAATAAAAATACCAAGTAGTTTTTCAAAATCGAAATTTCAATTAGTATGAGAGGGAGCTTGAATTAGTCACGTCTAGAGTTTTAAACGAAACAAAATATTGGTGTAAAAGTAAAATTCAAAGTCAGATTCCCTTCAAAGGTCGGAGTCGGGTCGGAGTGTCGGATTTTATTAAGGTCCAACTCCGGTCCGTCTCTAACTCGGACTCGGATCATAAAGTCGGAATCGGAGTCGGACGACTTTTTACTCGGACTTGAATCGGATTATTTTCCTCGGATCGAGTCGGACTAGGGTCGGATTCGGACTGAATAGCCATCCCTAATTATATGACAATTTTTGTTTTTCTATTCATCTGGGAAAAACTCTTTGTTAGAGCAATAAGTCTGGCGTCATCACAATCCTATATTACTGCCAAAAATTATGGCAATATAGCTTCTTGTAGAGAGTAAAATAAGGGAATTGCAACAAAGGGCAGTCATTTTTCGGGAAGAGATACAGATTTCAAAGATGAGAATATTCTGGTACCAAGTGATAAAACTCGGTATATTGTTATAATTTAGGATATTACGTAATTTAATGAGAGAAGAATCTATAAAGAAAAACTGGACAGTATCGTGACAGGGAAGGATCCTGCATCTTGTTGCAGCTACAATATATAAAATGGACTAACCTGGACCATTGGCTGAACCAGGAGGGAGACTTGATGTCTGAGATCTGACTGCACAGACTCTTTAATTTCCTGAGAATAAAAGACAATATATAAGTAAAAACCATATTTTGCTTCCAAGGCTTGCAGATCAAATGACAAGAGCAAATAGCAAATTCTAGCAAGTCCAATAAATTGGGAAAATTCTATTTTCATCAAACAGTATAATATTTCATTTCACTTCTAACAGGGGTGAAAGAACTCCACTTGTGAGTGTTTGAGCCCAGATAAAGAAGGGTGAGCAGTTTAGTGACAACCATCTCAGTAAAACCTAGTTACTTCCCATGATCATGAACCAAGAATTAATTCTCATGGGGGTGTCCCCTACTCAGCCACATTTAGCTCAGCACAATAAAACCCTATTATGATTTAGAATGGTGTTGGTGTTAATATGGATGAACGAACATCTGAAGCTATAGTAGAGGTATGCAGGAAAAATGAGAGTATCATAAGAGTGAAATTTGTATATGGTAAAGAGATGTTGAAAGTCATAGTTCCTATGCATCACAATTGGGGATCAAGGAATCAATTAAAAGGAAATTTTGAGAGGATTTTACAAGGTTTGTTCTAGATTGAAATTTCTCAAAAATCATACGAAAAGCTTGTACTGTGTAACTTGGCTAGAGGCTAGAGGCTAGAGGCTAGAACAAGGAGATTACAAGGTTTGTTTCATAAGCAAAAACTATTGCAGAACAAAAGATGCATAAAGGTTCTTGTTCACTAATTTCATCAAAACACATAAGCCGTTCCCTACAAAGCATAAACGCAAACAGCACACACACAAAAAAAAGTGATATTTTTCACACACAAAACAATTAATATTCTTTTATTTTCTTTTTATACAAAAGAACAATAAGCTCTTTGCCTGAACTCGATCATAGTGATGTCAATAATGAGAACACACAATTAATTCACAAATCGCCAGAGTAGTAGAAAGAAAAAATGAGACTAATATGTCACCTGTAGTTGTGGATATATCTGAGCCATTGCATCTTTCAATCTATTAATCTGCCACTCAAATAGAAGAGTAATCTCAAGGTTAGCATGACAAAAGGTGTATTTCATACATAAACTACATTCAAAAAAGTTACTCATAACTTGAAAGAGCAAAGGTCCAGCAATTGGTGAATTTTATAAAGCCATTATGTCCTAAGATTCCTTGTAACAAATTAGAAACCCTTAAATAAAAAAAAGTTACTTATTTGTTAAACCACGAAAAGAAAATTAAAAATAACAGTAATAAAAGGGAAAGATATCCATAATATGGTTTCGGAAACTTCTAATCTGATTTTCAAGGATGGCTAGATTTCAAAAATAAGCAAATCTTGAAAGAGTTGAGCTGTCCAATCGAAAACCAAAACAGGAAAGTTAATTAGATTCCTCAATTCTTGATCTCCAATCCACAAGATAGGCGATAATGAGAATTTCCAAACATGTGATAACACACCATATAGATGCAGACAAAACTCAATAGCCTTGCTCCTACATGTAACTGCCATATAATAGGCCCCCATTTCCAATCAAAGGTCTAAAAGTAACAACCACCAACGCCCAGTTTTGAGGGTAGGCTAGAGGGGTTATGGCCTAATACCGATGTTTGAAGAGTGCCCAAACTTACTGAGACGACTTGATTAGTCATCCCTGAGATAAAAGAAAAAAGCAACAAAAACAACAATGCTAGAGCCATAATCCGAAACGATTGGAGTCGGCTACCAATGGTAGTCCACATGGATTCTTCTCCATCAATTCAGATTTTCTATCATATCAATTTGTCAGTCTTGATCTTTCATATATTTTTCTACTAGTGTCCTCCAAGTCATCTTCGGTCTTCCTTGCTTTTTTTTTAGTCTCTCAAGCTTCACATTTTATTTTCACGGTTGGCTAATATATCGTCTTTACACATACCTATACCATCTTAAACGATCATCATTCATCTTTCCCTCAATATTTGCAACTCTTAACCCTTTCTTATATCTTCGTTTCGAACTCTATCCCTCAAGGTATGCACACCCATCCATCGAAGCATTCGCATTTTTGTTACTCACATCTTTCTACTGTTATCCTTTCTGAAAGCACAACATTCTTATCTATAAGTAGCGTCCGTCTAATGTCGTTCGATAAAACTCGTCCTTTAACTTTAAGGGCGCACCTCGATCATATAATAATATTGCAATAGTCGCTCTCCATTTTCGCCACTTACACTTATGGCCCGTTTGGTAGGTGGTAATAAATCACGGCAATGGGAATGAAAGACCAGTGTAATTTTGGTTGAAAAATCTTTTGGCTATCTTGATGGTCATGCTTGACAACCTTCAATCATCTCATTTTGTTCATAAAATTCATTCCAATGCATTACCAATGGGAGAGGTGGTATTAGTTAGTAATGGAAATTTGTGAACAAAAAAATTGTTTTGTGATCAAAGTTTCATTACCATGGGAATGACATGAAAGTTTTGATGAAATTTTACACTATAAATCATTCCCATTACCACCATTTAGTACCACTAACCAAACGAGCCATTAATTCTATAGATCGCATCTTATTGGACGTGACCACATTTATGCTAAAATTATACTCTGCATATTTTCTTGCTCCAAGCAGCTTAATCTTCAACCTCATGACACCAACTCTTGTCTCCATCACTCTAACTTAGCATTTACCCTCTCAGGCTTATCTACTAAAACAATATCATCGGCAAACAACATGGACCAAGGCAGTCTTCTTTCACTGATCAAGTTATCTCATCTAGGACTGGTGTGAAAAGAAAGAAGCTTGGTGTCAAACCTTGATTAAGGCCTATTATCATTGGAAACCCTTTGTTGCCCCTCCACATGTACAAACATTCACCTTTACTTCTAGATACATATCTTGGACTATATTAATGTATTTCTTGAAAAAGTCTTCTTTGTCATGCAATAATGTATTTTTGTTGTTAACTAATACTCCCTCAGTTTCCTAATGTTCTTCCCATTTAAAATGTTCTATTTTGGAGAGAGAAAATTGCTTAAGATGTTTAAGGCATATATAGCTGATAAAATATATCCATGTGGGATCTTGTTAGATTCCTTACTTTCTTATTATATATTTTTTATAATTTTTTATGATGTGTATTTAGAGATATTAAGACTCAAAGTTTACTTTGAAAACTGTGCAAAAAGTAAATGGGAAGAACATTAGGAAACGGAGGGAGTATTATGTAATAATATACCCACAGCTATTGTAATTGCACTATATGTAGTACTTATAGTAAATAATTAACCTAATCATGAGCTAATTATTTTGTTTGATCATCAAAATTATATGCAACTACAGTTTAATTGATTTATACTGATTAAAGTGAATGGGTATTAATGAAATTTTAACAGGAAGTGAGTTTTAATTCTATTGTTGGCAGTGACAATGGCTTGAGAATTGCACTAATTAAAGAAAAAAGTCACATTTAATTTAGGAGTTGGCACTGAAATCAGTTAAGTATTAGTGAAAAATTAATTTGCTGAATATATGTTTTATGTTGTTCTATTTCAATAGCACACTATATAATTTCTATGAATGGTTTAGTAATATTTTTACTAGGGCTCGAAAAACCTGCAACCACCACCTTTTGATAGTTACATAATGCGGCCTAGTATACATTAATTTAACTATTGACCACAAATGTACGAGATGTGTATATATTTGCAATGTGGCACATAATAAGAGCAAAGAAACTTTTTTACTTAAACTGGAAAAAAGGTCTTGCATATTCAATACTAGGCCAAATGTCTTAAATTGAGTTTAGGCAAAAACATAATTGATAAACTTGATCCAAAAATGAAATCACCATAATTAAATAGAACACAAAAGGCAAGTATAGACTTCCGTGAAGAATGAAGAAGAGACAAAATTCAAGGGTAAAAGAAATATTAGAGAAAAACATAATAAGCTCAGGAGAAACAGATTTGACAAATTTTGACAGAAAACAGTTTTGCTTAGTTCAGTCAATAGAGAGATAGTCTAGCCAAAAAGAGGGAAAACAAGAATCTTTTTTGAAATACCATAAGGAGTTTACAATGAAAATGTGCATCTTGGTTCTAAGAAAGTTGAGATTTAATGATAGAAAATATATCATGCCCGAGTTGGGCCGTTTCCTTTTGTGCGGTTTCCATGTAATGCCAAGAAAAAGAGTTCACAAACATAAGACATCAATAACTACAGTTTCGCCCAGCACCTATCTCAATACCAACAAACCCCAACAAGTGGTGGTAGGATGAAGCCTTTCCAACATAACTGAACTGAAGCATAGAATAACTAAATCCAAGTCACGTTATATGTAATATGTATCTTCTAAAACCAGGAACTCTCATCTAAAAATCAAAGAGTATATGTACCTTTATAGAAAGATGTTGTGTAGTAATCGGATATGATGACCAGAAGTGCTTTAGCAACTCCTGAATAGATGTCCAATGCTGAAAAGAATAATGCAGTGAGTAAATAAAACATGCCTCATCAACAGTATGTGTACAATGACTACTGAAGTAAAATATAAGAAACTGATTTTCAGTAACTTTTTACTGATTAACCACAGCTTTAACAGAATCCTATCATCCTTTTTTATGCTACATTTGGTTTTTAATAGTAGATATGCAAGCACAGTAGTCACTATTTCATCAAACAATATCATCATGCATCTTGTCTATATGTATAAAAAAACATCAAGTGAAATTTTGTCTGATTCGACTCAAAACATATTTTCATAAGAAACTTTTAGGCTTATTAATCATTCCAAATAGATTTAAAGGTCAAAATAGTGCATTGTATAGCGTGAAAACAAGTGTAGCTGCTTACTCCTCTTATTCACTATTGTTGTCCCATTTTCTATTTGAACTATATTCATCAATCACTTTTAATCTGTGTTTTCTTCTTAATCTATAAGTTACAATATAGTTAAGTGTGATCTTAATTGAATTGTCTAAATGTAAATATTAATAATATTAACTTTCTATGATTTTTAATCAAGCACAGTTAGAGATATACAGGATTGAAATAATGCATGGATATAGTGCAAAAAGAAAATGCGATTGGGAGTATTAAAGCCTATTTGAACAATATTCATCAATCACTCTTAATTTGTGTTTTCTTCTTAATCTATAAGTTATAATATAGTTAGGTATGATCTTAATTGATTCGTCTAAATGTAAATTTTAATAATATTAACTTTCTATGACTTTTAATCAAGCACAATTAGAGATATACAGGATTAAAATAATGCATGGATATAGTGCAAAAAGAAAATGCGATTGGGAGTATTAAAGCCTAGCACAAGCAATCATCCTCATCATCATTAAAAATATTTTAATATTATGTATATTTTTATGTAAATAGATGTGTAACTACTATTAAAACTAGAAATAGTAATCTAAAAGTGTAACGCAAAGCCTAGATTCACATTATTAACAAAAGATGGCAATTACTTGTATAAAATTCAGTAAAAAGGATGTCCAACAGATCCAACACTTAGACACTTAGCTGCTTAGCCATAGTACGTAAATCATGTTCAAGACTTTAAGCTTGTTTTGAGATTTCTCAATTCCATAAAAAAAATATATGGCTGGAAAAATATTCCTTGTTTCACCTATTTGGCTATCTCTCATTACGGTTGGAATCATAATAAATGTGATGTATGGTTATGGGGTGACTAAGGAGACAAAACTGAATGACACACGGCTTTTATAACAACATTTAGCAACATCTTCTCAAGAGCCCCCATGTGACATCCTTTTGTGCAAGGATTTAGAAAAAATGTGTTTTTTTTTTCTACATTATTAAAGTATGCTTCTAAATATACTCATAGACACTCATATTCAGCTTATGAATCTCCTTTTCAATTACATTTAAGATAGTCTTTTCTCATTAAAAGAGACAATTGGTCAGACAAGGAAATGGTTTCAGAATCAAAACAAGAAAGGAAACAAAGGTGTGGGAGCTCTGAGGATGAGGAAGAAGTTGCAGTAACCAAGAAAGGAAATTGTGAAGTTGTTCTACAATAACGGTATTTAGACAATAACAGTATTAACCAAATCGTGTTTATTTAAACAATAACAGTATTCATGTTAGGTAGTTGACAAATTTCTTCTTTTTTAAATCTAAAACCTCCACTACTTCTACAAGACATTATTTCTCTTATCTCAGAAAAACACAAGGCTATAGATTAAACCTAGCTTTATAATCAAGGTTAATTTGTTAATTATATTTGCTATTTTAGAAGACAGCTGCTTGTATTGGATTTATATTGTTTTCCTATTCAGGAACATAATATGTACCAAAATAGAATCAAAAGATACTTCATATCTTGATTGCTAACATAAACTCTTTACAATCTACTAATGGAAAGATGTGGCTAGGCGTGAGCTGATAAAATACTTCATATTTCCTTAAAAGCTTAAGCAAATGCCAAACAGTCCCATATCTTAAAGAGATGAAAAGATAGAAAGGCTGGTTGCTTACATTTAACAAACTTTCCTTCGTCCTGCTGGGCAATCTATCCAAAACAGTTTCCCGATTACTTGTCCCAAGATTAAACTTCGTACTAGATATATTATGCGTCAAACTGTTCAGAACCTGAGTACGAATGTACAAATAAATAGCCATTGAAGCACATTCTACCCTATCAGAAGCAGATGAAAGAACAAGGAAAAATTACAGGAAATAAACACACCTTAAAAGCAACTTCAGCTTTGATGATGGATGATTGAAGTCCCACAGACTTAATATTCAAGATGGATTTCCTCATACAACTATAAGCTTCCTGGGAGCTAACATGACAATTTACAGATCTAGCTCCAACTGTACTGTCTCCAAGAGTTTTCAGTGCATTGGCTTGTTGTGAGTAGAAATAATCTCTAGGGTCCTGCATAGATATTGAATAAAATCTTAGCCAGCAGATAGATAAGACAAGAATAGACTTGAGAGAAAATAGAAAAAGCATCCCAAACAACCATTTCATAACCTCAATGCCATTTAGTGCACACCCTCTCCTCAGGCTCCAATTTTCCAAAAAAATGGACAAGAAAAGTAAATACAAAAGCCAAAAAAATAACCATTTTAATTTCCTCTGGAAATTTATCCATCATTTTGATTTCCTCTAGAAATTTATCCATCAGATGTACTTAAAAGAAATAATTAACTACAAAAGCAAATTTGGAAGTTTAACTTTAATATGCCATACCTTACTGCAAAAGAAACTAAGAAAATCACCTCAATCATAAAGTATAATAGTCATCATAAGATGTTATCGGAGATAAATATTTATTCAATAAACATACTTTTGAATCGCCCTATTTAGTTTATAAGCACGTGGATGGGTGGGGGGTGGGGGGCTGAACACTTTGAGAGACTAGGTGAGGCCATTTCTTAAGGCAAGCATTCAGATAACCTTATAGCGCCTAACTCGAGCGCTTTAAAGGCTCTTTTTATCTTACCCTTAAAAGAAACCCATTTGATGCGACATGCCAATATCCACCAATTTTGTTTTCTCTTCTCTTCTTCCTTATTTCTCTTTCTTCTTCCTCTCTTTTATTTCTCTTCCTCTGTCTTCGGCGAAGATTAGGTATTTTTTGATTTTTGGACCCCTCACACCAAAGACTAGCTCCTTGATGATGCTTACTACTCAGAACTTTTAGCACAGGGCGCCTCACACCTTTTAAACTAAAATTATAACAATTATTCTGTTACTACCAAAGTGTCGTGTTTTTGAACTTCTGGCATATATATTATCCACAAAATTTTATTACCTAAATGTCATTAAGTGGCTTCCATCCCACTAAGGCTCCCATAAAAGATCTTATGATGTGTATTTTCACACTATGAATAATTCATAATTCATTATAAGAATCATTATAATCAAAGATGTATAGTTTGAAAATGTTTGCCTAGGTGCGCCTAAGGGGAGGTGCCTTGGGTGAGCAATGGGCTAGGAGCCTTAACTGGGTTGTACAAGGTAATTCCTTAAGGCGAGATTGCCTTATGGAAACTAACGTGAGGGCCTAATGGTGCCTAAGAGTGTCCTTTGGTTTTCTCTTCTCCTCACCTCCTCTTTTGATGCAAAAGCCGGGCAATACCTTTTCTCTTCTCCTCTTCTCCTTTATTTCTCTATTGTTCGTTATTTATCTTCTTCTTATAGTTTTCCCTAGGGTATTTTACATGAACTTTGATTTTTTTTTAATGTATTTCAAACAATGAACAATTCCATTACCTAAATATCATTAAATGGATTTTTGCTCTTTATTTTACTAAGAATGAATCTTATAGATAGTAAACTGTATAAAGGAACAACTATTTCAGATTACAGGGCATATCTCTGTTTTTCGGAACAACTATTCACAGAGAGCCACAGGGACAAGTGATGTAAATAGGATTCGACCTAAGGTCATGGATACCCCATCTATAAGACTTTGTTAGCTAACCTAGGTGAAAAATTTGAAAAGAAGATATACAATTAATAACGATGGCAATGGAAGGAAAAGGGCAAATCGAACCATTATGGAAAGTGCAGGATATAAACAAACAGAAATACAGGAAAGCCGGTTTTGTTCCTGTACAATCCGCAGGAAAAGAAAACTGCAAAATGATAAACAAAAGAAAAAGAAAGTGAAGGAGCTTGGATGCAAATCCTGTATCAGAAATAGAAGATATTCATAACTAATAATCCAATATGCCAGGCTAAGTGTGCTACATAGACCGATTATTTTCAAGTTCCTTAAATGGATCTTGGGCAAGGGTACAAGTCATACAACGCCCTTTCTATCCTCTCTCTCGAGCTATATGCATCGAGTCCATGACAAATAAACAAACCTTTATGCAAAGTGGCGCAACAGGGGGCTCACGAGGAGCTTGCAGATCCTCAATCTCCGTCATCCTAGAGACCCTATTCAACCGCTCCACGTTATTGTTCGTCTCAGATGCATCATTAGTCAATTCCACTACAAATTGACATTTCCAGCATAAATGAGAAGGAAATAATATTGGAAATTAGTTACATTAAATCAAAATAAGCTCACTAACCTTGCTTTGACTTGGCAAGTGCCAATGCAACGGTCCGAGTGTCCCCTATCTCCACATCTAAATAATTCAACGATACAAGGGGAGATAAGTTAAGCTAATCTCTTTTATTTGTTCTATACCATTATTTATTAAAATATTCCATTATACAAGACAGTTACATATTTCCATTCATCCTGACATTTAGCAGATTTGGACATAGAAGCAACCAACCTAGAGTCCTTCCCTCGAGGACTACAGCAGCATGCCGATTAAGATCTTGCAAAAGATTTCTCTTGTATTGGTCATATTGTGACTGGGACTCAGAAACTTCCTTGTTTCCATCACGAGGGATACCATGATCCTACATAGTCAAAAGAGAAGGGTGATAAAGTTCTGCATTGTAAACTGTAAAGGTACTGAAAACCACTTCAAATTATGGAGATAAACAGATAGCTACCTTGAAGTGCCTCAACATATATATAGAAAGTATAATAAATACTGAGTGCTCAAGCAGGAGCATTATGAAACTTAAAACAAGATTAAGCAAAAATTAAGGTACATAGTTATGGTCAAATTACCGGAAGGTGCGTGTAATCATCCCCAAGATCAGCTTCCATGTCTAAGGTAGGGTCAACCTTTCGAATCTGCAGAGTCACAACTAGTGAGTGCTAAAAATGGGCTTTCTAAGAGCAGAGAAAGCACCACACATATATATGAAAGAATATTGGAAGACTGATTTTCAAGATGACCTTTCTACGAGCTTCATTTGCTAGTATATCATCCTGCTTTAAGAACACAGCTAGCTCCTCATCTTCAGCAGCCTCTGCAGCTGCAGCAATCGCATTCTTGGTGCTGTGAAGATATTCTGCTCTACAGTATTTGGTCCAAAAGTCTTTCTCTGACATCTGACATTTAGACAACAAAGTTGCTAAAACTAACCAGGTCAAGTTGAAGAGAAGGCAAGAGTGTACTGCAAACTTCAGAAAAGTAAGAGACATACCTTCTTTGGCACATAATTCAGAAAAGCCTGATGAACCGCGGGTTTCTCAGCAAAAATCTGATAAAAGCTTAATTATAAATAAGACGTATTGGCATAACAGGAAATTCTAATTCTACCAAAAGAAAACTTACTGCACATGATAAATTAAATAGGTGAGTAAAGTAACAGAAATGAGCAAAACGAACATGAAAAGGGAAATCCACACTGGACTAAACCACCAATAATAAATGAAAAGATAAACTATATAATCTCAATAATCCCATCTAGGCCCGGGCAACGGGCCGGATAAGGGCCGGGTCGGGTTGTAATAAAAACGGGCCAGGGGCCTTACAAAATAAGAAACGGGCTTTAAGATCAAACCCGACCCGACCCGACCCGATCTGTTCATATTATTTTAATTTCACTTGTTGGATCTACGATACAATCCTTCTCTCAGAGCAATCCAAATAGAATGTAAAACATAGAATAGTAATCTACTTCTAAGTTAAGTGTCTAAATTCTGTAAAAAGAAATTAAAAGAATGACATGGAAGAACAGTGTGCAACAGATACAAAATACAACAAAATTTAATTATATCCTGTATTCATGACAACCCCCTACGAAATCAATTTTAGCTACGTTTAAGCTAACATGCTACTAATGTTGAAATCATTCCTAATATAGTACGAAATCAATCCTAATAAGCCAGAAATCAATTTAAGAAAAATCAATTTAAATAGAACCCTTATCCAGTAATCTACGTTTAAACTACAACAATGTGCACTGAAGTTCTCTTATTAACTAAATCAGTAATCTATGTGTCATCCGAGACAGCCAGGTAAAGCTACGGAATCAATCCTAGACTACTATCAAACTGCTTTTTTTTACCCATTTCAACCCTTATCCAACCCATATTCATTTAATTTCATGGAACCCTTATTGAGCCCAACCCTTATTCTACCCATCCCTTTTAAAACCCTCATAATTAAGGGTTGGATCAGGGCCTCCAACAGGCCCCCAGCCCAATGCACAGGTGTAATCCCTTCCGTCCAAAAGACGTATGGAAGGAAGATACAAGAAACCGAAATTCAACAAGGAAGATAATAATACACAACTTTTCTATTGAAACATGTCAAAACTTAAACAGAGATAAAACACAAATTGTTTGATGTTCACTAGCTACTCTTGTCTTCACATAGTAAGATATTACTAAGTAAATCTTGACCCTACAAACTCAAACTTAAGGTGTGATTAAATCTAGGCCCTAGAGAGGGTACAGGGCATTCATGACTCGATCAACTTCGTAAAATGACCATTCCTATCGCTACCAAACAAAAGGAAATCTTAAAAAAAAAAAAAAAAAAAAAAACATAAAAAGATCTATATACATGATGATGTAAAAAAATCACCTAGATTTACATCCAAATTTTTGGGCATAGCAATGTCATGGGGAAAATAACCGAGGAATAAGATTTAACTGATGTTACCTGATGTATGATTTCTGGTGTCAGGCTAAATGTAACTTTATTTGTCTGAAAGAAAAAACCGAAAGAGAAAATCAGTAAAATTAAAATCTAAAATGGACAAACAACGAAACCATTTGTTGACCATACAAGATATAACAGAAAAAATAGCAAAGGAACTAGCCAAAACATGCAAAATGCACCAACACACAAAATTCTATTGGTAACTCACGCAGCATCTGGACTATATAAAGAGTAGGTGGACTTAGAAAACAATCAGGTTCTTGAGTCTTAACATTGGAGATTATCGCATTTTACTTGCGATAATGTACACATAGAAAGGACTGACAGTTGATTCAAACTTGTATACTCAAATGTTTCCATTCAACAATCATGGCAGAAAAATTCTATCATCTCATAGTGGACGACCAAACTCGATTCTAAAATTATCATTTTTCAATTATTGTCCATTTTAGAATGGATAATGGTCTGCTTGTGGTTCGACTATTTAAGATATTGATAAAGTTAAAGCTTCAAAATCTCAGAAAAAGATTATCTAGACGCATTATTCTTGACTTAAAGTACAAAGTCTCGATTCTTGATATCCAGAAACAATACAACTTTTAATGCGAGCACAGGCAATAGTAAACTCCCTCAAATTCAAATTCAAACTTGTCTATAAACAAACAAGGTACTTATGGTCCAGCAAAACATATGCTACTCTTAACTAAGGGACAAGCCCAACATATAATTGTTACACACTTAAAACTATGACACCACTATTGCAAGAAAGAATAGATTTTAGAAGCTCAAATTATAATGAGCTCAACAACCTTATTTAATCGACACTGACAGGACATCTTGATAAGCTAAATTGGAAATAATTAATCTCATCCTAGAAGAACTCATGAAAAATCTTGCAGAAAGAATGATACAACACTCAATTAGCCCAATACTATAAAATGGCTCCCATCAACCATATTCCATAAATGAAAAAAATTAACAAGCAACAACAAAAAAATAACAAATAAATTCATAAATTCATAAATAGATACAAAGATCTCAAAGTATTGCAATAACAATACCGTAACGTACAACTCATTACTTGAGCTCAAGCCAATTGATCAGCCAAGCTCATCTATGTGTTGTTCCAGGCTTGACAAGCTTAAGCTCATGTCTATATTGTTATAAGCCAAGCTACACCAAAATTAGGCTCATTTGAGCTCAAGCTGATTGATGAGCGAAGCTCATCTATGTATGTTCCAAGCTTGACAACCTTAATCTCATGCCTATGTTGTTTCAAATCAAGCTAAACAAAGATTAGGCTCATTTGCGCTCTCACATGGGCTGCTAATGGAAAACTCAGGCATGAAATCTTTACGACGACTGTATAAGGGGGGGAACTTTACATCCTAAGCGTTTATATAATCTCTACTTCCAAACAGTGATGCACGATAATACATAAAATGCATTGCAAAATAAACCACAACAAATACAGCAAAACACATTAAGACAACGAAATATTTGCACACATAAAAGAAGATGCCTTCTCATGTTGTAAAAGAGATGATCTATTATATTTACGAGTATAAATAAACAAGAGAAAACACATAAAAAAAATAATACCCCCAATTACTCTCCACCCAACCCAAAAATCATTATACCATATCATATAACAAAAAGAATGACTCAAAAGAGTGATTTAATACTATACCCGACCGTCAGTAAGTGGCTTGATGTCTGAAATCATAGCACTTTTGAATCCAACTCGCTGAGTCGTGGATCTATTATTTCCGCCATCTAATAATTTCTGTGGAGTAACATCAACAAGAGTAAAAAAAATGTAAATATTGTCATTGTACCCACAAAGTAACCTTTTCACTCACTAAGAAAGTGAAGATAAGAAGACGTAATAGCCTATTGTAATATAGAGAACAAACAACGATCACAACAAGTGAGAAACCCTGTTGGGAGAATGTCAACCTTTCTAGTTGCCCAAAATTCATCCTCGGTCAAGATTCGGCCAAAAACCAACTGCTTATGAAGCTTTCCCAACTCACTGCGATGCATAAATCAAGGCCATCATAAATATCCAATAAACCTTGTGGACATAGTATTACAAATTCTGGAGTCTCTAGGCTTTTTCAATTTATGTTAACTATTTTGTAGCACCAATCCATTACAATAACAATGTCGGGAAATGACTCCCACTTAGGCACGGTTTAAGTGAGTCGGATATACAAAACCTTATCCTTGTAAAAACAAAGAGGTTGTTTACTAGTTACCGATTAACCCTTAATCATAGATAAATGAAACGTAGAACTTAGCCACATTCCGCAATCCGGGAACGTCCGTCCCAAATCACCACAAACGCGATCCAAAATCTCTCAACGTGACGTCAATAATGATAAGAGGTGAAGGAAGATATTATTAAACAAGATTTAATGATAACACGATTAATATTTGGGATAATGATAGAGCAAAAGGAGAACCAAAAACTAAGGCAAAATATGTGACAATAGTTTTGAGTGAATGGAAAAGAAGAATCAGTGTCGCAAGATTCACAAATCTCCTTACAAATCGCAAATTGAAAAAAGGGAATTATAGTCGGTTTTGGGCCATTTTGCAAAAATTGTGAATTCAAAAAAGCAAATTGCCTCACAAATAATTTTATTGTAAGCCAAGAAGAATATATGTAGATAATCACTAAAAATGATTTTTTTGTTGCTCTAGCCAACCAAATGTTTTGAGATCAATTGGCTTAGTTGTGATAAAATAATTAAATAAAGTTATATTGGGACCATGAAAAAGGAATGTAGAAAAATTTGCAATAAAAGATTTCTCTCATAAAAAGCCAAATCAATCAATTAATGTTTCATTAGAATTACAAGAAATACTTTCAGTCATTACATTACCTGTCTTCTTGCAAAAGCTTTATTCGCCGCTCCATTTCCGCTGTACTTAGAAGAGCATGTTCTTCAGAATCCTTTTGAGAAACATTTGAGGGGTTCTCCTTGGGGGTTTCAGGGGGCTTCTCAATTACCCTGCCTGTTCATAAGGCATCATGCTAAACATCATCAAGACCAAAAACTTTAACATACCCTACATTTGGAAGGAGATAGGTAATCCATGTCACAAAAAGGAAGAATAACATATAACAACATTCAAGTTTTAGATCTTATAACTTGCTTTAATTATGTTCCCGCAAGTTAACTTTACCCTCACCCAAAATCCCAAGCAAAAATATAAAAATAAACCCATGGGAAAGAAAATAAATGGTAGTGGAATCGATATTCACTTGACTCATCCAAGGGAATTTGAGTAAATTTCAATAGAATGAACAATATGAAAACTAAAGACATCAAAGTCCTTATATTAGAAGAGATCATAAAAAATATGTCAATTTGATATTTCATCCTACAATCCCACAAATTAACATTGTAAGATAGGAGAAAATAATTCAAAAATAGAACGAATACCACACTCATTAATATTCAAAATTGAAATTTATTACTAATACACCCAATTGTTCCAAATCCACTCAAAATATATCCTACTATTAATTATTTCAGAATAAATCCAACTTTTGGGGTGTTAACATTGAATATACTTTGTGACTTGTTAACCAGTATTACTTTGTGACTTGTTTAACCAGTAGAATTAAGTATAATACCTTCTTCATTTAACCCTCCTTCATCCTGTTTTTATTTTCAACCCATAAAAATAACAAAATATCTTTTTGTCATGAATTCAAATTGGAATGAGATTTTACTCTCGTATTTTGAGGCATGTCATTCGGGGAGATAATTACATGTTAATTTAACCCATCTTAAGTCTTAACACGTCACTTACGAAAGCAATAGATGAATCAGAACTCATTACGATCAATTTCTAGAACTACGAATAATCACGGCGTTTGATTTTCGAAAAATAATCTTATCATGTGTAAAATTGTCGTCAAATATCTTTTGATTATCAGACTGGAAAAAAATTAAGTATTCATTTCGACCGAATTACAAAGTTACACCCCTCATTGTTCCTTATACTCTTATGTTTTCCGTACACAAGTCAAGGAAATATTTAGCACAATTTTTACCCGTTGTAAAAAATTTGTTATCAAAAAATGAACATTGTCATCACATATATCTTGATAATTCAATATAGATGAGTACTTATTCTTAGATAAGGATGAACACAATGTCCATTTCTCAAAAAGAAAATGTTATAACGAGTTAAAATCGAAGTTAAATATCCCCTCAAATTGTGTGCCACTAGAGTAGTAGAGTTTTCGATTGAAATTTTGAAATGCTTTGCTAGTGAAAACTCAAGTAAGGTATCCTGCCGCACGAAATTTGCTTCACTTTCCTTTCTTGTCCGTCCTGCTAAATTTTCCCTATTTTTATTTTTGGTCATGACTCACTCATACTTTTCATTAAATCCCATCCACACATGTATCTTATAATTTCATCATATCCACACGTATCTCTCACTTTCCATTAAATAGCACTTTTCTTGGTTTGTTCACAATTGCCTATGCAAAAAATAGAGAGCCATTTATGAAAAATAAAAGAGCTAAGGATAAATGAAAAAGAAGGTTAACCCAGTTGTACTTATTAACAAGTCCCAATGTATGTTCAAAGTCAACACCCCTAACAGTTAGGTGTATTCTAAGACAATCAACAGTAGGGTGTAATTTGAGCGGATAAGAAATAGTTGGGCGCATTAATAACAAATTTTCCTAATCAAAATTATTGGCACACAATATGTCTTCTGCAAAAAATAGCTCATGAAGTTACAAATCCTTCACAATGGAAGAGTCTTAGAATACAAAATATAGTTGCCTCATCATCCCAATATAGCTCAAATGATCAAACAAAATATATCTTATGGACTCGATAGTTTTTACTTTGTCGCATGATAGTCTCAAAGTTCGTGAAAGGCAATGACAAGCATATATGTAAATATCTTCTATAAACTAGTGGCTAGGTACTTCCACTTTAGGAAAATTTTCCCAATAATAACCCATCAAATATAACTTTGTGTATTACATCCCACCTTTTATCACCAAAAACTATCCATCCTCATGTTTTTGCTCGACTGCTACCTAACATTCTTTTCCATACATTTAAAACCCCAAGCTTAAGAACTACAATCAATGACATGTAAGTTTGACAATTAGGGTGCATCAAGTATATAGTTTAGCAAACAAATTTCCAGAATGTGGAGTTAACTTCCCAAAATAACAGTAATAACTAATAATATGTGCAAAGTAGTAATTCACTAAAGAAAATTATGGGGCTGTAATTCACAAGAAACAATATTTACAGGAAAATTATCTTCTGATTAATGAAAATATCAATCTTGTAATACATCACATCATATACTAACAAGCATAGATGTTCAGCATCCAAAAATATGAAAAAAAAAAAAAAAAAAAAAAAAAAAAGGTATAGCTAATGAGTTGACTAACCTGCAAAATCCCGACAAATATCTCTATCCTTGAAGTTGTCAAATTCAAATATATATCCTCCTTCACCCTAGAACAGAGACATTAGCATCAATCAAAATAACATCTTATGATCACCCATTAGGAATAAAGATGAAACTTATCACTTGTACAGAGAAACAGTCATAAGCCAAAATAAATAACAGAAAATGCTGACCAAATGATTTAGCTGGACAAAGTTAAACATCGACTAGAAAAACTATTCAAACTAAAAATTTTAACCTAAATTAAAGTCTTTGACAATAAAAAAAATTGTTGCAGTAGGAAGAGTACCTTCTTCAGCAAATTAAGTAAGATCTGTTTAGATGCTCCTTCTTTGGTGAATCTATGTGCTGAACACAGATAGGAAAATAAGTTACATTCAAGCAAGAGGACCTGATTAAGCAGCATCATTCATTCCAAATGCACTCCCACCTAGGCAGGGTTTTAAAGGTCGGATATACATAACATTACGGTTTTAAAGGTCGCATATACACAACATTACTCTCTTTAACGCTAATAAAGAGGTTGAATTTAAAAATTATGCATTCTCTTGAGTCCTTCCTAGAAAAAAGACTCTTCCAGTCCACATCATTCAATTCCATTACCCAATGCCATTAATCGCTCCGACTTAGACCAGCTTTGGGATGGGATGTATGCACCCTAATTTGTTAGTGATAACAAAGTTTCCGATTAACCTTTGACAACAAACATCATCTCCAGTATGACAACTTAGACATTGTTCTAATGATAATAATAAATGAATTCACAATAATAATAAATTATGACAGTAAGAAAAGAAAAAGAAAATTGGGTACCTTTAATGGAATGGAAAGGAACTCGAAGCTTAGTTCCAGAAGAGGGATCATGGGGGGCAAATAAAAATTCATCCACAGTCTGCAAGAACAGCAAACAAAAAGCAACATATATTAGTTAAAAACAGTACATAATTATAAAATCCAGATAATTGCGAAGAAAACACATTACCATCTTCAAAACCCCAGGAATTCCAGCACCTTTAGGAGTAGTTTTATACTTAGCACGCATCACCACCGTCGCCCCACTTGATCCCATTCTCTAATTCAACTGAGAACCTAATCGATCAATCTAATTTGGAACCCTCCTAAATTGAATTAAGTATTAAGTAATACAAATCAAAACAAAAATATAAAAGGGATAAACGATGAATTAATCAAATATGGGTTATTCAAATTCAAAGATGAATTGAGCAGCTTGATAGGGAGAATTTGGGCAACCCAAGACGACGAATGAAAGGTAATTGGATTGTGCTTTGGGACTTAGGTAGAAACAGACTGGCGTTGGCCCTAAGCCATAAACTGGAAACCAAATTAGTCAATCACTAACCGTTTTAAATTATAATGGTCATGGTCCGGTTCAGTCCGCTTCGGGTAACAACCGGTGCTGGTTTTAAAAAGTTGAACCTGATTCGGACCGCAGGATACGGTTTTAGTTTTGATTTCGGTCTCGGCCTCTTAGGTTCATGGGTTGGACCACCAGACACGCCTAACATACTTTTTATCTATTATCAAAATCCACTATGTGTAATTGTCAATAAAAAATATATTAAAAATAAAAAATAAATATAGTTGATTGATAAATGACAAGGTAATACTAAAGAGTAAAGACGATTATTAGAAAGAGGGAAGAGGACCTTGACCTAATATATCGAATGAAAATTAAGTTGCCTAGTAACTCAAAGAAATTAAATTCCACGTAATTCTTGTCATGCTTTTTAGATGTAATTGTTGGTCATTCCAATTTTCTTAACCCTATTCCTCATATTCATGGTAATGGTTTTGTTACCTCTTCTCCTAATGATGCAAATGTATCCATTGTCTTTATGGATCATCATCGTTCTTTAGTTTGTGTGTTCTTCAATTAATTCGATATATCCAAATCTTTCTCCCAAACGCATATGTGTACAGCTTGTGGAGTAAGACGAGTTGTTTTTTCATCAAGCATTCTCCTACCTGCACTAAAAGCAAATGTTAACACAACATTAGAAGGCGGATTGTCCTGAATATTCTTTACTGTTCTTGATAATATTAAAAACTTTAGGAATTTTTTCCACCATTCTAAAATTTTAAAATAATCTGATGCGGTTCAAAATGATGTTTGAGATAATTATTTATTTTCTACATGTGACACTTGTAACACCCCGTGTATTTGAGTGACTTAATAGTCGAGATTTAAAATAAAATAATAATAATCAAGTATAAGAATTTGAGTGAATTAATATGTGACAAACGATATCGGCATTTGTCGCGTAATGGGTTATCGTTATTAATCTGATTTAATGTTTTCATGATTGTTAAAATTAAACCTAAGTAATTAATTTCATTAGGATTAATTAATTAAAAAAATTACTTAGTAGTAATTAAGAGGGTGGCCGGTTGCATGGGAGGATTTGGAGGGGTTTTGTAACTCCCTTCTTAAGTGTAGTTTATGGCAAAATTAAGAGGGGGTTATGGGTAGCTTAAGGGTTGTGGTTTGTGTATAAATTGGCTAGATTGTGAGATGGTTTTCCATTTTGCTCTTCTTCACAAATCAAGACAAAAATTCCCTTTTTCTTTCTCTTATTTTCGGTTCTTGTGTAAAAAAAAAGAGAGTTTTGTGATCATTCAACCAATAATTCAAGGGTGAGTATAGTTCAATTATTAATATGAGATTTTACTTTTTAAAGAAAGTTATATTTTAAATATAATATATGATGATATCCTATGACTTCAAGGAGGATTGAGTATTTTTATGTAATTTTTATTTATATAATCCTTTAACAAAATTAATTTGTTAAAAGGGTTAAGACAATTTGTGTAAAGTTTTTCATTAATTTATATTCCTTAACAAATTCAAATTTGTTATAGGAATAAAACCTTTTAATATTTAATTTTATTCCATGGTCTAAAAGTACCTAGTAAAATTTCAAGTTGCTAGAAGGAATTTAGTAGTGTGAATAAAGTGAATTAAACAATCATGTTTTGTATTTTTGTGTATAACTTCCTTAACAAAATTTGATTTGTTTAAGGGGTTGAATTTATTTATATGTGTGATTAGAGTCATATGGGTGTTTGGCTTATGATCTTCTACAAAAATTCGATTTGTGAGAAGATCAAGTATTTTAATTCCATTATTGTAATTTATTGCTTTTAGTGGATGTTTGAGTGGTCTTGTGTATGAGAATGTTTTAGTTAATAATTTTGTGTTTGATGATGGATAAATTTCTGTGTGAGATAATATTATATGTGGTTGGAAATGCTAGGTGATTGTATGATAAGGTATATGAATTGTGTTGTTTAATTAGGATTCGGGTTTTGTTAGTTTTCTTAGTTATGGATTATAAAGTGGATCTTCTTTTTATATAAATAAAAGAAATGATTAATATGCGATATAATGAGTACGTGGCACGAACTTTCCGGACAGCAATAGCTGCCCCGGAAGTGACGCCTCATATCCTATTAAGTGGGATGCGTTTCGTTGTCGTTTTGTTTAACCGATATGTTAAAAGTCGTTTAAACGCTTAAAATAATTAAAAATAGTAAATGAATTTTAGAAATTTTAAAAATTGGTGTCCAAGGTAATTGATGCGTTCCGGACGCAGTGGTAAAGTTGGATTTTTCATTTGGATTTTCTAAACTGTCCAAATTGGCAGCTTAAGTTTCTGGTTAAAAATGGAATTTTGAGTTGTTAGGAATTTGATGAAATTAATTAAAATTACTAAGTCTTATTGATATGTTAGTGGTATAGAATGAGTTAGAGTGTAAACACGTCCTAATACGTGTTCGCTTTGTGTGTGTGTTTGTTTAGGACCTCGATTCATAAGAGGGTGAAATTCCTGTAGTATTTGAATACCATTGTTTGCTGTTGCGTAAAGGTACACGCTTAGACCATACTTTATATGTGGTTGTGCAAGTAATGTTGTTTCATTCTTGATTATTGCATTGTGAGTCACTCACATAAGGATTAAACACCTCAAATAATTTGAAAGAAGTTTAACTTGGAAATCGAGGATTGATGTGTTGGTTATCCCAAGGGGGTTAATATTTTGGAATGGATTATATATTATTGTTCCCATGGCAGTTTTGGATCATTACGGTCACCATGGGGGTATGCATACTTTAACCTTTAACGACCCGAATAGGACGGGCAACGTCTTAGGTCGGTGGTTGCCTTGGGATTAGCTCTCCCAAGTGTATTCCTCCAAATGAATTGGATTATTACTTGGACGACCCGAATAGGACGGGCAACGTTTCAAGTTGGGGATTTTTGAATAAATATATTAGAGCCTTTGCATGCTAGGGTGAACACATTGCTTGTTTTCCACTTGGTGATAATTTGTATGTTGTCTCTGACGTGTATTGGATTGCTCTTTTGAACCTGCTTCCGTTGTCGATCGACGACTAGCAGGTTGGTTGCAGGTGGGGATTGGAGTGAGGTTCAAGTTAAGATCACATCACCCAAGACCGTGTTTTATGTAATAAGAATTATAGTAGAAAATAATTTACATTTATGTAATGGAACTTAGTCTAGTTTGTTTTGTCGTTTCGTTAGTAGAGGCCGATGGGTTCTCAAGTTGTAATATGGAACTTTTATAATCTTGTCGTTACCGTATGCTTTATTTTTCCACTTAGTTATATTCCCTTATCAATGAAACGTTGACGATCTTGGATGGGATTCTTCCCACTAAGTGTCCAGTTGTGAACCGGAGTCATATTTTTATATAATTATCCGGCTCACACGAACCGGACCGTTACAACACTAGTAAAAAAATCCTTATTTGTATCTTGTTTTTAAGCTCATTTGTATCTTATATTGGGGGTTACTAACAAGTGGGTTACAAATAACATATTACTTGTATCGCTTGAAAACCCAAGATACAAATAAGGATTATTTGTATCGCATGTTTAAAACACACGATACAAATAACAGCTTATTTGTATCGTCTGTTTAAAACACACGATACAAATAACAGCTTATTTGTATCGCCTATTTGAAAAACGCGATACAAATAATAGGTTATTTGTATCCCTGTTTGAAACAGGCGATACAAATAACCCTTATTTGTATCTTGGGTTTCAAACAGGCGATACAAATAACCCGGTTATTTGTATCCCCTATTTAAGCCTTAGATACAAATGACTTTTTTTTAAATTAAAAAAACATATATAGCCTATATATCTATATCGACACGGAGTTATAAATATAATATATATCTATAGAAGTCATTCGAGGCTATAATATATAATATACAATTGAATAATACGTACATTAATTAGAAAATATTGTTTTACATAACATCCATTACTACACTTATATGATCACATAATATATATGATCGAAAAGTAGTACACTAGTATTGCATGTACGTACAAATCCTTGAAAACATCTTCATTGTTAGCATCTTTACGCCTAGCTGGCTTTAGATCCTTCTTGATCACCTGTAGCATCAGAAGCAACCCATCATCATCAACATCATCATTGCAAAAGTATTTAAATTTAGAGCAAGTAGCATTAAAACAAGTGACAAATATAATTTTCATAGATCAAAAGATGCAAGTTTCAATAGACAGAAGGGTTTTCTCTAATCACCATTGCTTCAATCAATCCTATGAATTGCAACTCGAATCCTTGAATGCAAATCCTTGATAACAAGCAATACAAAATTAGAATGTACACAATTGATTAAGCTATATACATAATCAGATGAAGGATTCAATAGTACCAAGTTAGATATTAATTAACTAAATTAAGTAAATGATTTTCAAACTAGTTTCACTTCACTCCTTGAAGTCCATTAGAACACTAGATTAAAATGAGATTTACTAAAACATGAATTAAAATTCTTAAGATTTAAAAACAAAAAAAACTAACCCAAGACATTGCCTAACTTTTATATATATACTAAAGAAAATGAAAACAACGCATGACTCTAAAACCAAAACTAAATCTAATGAAATTGCCTAGCTTCTAACTTCTGATTTATATTAACATGCCAAGCTTCCTAATATAATTGATAATTGCACTAACTTCCAACTAATACTAACGGAATATTAATGATCCAGCAAACTTTCTCACTAATCTCAGAATGCCTAACTAAATAACCGCATGCACTCCATGGTAACTGATATAATTAGAATCTCTTTAATTCGTTGGTGTCAAACAACAGCCCAAGAAAAATAGAAGACAACAGCAGGCCAACAGCTTCAGTCTCGCTCGAATTGATTGTGAGTTCGCTCCAAAATTGGTTAGAAAGCATCACAATGTTGGTTACGAACAAGCTTATTTACTTCCTAAAGCAGAGTCGTCTCACTCATTTAAAGGGCCCTGAGCGAGAACCAAAAAAAGGCCCATTAAAAATAAATGCAAGTTTTATGATTAAAGTACTAGAGATTAAAACTACAATAAATCACTAATCATAAAATATCTAGGAATCAAATGTAAATTTTCCTAATAATTCAAAAACAAACAAAATTCTTGATTTATAAATGAAATACAAAAATACTCCAATAGCAAGGTTTTATGGGAATTGGAAATTTTGATATAATTACAACATCATAAAACTAGAGTAACTTTTCCAATTGAAATTGAAACCAAACACAGAAAAATCCACTCACATACTCATAATTAACAAAGTTAGAATAAAAATGGTGGGCCCCCAAAATCTAGGGCCCTGAGCAATTGCTCCTCCTGCTCCTGGGATATAGCCGGGCCTGTCCTAAAGTATGTATGTACTAAACAGTGTATTTATGATCTTCGATTACATCATGGCTTATTTGGTCTCTAGAATTAAATAAGCCATGATGTATTACATCATGGCTTATTTACTTCGTTAGTCAGAAAGTATGTATGTACTAAACACTATGGATTATTTAATTTTAGAGACCAAATAAGAGAAAGTATGTGTAGCACAAAACAATTAGTATAATAGTATCAATGATATACAAGGTGTCGTACTGATTTGTAAATCAATATCTTAACATAAGAACACTTGAAAAAAAACATTCATTGATGCTTAATATTCAGTCAACAACATCCAAAATAAACCAAGAAATAATAGAGGATGAGCTAAGCCTAGCAACCTATTTTCTATTGTAAAAAAAAGCACTAACCTTCATATGTACATTTTCCACACAACACTAGCTAACAACCTGCAGAGATCATTTTCCACACAACACATACAGATCTCGACAATCATCAACAAGATCAATTGAAGAAGCACAACAACAACAAAGACAAACTCGTGGTAAACGAGTCAATTTCCAAAGTATCGGTTAGTTTTCTAATTTTATTCTTCAAATTGATTGAATTTTAAATTATTATTTAGTTATATATTGTTGACTTGTGGTATTTTAATAATGTTTTTATATTTATATTTAGATGAAAATGAACCAGTAAGACAACCTTTTCCGGCAATGCCACCTCCTAGTGGTAGAGCTGTTTCACATGTTTGGTCGTATTTTACAAAAGAACTAACTGACAACCTGGATGTTTTCTTATGCACTTGTCAAATTTGTGAAAGTCAAGGAGTAAAGCCCTTAGTTTCTTACAATTTTACCAAAGGTAAATACTTTTTAAGTTTTTATACATAATATTTATATTTTGTACATCAAAAATGTTAGAATGTATTAAATATTCATTTATTGTGTTTTGTGAATACTTGTAAGGTGGTGGTACGGAATCTTTCAACAAACATTTGGCAAAAAAACATGGAATCACAAAAGAAACGCATGCAGCAAGCGGCAGCGGGACAACAAGCGGAAGCGAACAACAACAATGGGCAACGGACTTCCCCGGCGTACCCGGAGGTATGCCTTAGAAATATACACGCAATGAAATGATTGATGCATTTTCGAAATATGTAATTGGTGATGAATTGCCTTTTAACCACAGTAAAGTCAGAGATACGAATATTTCAATAGAAAATGTTTACAACCACAATTTAGAGCAATTCCTATGAATACCCTTAAAAGACAAACCATTAAATTATATGAATCAAAACGATATATATGAATTAGTACAAATGTTTAAATCTTTTAATGGTAGAGTTAGCTTAACAACCGATATTTGGTCAGCTCCCCCACATTTAGAGCCTTATATGTATGTAACAGCACATTGGATAGACCGTAATTGGTGTATTCAAAAAAGAATAATCGCGTTCGAGTTAATGTCTGAAAAACATACGGGTGAAAACATTAAATCTAGATTAATGGAAATATGTAAAGAGAGGAACTTATTAGATAAGATATTTTGTTGTTCTACCGATAATGCATCCGCAAATATCAAATGCATCGAACTTTTATATAACGAACCCGCTTTTACTTGTATCCTAGGAGGTAGTTTATTATATATACGTTGTTGTGCTCATATTGTTAATTTATCTTGTCAAGCAGGTATTAAAAGCTTAAGTGATTTATTAGGTCCCATAAGAGATATAGTCAAATGGCTTAGATTAGGATAAGTTAAAAGAAGATATAAACAATTATGTGCCCAATATGAACTAAAAAAAGTATATTGGGCTTTAGACACTCCTACACGTTGGGGTTCGACCCATGATTTATTAAGGAAGGCGATTGTTTATCGTCCCGTTATAACACAACTGTATAGTGAGTTTACGGATAGCCGTATCAGTGATGAAACTTGGAACTTAGCTATAGGCGTACAGAAATTACTAGAAGCGTATGTCCACGCAACTAAGATCTTTTCATATGTTTACGAACCAAACGCTCACTTAGTAATAAGTGAATGTGTTACTGTTTTTTATCATCTTCTTACATATTCTCATGAAGATACTAACGTTTTTTTGAAGCCGATTCTTGAAGATATGATGGATAAGTGGAAGACATATTTTACTGATTTCCCTTATATTTATGGCATAGCGACAATTTTAGATCCGTGTTTTAAGGCAGATAACCTAAGTAAAATAATAGGATTTTATTACCAAGCATTAGATCGCCCGCCTACTGATGTACATAATTATGTAGGAAATTGTAAAAACTTTTAGCGGACCTTTATGACCATTATTCTAGTATATATAACCCGAGTCGCGATACGTCTAGGCGTGCTAGCGTCTCGGCACGTCATGATTATTATAATCCCGTAATCGCTAACATAATAAGTCGAGATGGTACTTTTATAGGATCATCTTCTTCCTCCTCCTCCGCTTCATATTTAGAATTAGATAACTACCTTAAACATCACTTTGAAATCGACCAAAGTAATTATAATATTTTAGAATGGTGGAAAGAAAAATCGATAAAATACCCTATATTATCGCGAATTGCAAAGGATATCCTTGCAATTCCTGCTTCTACTATTGCGTCAGAGTCGGCTTTTAATGCAGTTAAAAGAGTTTTAGACGAAAAGAGATCTCGTCTTGCACCACATAGTATTCAAATATGTGTTTGCAAAAAAGATTGGGATCAAGCGGAGGTCCGAATGCAAGGACTAAGAAACGATGATGATCAAGACGAAGATGATCCATGGATGATGATGGACACGTCTGCATCATCGTCGGGAGGAGAGTCAGCAGAAGCATCTAACCAAACAGATGATGATGATGATGACGAGTAGGTTCGCGAATACGGAATATCGGACCACGACATTCAACAACTAATAATAAAAGGTATGACAAAGAACTACGTGGACTTTGATTCCTTCGGGATACGTAGGCAGCTTAGTATTCCTTCGGGATACTAGGTTCAAGTCCATTCTATCCCTTTTTTTTAATTTATGATCTTTATCGTTGATTCGTTTCTTATTAATTTATTTTTTCCTTCTTTTTAGTAAATATTTTAATAACGATAACAACCAATGAATTTCGCTAATAAACAAGTAATCGACGAAGGTCCTCCGCATTATTATAGTATTTTCTATTAAAATTAAAGGAAAAATAAGAATGGAACCAATGGTCTGACCCACCCGACCCGGGAATTGGAACCGCCGGAACCGTCTCATGAACCGCCAAGGAACCGGTTGGAACCGGCCGGAACCGGAATCGGAACCGTAAACATTCAGGTCATGTTCCAGATGGAACTGGAACCGGGTGGAACCGGAACGGAACCGACCCAACCCGGACCGTGGCCATCACTAACTGGCAATGAATATAAGAAGATCAAAAAAAATTTCATGGGTTGACGAAGAAGGTTGAAGAAGAGAAAAGCAACAATTTTCGTGGGTTTTGAAAAAACGGGATCATTTTCGTAGGTTTTTTGAAGCTGTTAGATTAAGGCGGGTTTTTATTGTGAGGAGAGAGAGTTTAGTGAACCACCATTGAAGAACATAGAAAACAGGGGCGAAGCAACACTAGGGGCCGGCGAAGGCCCGGCCCCTCTTGCTGAAAATGTGATCCTTTGTACTTTTGATTTCGCCCCCCCCCCCCCTACTAATATATTATAGAATTTAAATAGTGTATAATTGTAATAAAAATTACTATAGGTCAATAGTTGAGGTAACATATTTTTAATTTAAAGTAAAAGATCAAACTCAAATTTGAACTATTATTTTTTAGTAGACTAATAAATTTAATTGACACAAATTCTCATATGCGACGGTCTCACGGTGAGACCATTTTAATTGCATTGGCCCAATGTACATTTATTTATAAAGTGATGACTTTTTAGTCTTAAAGTTACACTTATGATTAACCTTAAAGTGATCACTTAGACAAATTGACTTACTTGTATATACTTATCTTATGGTGAGACAATCTCATATAAGACAGGTTAATTTAATTTATATTATAAAGTCATTACTATCTATCTTTCATATTCACATTCATCCCTTTTTTAGTGTGTCTTTATATTTTTGTTATCTTAATTTTAATAGTGATGTTTTTTGGAGACTAAAAAGACAAATATATGAAGTGACAAATACTTAGTTTCTTTTTCAAAAGGGTAATTGTGTGGAAGCTTCACCTCTATTTGTCAAATATAATTTGCTATGATTCAAGTTACTCGGTCTATATGATTCAAATTTTCATAATTTAACTAGTTTTTATATAATAAATAGCTTGCTAAAGGTTAGTATCTCGACAATTCGCCCCCCTAACTGTAAATCCTGGCTTTCGCCCCAGATAGAAAGGAAATAGCAAAGCATGCAAGTGTTTTCGTTATCATTACTCAGACCAAAAAGGTAAAGCTACAAAGCTATATGAAGTACTTCCTCTGTTCTGGTATAGTTGCTACTAGGGATGGTCATGGGTCCAGGACCCTGTTGGACCCGCCCCGGACCCGCCCCTTTTTTAAGGGTCTGGGTCTAAATTTTTTAGACCCGTCGGATCCGGGGCGGGTCTGGATCTAAATTTTTTTTGACGGGTCCGGGTCCGAATCTGAACTTGAGACCCGGACCCGGACCCTAGACCCGACCTTAGACCCGGACCCTAGACCCGCCCCTCAGACCCGGACCCGGACCCTTAATAATTAAGTATTCTAATTTATAATATTAGTTTTTTTATTTAAAAATATTAGATTTCAATTTACCAATTACCCATATACCCACCCAACTCCCAAGCTCAGTAACTTTATAGTATACTCCCACCCACTCCCACCTCATATACATTATGTAACCCTAAATTATTCACCCAAATCCCAAACCCTCCAATTACCTAGTACTCCAGTAGCAGCGCCGCACCATATGCCCTGCTCCTTATCTCCTTCAACGCCATTTCTGTCCCCATTTTTGAGCTAATCTTGTTAGTAAACTTGTCATTTATGGGTTAGTTTGTTGATTTTGTCCAATTTCTGATTTTTTTTTTGTTTTTAGTAATATTTTTGTTCAATTTCTGATTTTGTTGTTAGTAATATTTCTGGGTTAGTTAGTTAGTAACATTTCTGATTTTGTTCGTTTGTTGATTTTTGTTCGTTTGTTGTTAGTAATATTTCTGGGTTAGTTAGTTTGTTGATTTTTTTCAATTTCTGATTTTAAATTAGAATTAAATATATATATAAAATACGATATAAGTTGCTTACAAAAATACGATATAAGTCGCTTACAAAAATACGATATATTTTAAAGATACTTTGTTTAAGGACCCATTAAGAACCCATTAAGGACCCTAGACCCGTCAGATCCGGAGGGTCTGGGTCTGGGTCTGAAAATTTTGGACCCTTAGGGTCCGGGTCCGGGTCTGGGTCCAAAAAAAATAAAAGGGTCCGGGTCCGGGTCTGGCCAGACCCGCTCCAGACCCGACCCATGACCATCCCTAGTTGCTACTAATGCATGGGCACTAGAATTAAGAAATCACTGTGCAATCATTAGAGCAGGTGGGTATTTCCACTTTAGTGATTTTTTTATATTATTTGTTGGAAAAAGAAAAGGAAAAGTAGGATTAATTTAAAAATACTTCATACAGCTGGAAATCTTACACAAGTGACAATTAATCTGATTCATTTACTTTTTCCCAAAAATTTTACTTCCCCCCAAAACACCTTTTTTCCCACCAAATGCTAATTTACCTAAGTCAATATTTATAGGATAAAGTTCAATTTCCCTCCAAAATCATTCCCCCCCTCACCCCCCCCCCCCCGCAAAATAATTACATAAAATCAGATTACAATTCTATAAATATAGATACAAATTACTTCATTTTTTTCATCTCTTTCCTTCTTGGCTATCCTTTTTCAAGTCCAATTAAGTTCATAAAAATCTGGATCCAATCCCATCTCTATCATCATTTCTACAAAAACAATAAAACAATAGAAATTAAATTGTTGGGGGGGTTGGGGGCATTGGGAAAAATATTAAAGCTTCAAACAAAATCAGATGGAAGAAGGAGATGGAGTTATTAATCCAAATTTTGAGGTATTTATTTCTTACTTAAGAAGGAGATGAAGTTATTAAACCAAGAGTCTTTGACATGACTCTTCTTAATGTTGTTCCAATTGAAAAGAGAACAACAATTAGAGCAATGACAAGTGCATTAGGGATTGGACATTCACAAGTTTATAGAATGATGAAGTCTGGAAAAATAAGATTTCATACAAATTCAATAAAACCAAAACTTTCTCATGACCACAAAGCTAGAAGAGTTAACTTTATTCTTTCTCAAATTATACTACCTACTATAAATGACCCACTGAAGTTTAGTTTAATGTACAACGTTGTACACATCGATGAAAAATGGTTCTACATGAGTAGAGAAACACAAAGGTACTATCTCTTCCCTTGGGAAGAAAAAGAACCATATAGATGTGTACAAAACAAAAACTTCATAGGGAAAGTAATGTTCATAGCAGCAGTTGCAAGACCACATATTAGTAGTGATGGGGATGTATTATGGGATGGGAAAGTAGGTATTTTTCCCTACACCACTCCTAAGAGCGGTAACCAAAGTTACATAAGATGTAATTAGAGATAAGCTAATTAATGAAGTTCTTCCAACAATCAGAAACAAATGGCCAGCAAAGGGAGTAAAAGACATTTGGATAATGCAAGGCCACATATTCTCACAAATGATCCAACATTTAAAGAAGCAGCTAACAAAAATGGATTTAACATTAGACTAGTTTGTCAACCAGCATCAAGTCCAAACATGAACATTTTAGATTTGGGTTTGTTTAGTGCACTACAATCAATTCAATTCAGGTCATTCCCTAAAGACCTCCAAGATTCGGTGGATGATGCATACAACACTTTTGAACCAAAACTTTTGAACTATACATGGATACAATATCAATTATGCATGCTAGAAGTGTTGAAAGATAGAGATGGTAACAATTACAAGAATCCACACATTGGAAAAGCAAGATTAGACAGGTTAGACATTTTGCCTAAACATTTAGAAGTTCTTCTTGAACTTTTAGATGCAGCAAATCAATTCTTAACTCATGGACTAATTAATCTCAATGATCTTCCACTTGAAGAAGATTGAAATTAATTAGTCATATGTACAAATAGCATAGCCCTCAAACTTTTTGATCACAAGGGTTGTCTAGCTTTAGATAAGTAGACATTTTGTAAAGGAAAAATGTGTAAGACATCATTTTGTAAAAGAAAGCATATGTAAGACAGCATTTTGAAGCTATCAACATACCTCTCCATTTAGTCATTGAGGTGGTTATATAATACAATATTCGAAGTATTAAATTAAACATCATTCATCAATCCATAATACACTTGTGTACTTTTAAATATCTCTCAGAATTAAGTTAAACATCATTTGAAATTGTACATAAGCAAGTATTTCAGCCTCATCTTAAAACTTGACACGAAATTGAGACAAAACACATTAGGTAAAAACAAAATCAGTAGCATCAAAACAATTTCAGCCTCATACCAAGAAATTGGTGTGGCAATGAAACAAACATCATATAAAGTTATTAATATGTTAATGTCTCATTCTCATGATAAGAAAACTAAGGTGGCAATGAAACACAATACATTATGCACATTTCATCAGAGAATAAAATAATCATCATTGAGAACGAAACTAAGTATGGGACTAAAAACATAGCATAGCCAACATGACAACATTATTCATAAGCATAAACATAATCATAAATAATTAAGTAAAAGTTAGATTGCTCATATGTTAGACCACGAATAGTCGTCTTGCGTGGCTGCTTTGGTTTTGATTTCACCTTCTCAAATAATGCATAATCTTCCTCATCTGGTAAACCATAGTACCAAGGATGGGGTTCTCGTTCAGGACTATCAAGAGCAGTGAACTCCCCACAATTCAGATAATAATGATCATACCACGAACCAAAGATATTATCATATTTCATACGTTCTCTTTGAACATCAATTAATGTGTCGATTGATTTTTCCTTCGAGTCCATCTCCATAGGCAACCATAACAGAACAGAGGAAGTTGTATACAAAAATTAGAACTAACAAAATCAGTTAATTTGCCCATATATTGGTAGCAACTATACCAGAACAGAGGAGGTACAACATGCAGATTCATAATAAACAAAAGATCAAACTAAACTCTAAGTAATTTAAAAACAATAGAATAAATAAATCCAACAAAAGAATAACTAAACGAAATTAAAGAACTAACTAAAATAAAGTAATAAAAAGCATAACAGTAGATAATTAAACATCAAACTTAAATTACACTAAGTATTAAAAAATGAAATAAAAACAAGAAGATTAAAGATCCAAACTAACATGCAACAAAAAAGAAATTAAAGATCTAAAAAAACACAGAGCAATATTTAAAAAAACGAAAGAACTAACTAAAATAAAGTAATAAAAACAGAACAGTAGATAATTAAACATCAAACTTAATTTACACTAAGTATTAAAAAAACGAAATAAAAACAAAAAAATAAAAGATTCAAACTAACATGCAAACAAAAACGAAAATACAGATCTAAAAAAACCCAGATCAATATCAAAAAAACGAAAGAACAATTTAAAATCAAAGATTTTAAAAAACATCAAACTTAAATTAGACTAAGTATTAAAAAAAACGAAATAAAAACAAAAAATCAAAGATCCAAATTAACATGCAACAAAAGCGAAAATAAAGATCTAAAAAAACCCAGATCAATATCAAAAATTCGAAAGAACAAACTAAAATCAAAGATTTAAAAAAATACCAAACTTAAATTAGACTAAGTATTAAAAAAACGAAATAAAAACAAAAAATCAAAGATCCAAACTAACATGCAACTAAAACGAAAATTAAAAATCTAAAAAAACCCAGATGAATATCAAAAAAACGAAACAACAAACTAAAACCATACCAGAAGTACAAATGAAACCAGATTAATAAACCAGAAGAAATAGATCAAAGCCGAGTATATAAAACCATACCAGAAGTATAAAACCCAAATGAATGAATTTTCGAAAAATATAAAAGCCAGAAGTATAAAACCCAGATCAATATAAAAGATGAAACCAAGTAAACCGTTGCTCTAGAACATTTGAGAGAGAACCGTTGAGGGATGGGATGGGGTTAGGAAATCAAATCGCCATTAGAAAAATTAGAGAGCTCTAGAACATTTGAGAGAAGAAGAGAGAGAGAGAGAAAATGAAAGAGAGAGAGAGAGAGAGAGAGAGGGAGAAAATGAACCGTTGGATTAGGGTTTCTGAGGGATGGGGTGGGTATTTATAAGTGTAACCAACGGCCCAGATTAAACAAGCAATGAATCTGACGGTTCAGATCCAAATGCAATTTAATTAGTATAGATGGGAAGGTGGGTTTTTAATGGAGTATTTATTGGGTATAAAAAAAACGGTTGGGATGGGTAATTGAGAGAGTTGGGTAGGTAAGATTAGGTGAATTATTTAATGAGAGATTAATGGTAGGATAAGAATTAAATAATGGTAGGTATAAAAAGTTAATGAGATATAGAGTAGGGTAAAAATAGGAGTAGGTATAACTTTAAATGATTGGTTTGTTACCAAATAAAGAAATGTAGCAAGTAATAAGAAATTTTCCAAAATGAAATATATAGCAAGTATTATGGAACGGAGGAAGTATATACTAAAGCTTGACATGTTTGTTGTAACAAACAAATATAGTTGGCTATTTATCAACAGCAGACCTGGCCGTAAGCAAGAGCAGGTGGAGCTCCTGCTCTGGGCCTCTTCATTTCGGGGGCCTCTTATGGTTGTTTATAATTTAATAATGCCATATGACAAACATTTAGCAGCGTTCCAATGGCAAAGCTATTAACTTGCTATTTCCTAGGTCTTTGGTTCAAGTCCTATATTATTCTATTTTTCTTTTCGTTTTTGATTTTTTTCTATATCTATATATGTTTAAGTTCTTGTTGTCTACATTTCTTTTTGGGATATTCTACATGGTAAGCACCAGGTATAGTGAAATTCACAAACTAGCTATTCTTGTTTTCGATTCTACATGGTAAGCACCAGGTTAAGGAAAACTAACTGCCGTAGCTATATTAGGTCAAAAACGTTAAAAAACGTTAAGTTGTGAAATTACTAAATTGCCCTTGTTTATTCTCCATCATCTCCTTCCTTTTAACTTCTTCCTTCACCATTAATTCACCTTCCTTCACCATTAATTCACCTTCCTTCACCATTAATATATCTTTATTTACTTAATTTCAGCAACATCTCATCCATTCATGACACGTGTCAATCATATAGTGGACAATCACTGATCTTGATGCCATGTCAGCTTCTTTCTCTTCCACACCAGCCAAAAAAATGTACACTTTCTGAAACCAACCAATTTCAGCTTCAAATCAAACCAAGATAGCCTATAAACTCATAAAAATAAAATTAATATTAAAAAATTTTGAGTCTCATTTTTTTTTAAATTTTTCTGGAAATTTGATAACTATGGAGGCTCTCAATGCAGTAGGATTGAAACCCATTTGTATTCTTCCTAATCAAAGAGGAAAACCCAGAAAAATTTCTCAAATCCCAGTACTTCCATCACTCAAATTTCCATCAAATAAAATAAACCCACCAAATATTACAGAAGATTTAGCAAGAAAATTTAATGGGAGTTTAGTTTTTTTAGCTTCTACTTTTAGTGCTAAAATTGCGGGTGCTTTAACTTATGAGGAAGCATTAGAACAATCAGTAAACACAAATTCTGCAGCTGATTTTAATGGTGAAGGAAGGTGAATTAATGGTGAAGGAAGGTGAATTAATGGTGAAGGAAGAAGTTAAAAGGAAGGAGATGATGGAGAATAAACAAGGGCAATTTAGTAATTTCACAACTTAACGTTTTTTTAACGTTTTTGACCTAATATAGCTACGGCAGTTAGTTTTCCTTAACCTGGTGCTTACCATGTAGAATCGAAAACAAGAATAGCTAGTTTGTGAATTTCACTATACCTGGTGCTTACCATGTAGAATATCCCTTTCTTTTTTTAGAAAGTCTTTCATTCTAAATATTGAATTTTTGGTCAGTTCCTATTTATAATTATAACCATTTGTTATTTTTTTTATTTGTTTCAATTCAAATCCAATTATTAATGTTAGTTTTTTTAGCTACCGCTTAAGTCTCGGTTTTACATAGCTTTTAATTTTATATTTATGTATACAGAATACTACTTTTTTTATATTCTTCTAAATGTAAGCGATATATATAATTTAATTTTTTCACTTAGATTATTTGTTATTGCTCGATATCTTATATTTATTTGTGCATTTGTAGGATTTAATTACATTCTTGCGTAGTCTATCTCTTTTTGTTAATATTTCGGTTGTTGGTGGCTACCTTTGTTTAATTTTTTTTAAGTTATGGCGAGTAGTATACTAGGATTTAATTACATACTTGGATAGTTTACTTGTACAAATTTGAACCGTCCTTTGAAAAATAGAAGTATAATATTTTATCAACTGTCAATAAGAAAAATAATCGGACACATGATTTTAAAGGGCCCACAAATTAATTTTGATCCGGGCCACTAAAATGTCCAAGATGACCCTGGTTGTTATCATTGAATAGGGGAGAACGATTAGTGGGACGCCCTTAATCAAAGCCACCACCACCTTGTTGATTCATGTTTAAGATACGCTTTTATATAGTCAAATAATAACAATACACAAAAAATGAATTACGCCTTAAATTTATTTGAGCTTTTTTAACTTTTATTATGGGGCTCAAAAATAGAAGAGACAATCCTACTTTCATCCTTTTCAAAGCCTGATCATAAATCTCATGAGCGAGATACACTAGTACCATGAACATGATTAGGCCTGTGCAATGGGCCGGATAAGGGTGGGGTTGGACGCTAGTAGAAACGGGCCAGGTCGGGTCTTACAAAAAATACGGGCTTTAGACGGGTCGGGCCCATCAAGCACGACCTGGCCCGACCCGTTTATATTACTTATGCAAAAAATAAAATAAAATAAAAAACCTAAATTATAATAATAATAATAATAATATTAATATTAACAAGTTCCATACTATTTGCAAAGTTCAGGAGGACATTCGATTGATGGTATTTTAGATTTTAGAAATCAGGAATACTCCTATAGTTTTTTTTTGCAAAGTTCGGGAATACTCCTCCATATTCCTTCTCTTCTTTGCTTAATTCAGCCCAACCCCTAAAACCCTTATCCGAACCAAGTTTTTTAGTTCAGCCGGTCTTGGCCGAGACCGTCTCATTTTGAGACAAGGCCCAACCCACCTTTCTCTCTTTGATTTCATCTTCTGGGCATTTTTCAATTCTAATCATAAAGGTATTAGTTTTTACCTTAAATATATCAATTTCAATTTAATCATACTTGTATGAACTACATTAATAATGAAACTGAATACTATAAAATGAGAATTGAATAAATTAACAATGAAATTGAATACTATAAAAACGTAATACTTGTATGAACTAAATTAATCATGAAACTGAATAGTATAAAATGAAAATTGAATAAATTAACAATGAAACTGAGTACTATAAAAACTGAATACCTGTATGAACTACGTTATATGAGATACGCTTTATGGTAACCACTGTAGGCTTGGAACCCCCAGAATTTCCACACTTACATGGAGACAAAGCATGGGACGTAAGTTTTACAATCTTGTCTTATAGTCACAAAGCAATGAAGAAGCAAGGAAATGTAGTACAAACACTATACAATGCAACAATTGATGAAGTTAATAAGATAATTAAAAAGGATAGTAATAAAATTGAAGATGGGGAAGAAAATTCACAAGCATCAACGACATTGAATAACATGAATTATGCTTAAAATTTTGCGCAATGAAGAATTAAACAATTTAATAATGAAACTGAACAATTTAATGGAAAAATTAATTACACTTTGTATGAACTACATTAATGTAATTCAATATACATATTCTAAACTTGAATGCAAAAATGAGCAAAGCAAGAGAAAAATTGATATCTTTAAGGTCAAAATTGATATCTTTAAGGTCCAAATTGAAATTTTTCCAGAAAAATGAAAAAAACAAGAAAAAGAAATTTGAAGGGCAAAGCGTGCGCGTGCAACATACGCGCCTATCATTGGGCCGGCCCATCTCCCGTCTCATAATGAGACCGTATCGGCCAAGTTTTTGTGTTTTTCATTTTGATAAAACCCTTATTCAACCCAACCCTTATTTAACCCAACCCTTTTAAAACCCTTATAATTAAGGGTTGGATTAGGGTCCCCAACGGGCCCCCGGCCCAATGCACAGGCCTAACCATGATAAGGATAACACAAAATATAAACAAAAAAAATATAATCTAAGTATAGTTACTTACTAAAAATGAATTTTGTAGGTAATTGTTGGCATTTTGTCATTTATCATAGGGAAAATTACTTTTAAAACTCCCAACTATTCGTGGTTTAAATATAAAACTCCCAACTATTAATTATTATTCAAAACTCCCAACTTTAGGCCCATTTTAAATTTAAAGCACCGATGCAATTTTATAACCTATTTTAACCGGTTATCATTTTGTTAAAATGGGAGGGTATGTGAAGAGTTGTGTAAGGTCAAATGGGTGAGGTGATTGATAAATACAATTGGGTCCCACTACTTCTCAACTAAAACCAATTTATCCGGTTATAAGTTATACTGGACTTTAAATATAAAATGAGCCTAAAGTTGGGAGTTTTAAATAATAATCAATTGTTGGGAGTTTTATATTTAAACTGCGAATAGTTGGGAGTTTTTAATGTAATTTTCCCTTTATCATATGTGTAATTGTAAAAGTATGTATAACTAAATGTAGAATGGTAAATATGTAAATATCGAGCTAGTAAAAAAGGAAACTAAAGTTATTTCTAATATTTTGTATAATGGCAAGCTAAGGGTTAGATTATATATATATATACATCTTGAAATTATAATTAGAAAAGATACAAAACATTATTGCCCACATCTTTTTCAAAAAAAATTTGGAAGAAAATCCAATTGAAAATTAGTAAGAAGCAAGAATAGGAGCCACCCATATCTTAGCAATATTTTGAGTTGATTGGCGTGACATACCTACAAGACTAAAACTAAAAGAATTGCCCAATTTATGTTACCAATTATGAATTGTTTTGCACGTGGTGAAGTTCTTTGTTGGGATGGTTGTGTTAAAAATAAGTGTTGTAGCATCTTCAAGAATAGCCCACAAATCAATCATGCCAAGTTTGGAATGGGATCATTCTTGCAATGTTCAAAGTTTAGTACAAGGAAAGACGAAAAGGTTAACTCATTGGTTGCAAGATTCGAAAGAAATCAAGAAACACCCATAATAAAAATGTCGACCTCCGAGAATCAGGTACCCTCATTTCTTTGTTTCTAAAATTGTTTACCTTAATGTTTCGCGTTAAAAGATACAACGGGAAAATATTTTCAATAAAGAAAGTTATATATGATCATTCTTGTACTGCGTAGACTAGTGTGAAACATTAAAATGGTGATTCTTGAGGGAAATGGAGCGTATGGTGTGTGGGAAGTGTAGGACATGTTTCTTGCAAATTTACACTTAATAAGGTTGTGTCTCGAACAAGTGGTGTCGACTGTTGCTATCGACTTACTAAAAGATAGTGAAACACTAACGAATCTTTAGCGCCAAAATAAAGTTCTTAGCATGGTTACAAACAAAAGATCGTCCCATGATGGTCGCTATTAGCAATGAACTTACAACCCTTTGCTCTTTTCTTTAACATATTTTCCATTTTTATTTTTTGTATCATCCCCATTTTGGCTAGCGTGCCGTTGGTACCCTCAGGCCTCAGCTTTTTGTTTCTAAAAATGTTTAACTTGTATCGCGTTAAAAGATACAACGGGAAACTATTTCCAATAAAGAAAGTTATGATCATTCTTGTACTGTGTAGACTAGTGTGAAACATTAAAATGTTGATTCATGAGGGAAATGGAGCGTATGGTGTGTGGGAAATGTAGGACATGTTTCTTGCAAACTTACACTTTATAAGGTTGTGTCTCGAACAAGTGGAATCGATTGTTGCTATTCACACTACTAATAGAGATGAATTTAGTGTTGAGCTTTCCTTTTTCTCTTTTCTTTAACATATTTTTCATTATTGATTTTTTTATTTTCATCTCCATTTTTGGCTAGCGTGCCGTTGGTACGTCATTAAACATACTCATGAGCATTCATATTGAAACAACATAATATATACATCTAATACAAAATCTTTGTACATAAAATTAACTTTAAAAACTCTTTAAAGGAACATGCATGAGTGGGAGAACATAAAAGGATAGGTGATCTCAATGAAAGTTTATTTTCGTTAACCTTTATTTTTTATGACACTAATAATGATTTGATTCGTCGCTCAACTGAAATAAAACTACAATAATAAAGTATTGTTAAGGAGTAAAGTCAAAGTAATAGGGCTTTTGAGGTTTTTAAAACGAAGGATACATATTTGCCCATAAAAGTTAGTGAAAATCTAATTCAATGAAGGTTTTTGTAGTTAAGCATTCTTGGGGGGAAAAATTAAGGTTTTCAAAGTTTGATATTATGGATGGATAGAGGATTAGGGAAAGAAAATGTTACACAAAAAAATGAGAAAGGTAAGAGCTTATAAATAAAGAACCTGATTTTGATGATTAGAGTTGGGTTAAGGTTTAGCGATGGATAAGAAAGTTAAAAGATTGAATTTTCAAATAGACAAATTGGGGAAAAGGTAAGAATGATGGCGATGCTATTGCATGAAAAGATGTATATTTTGGTGAATTAGAGTCTTAATATTTACTTTTTAAGAATTACAACCACCAAAATAACAAAGTTTACAGGTTCAAGTCAAAACACAAAATTCCGACCATTATTTTAGTGGTCGAAATTTTAGGTTAAGTGTTCGAAAATTTGTGTTTTTGGCCTGAATTTGAAACTTAGATATTCTGGTGGTTGTAATTCGCAAAAAATAAATATTGAGACTGTAATTAACAAAAGTGCTGAACTTTAAGGCTGTAATACGCAAATTATTCTTATTTAATTGTGTTGTTCTTATTATATAATTCTTTATCTACGTTGTTCTTATAGAAGTTATACCATGCAGATCAACTATGATAAGAAGATGCTCCCAAACTATGTTCCTGTTTATGTCATGTTACCAGTAAGTCCTATTCTCTGCACTTGTCGCAAAAAACTATCTAAAAGACTACCTCAAATGACATAAACATATGCAAAAGACTATCTAATGACGGAATCAGTTACTTGACCATCAGTTAACCAGCACGTGTCTCACATGATTTTCTCAAGTCTAATTTATTTTGTTTTAAAACATGATTTAACAATTTTTTAAAAATAATTGTACATACAGTTAGGAGTAGTTTCACCAGAGAATTCGTTCGAAGACGAGGAAGGCACAAGGATTCAACTAGAACAACTAAAAGAAGCAGGAGTAGATGGAATAATGGTGGATGTTTGGTGGGGAATCATTGAATCTAACGGTCCAAAACAATATGACTGGGAAGCTTATAGACGTTTGTTCAAGGTAGTACAAGAATATGGTCTGAAAATCCAAGCTATAATGTCGTTTCATCAATGTGGAGGTAACATAGGGGATTCTGTAAATATCACAATCCCTCAATGGGTTCTTGATATTGGTACAAACAATCCTGATATATTTTATACCAATTTGGCTTCTGCTCGGAATGTCGAATGCCTCTCTTTGGGTGTTGATAACCTAAATCTTTTCCATGGTCGAACCGCACTACAGGTACGTAAAGATTTCAGGATTTTGTTTATATAGAATCGTTCAGTTTTTGAGACTTGTTATATTATAGTGTTTATGATTCTGTTGCAGATATATGGCGATTTTATGAAGAGTTTTAGAGAGAACATGGAAGATTTCTTGGAGGCAGGGATAATAGTAGACATTGAAGTAGGTGCAGGTCCTGCTGGAGAATTACGCTACCCTTCTTATCCTGAGACCAAAGGATGGGAGTTTCCGGGCATTGGTGAATTTCAGGTTTACCATTGACTATTTTGGCACTTATTTCTACTACTCTTGTCATAATTAGGTTAACTATATTCTGAAATAAAGTGCAATTAATAAGCTAAATCGAATTGAAAAGGGGTTGAAAATTGAAATTAACTATTCTGGTACAATTACTGTTTGAAATCATAAATTTTGGATTCATATTGGAATCATTATATTAGAACATAGAAACGGTTTAGGACGTGGACTGGCCATGGGTAAGACCATCTACTTGTTGTAGAGTTGGGGAGTGTCGTGTAAGCGCGGAAGAGCCGCCTTGTTGATGTTCCAACTTCCATCGTGCCTAAGGCCACCTCGTCGATGATCCACGGCACCTAGTCGATGATATAGGCTCCCTACTCGGTGGTGCTCAAAAATTTATTCCATACTAATACGTAGAAGTCTCAATTTTTGACCTGATTGAATAGGATGAAATAAGTGAGACATAACCTAAAATTTTGACATGTGATCCGAAAATGACCCGACCTGAAAATGCCATCAGTAATGATTTTTGGATCAGTACTACTTTGAGTCTTAAGTATGAAAATTATCCCATTCTCAATGAAAATACAAAATTTATACTTCAAAGTATTCTCTATTTCTGGCATGAACTCTAGCTTCTCCTTTTGTCAAATTTCTAGTTTTCTACTTCTTTTAAGTTCACATCAATACATCATCAATAATGTGTGTACAACACCAATATCAAACTCATGAAGCAGATTCTCATGATTTGAAGTTGAAGAACCTTAGTTCTCATGATTCAAATATCTGTGGCAATTTACTTGCAATTTTTCTTAGTTCATTGATTGCACACAAAAACCTCCTTTCCTCCCAATTCCTACTTGTGTTTTACGCTTCCCATCGGTGTTGCACCGCTCATTTTAAATCATTAAAAGATTTTCTACTTGTCATTCAATGGTGCATGATCTGCGGTTTTAATGATTTTTTACCTGTCATTGAAAGGAGCGTGATAAGCGGTTTTAATGAATTTTTACCTGTCATTGAATGGTGCATGATCTGCAATTTAGCAATATTTGGCAAGTTAAATGTTTTCCTCGTTTTGCACAGTGCTATGACAAATATATGGCAGAAGATTTCAAGAAGGCAGCAACAGAAGCAGGTCATCCTGAATGGGAGCTGCCCGATGATGCTGGTCAATACAATGACACCCCTGAACAAACAAATTTTTTCAAGGAACAAGGAACTTACCAAACTGAAAAAGGAGTCTTTTTCTTAACCTGGTACTCCAATAAACTAATAATCCATGGTGATCAGATCTTAGAAGAAGCTAACAAAGCATTCCGCGGTTGTGTTCTCAAGTTAGCTATTAAGGTATGACGTACAATAATTTCCTTTTAAAACAAGCTGTCACAATTAACAACTGAATCATCGTATGTAGGTGTCAGGAATTCATTGGTGGTACAAGTATCACTGTCATGCGGCTGAGCTTACTGCCGGATACTATAACTTAGATGATAGGGATGGATATCGGCCAATTGCAAGGATGCTTACTAGGCACAATGCTATCTTAAATTTTACATGTCTTGAGATGAAAGACACTGAACAGCCTGCTGAAGCTTTCAGTGGTCCAGAGGAACTTGTTCAACAGGTAAATAGTCGCCAAACTAGAATAAGTTAAGTTCAGCAACATTAGCAATATCGAAAATATGAGTTATGAGATGATGATGACTGATAGTCATTTTTGTTTTAGGCCGTGACAATTCGTCACATGATCACACCCCATGAGCCCACTTGTGTGGACACACCCGTGGGCTTGCACCCACAAACCCACGGGTAATAAGTGTGGACTTGCATTCATACTTGAATGAGGTCCACTCTTTCAAAATATCATACGGTATTAGGAGGATTACTCACAAAGCATTATATACAAGTCCACTACCCAATAATTTAGCGATATGGTATATTCCTCACATATGAAGTATTTCCAACATTTTGCAGGTGTTAAGTGATGGTTGGAAAGAGAACATCGAAGTTGCAGGTGAAAATGCACTTCCATGTTATGACAGCAATGCTTACAATCAAATCCTGTTGAATGCCCGCCCTAATGGAGTGAATACGAAAGGAGCACCAGTACTGAAGATGTTCGGGTTTACATATCTACGTGTTTCAGACATATTGCTGGAAAAGAACAACTTCGAAGTGTTCAACAAGTTTGTCAAGAGTATGCATGCTAATCAAGTAAGAATTTTCATGATAAGAATTCTTGAATATACTACTAAAACTACTACTACTATGGTTTTACTTAATTTATGTTTTTGTAGGAATACTGTCCAAACGCAGATATGTATGGGAATTCTATTGATGCAATAACGCCATCAAAGCCCAGGATTCCTATTCATAAACTTCTTGAAGCGACTACACCAACCGACCCACTCCCTTTTGATGAGAAGACAGATATGAGTGTTGATGGCTCACTTTCTGCTGTTATAACTAAGCTGACAAGTTTTTTTTTGCCTTTCTTACTCGATTAACTAAAACTTGAGCCTTAAGTGGGTCCTACTTCAGCTCCCGATAGGCACGATTTGGGATCAAATCTGAATGGGTCTGTTAGTTACGACTGCAGAATATTTCAGTAGACCCTTGGTAAAAACTAATAGGATATATTTTCTGTAAATACTTAATAACAAACACAACTTACAATTCTTATAAACGAGAAGTGTACACAATTCAATAAATCGTTTTCATGATGTTTTGATGTTCAACTGAATTTTACATCTTTGTGTACATAATAAAATATCTTAAACTCTGGAACACCTGGAGTTTTCTCTAGTAGAATACTAGATACATTTCTACATCTCGAACATTCTAGATAGTTTAACAGTTAACGAAGATTTTTAGAGTATTCTACAAAATTCACGCTGTTGAATACAATATCGAACTGTGGTGACAAAATAAACAAGAATTGATCCGCAATGCCACGTTTATGCAGTGTTGGTTAAGTCCAAAGCTGATGTTTCTTCATTTGCTGAGTTTTGTAAACGTTTAATAGCATTCTGAACCTATTAATTTTGCAAAAAGAGGTTATCTACGAAAGACACACAGATACAAACTGCGATTCAGATCGCGTATCGTACAAATAAGCTGTACCTCTGCATTCCAGTTCGTTCGAGCAGTCAAAATAATCAAAGTTACAGTTTGCAGTAGTACACCGATTATCATTCCCCACCATATGCCCTGAAATAGTCCTTGCTTTTATTGAGTGCTGCTTGTTATATATGAAGACCAATAACAAAACGGAGGGAGTATTACTTACTGCAACTCCGAGGCTAGTCTTGAAACCCAGTACACAACCAATAGGAAGACCGATAATGTAATATGTTGCTAGATTTACATATGCCACAACAGCTTGCCATCCACTCCCGATTGCCACCCCTGAAAATGTTTGTAAATCAGGCTTTATACCGTTGTTAGATTCAATCATTCTGAAATACCAAGTTTAGATTCAGTTTGTCTACCAGAGAGGATCGGCTGGATGCCATTCAAGAAAACGGAGATGGCAAGCAAAGGCGTTAAGTTGGAAACAGCCGCAATGACCTCAGAGTCAGAGGTGAAAGCCTTGCTTAACCCGACTCTGAATATCAAAACAACAGCACTGAATAGTATACTGATGAGGATACTAGTCCCATTCACTACCCAAACCGAGAATTTTGCCACAGATGGATGTGCTGCTCCTAGCTCGTTACTTACTCTTACACTACATCATCCCATTTCACAAATTTATCACACATTAATATTTATACAGATGTATAAATCGATCCTAAAATGTGGGAGCATACCTGGCTGCTGCAGCTAGCCCCAACATGAACTGCATGTCCCAGTTCAAATAATTCATGCTGTAGTTTTCAGTCATGATAGTTTGATATTAGTTTGTGACAGAGGAATATCACAAAAAATTTGAAGATTTATTATTGATATAAAATCAAGAAAATGGTAAGTGTAAAGGAGTATTAATGAAAGGAAAAATAGATATTAATAATCCAATATTTCACCCATCAGCTGTGAATAATCCCATCTTTGAATTATTTTCTAATAACTTAACCTTTGCCATACATTTGCTCACATCATATCATAGTACTAATAGTAGGAAATGGGACTAATAAAGTACGCTGCCAACAAACTAAAACAAAGGTTGGATTATTCACAACGAACTAAGAGCAAATGTTGAACAATTAGAAAATAATCTAAATATGGGATTATTCACAACATACCAGCAAAAGGTTAAATTAGTAATGTGCTATAACTTGATATTTGGGTTTACGAAAGGGCAAAATAGTAATTGTCACATTAGGGAAGACTTGGGGAAGAAGTTACTAGTTTATTATAAATACGGGGAATTAGAGACCCATAATCATCAAGAAATTAGTAAACACATTTTGGGTGAGTTAATACTTATTTTTAGGAGACCTCAAGCTTCTCGAAGTGCTTGAATCTATCTTTCGTTATCTTGTAATCGTTCTTTAATCATCAGTTCAATAGTGTAATTTCTCTTATGTCATTTAATCTTTTCTATTTTCATTTTACTCCCTCTTATTCACTCAAGTAGTCCCATATCCTAATATGGGCAATTCACTCAAGTTGTCCCATTTTCTTTTTTTTCAATGATTTTTTTACCTAAATATCTCGTGTTCACACAAGTAATGACCAATTGACCATTATAACCCCACTTTTTATTAAAAAGTGTATATAATGTAAACAAATTACAATCGGGAATTTGTTTCAAACCCCTTTGATGATGACAAAAATGAAATTACAACACAATTACAATGCTAATGGAAAGTGAAGATAAGTTTGTAACACAATATGTTACCCGGAAACTTGATACAAGTTGTAGGCGTGTGCTCACTTTCCTTTTGTGATATTTCCCCCACAAAGGTACTTGGGTTTAGAAGTGGAAATTCACAACGAGATACAATATACCCTTAGTACTTAGGGTATATAACTTAATAACAATGTGTTTATGAAATTATGAGCAAAGGAAAGTACACACAAAAGTTAATTACTCTCTTGAGTGCACAAAACAAATGAGAAGAAAGCTTAAGAGATTGAGGAAAGGTGCAAGAAAAGTTATCACCCAAGGTCCTCTATTTATACTAAAATAGAGGAGCCTTTAGCATCATGCCCATAAAGATCATATTGATGATCAAACATCAATGCCATTATTCTAGGCATTCATGGGCATGATTACTCTTAATTCTCAGCAATAATATCAGAGATTATGAGTGAAGATTAAGAATCCTAGGCATTAAACACAAAGAAAACGGGAAGAAAAGCAACGGTCACATTGAAATGCTGACCGCCGAGTCGGCGACGAGCCCATAAGAGGGACCGCCGACTCGGCGCTTACTCACTGACCAAAACCAACATTTCCAGTAGCCTAGCGCCGAGTCGGCGACGAGGCCACATGAAGGATCGCCGACTCGGCGAAACCCACTGACCAAAACACTGGATTTCCAGTGAGCTAAAGCCGACTCGGCTTTAGCAAAATCAAGGGGACCGCCGAGTCGGCTTTAGCCCACTGACTTGGTGCCCCTTGTTTTCTTGTGTTTTCTTATAATGCCTATTTTGGACCACGTAAACTAATACGTATATTGTCCCACTATTTAGAATAGCTTTAATTGATATATTACGGACTTATAAACTGTCCCACTACCTTAGTAGTACTTGGTGATAAAATACTCAGGATTATTTATTATACACTAAATGTCCAACTCTTTTACTACTTTTAATACCCCAACTACCACCTTTACAATAAAGTTAATCAATAAAAATACCCCACTACCACCTTTTTGGTGGACCCCATCCCACTCTTAATATCCGTACCCAACTCAAATGGGACAACTTGAGTGAATAGGAGGGAGTACTATTTTAGTCCATAATTCCAGTTCATAACATAATGTTAATTTGTCCTTAATGAAATTACCATATAGAAATAGAGTCCAATGCTATAGTAGGATTAGACAAGAGCCCTGAAATAAGCACCAATCCTTGACTGTACCAAATCTCTAAACTGCATGTCACAAATCCACAGACAAGTCAAAATGAAATGAATGAAGCCAAATGATGAGTGGTTAGGGAATTTACGGCCTGTTTGGTAAGTGGCAATAAACCGTAGTAATGGGAATGGAAAATTAGTGTAATTTTGGTTGAAAAATCTTTTGGCTACCTTGATGGCCATGCTTGACAACCTTCAATCATCTTATTTAGTTCATAAAATTCATTCCAATGCATTATCAATGGCAGAGGTGGTAATGAAAATTTGTGAACAAAAAAATTTTTTTTGATTAAAGTTTCATTACCATGGGACTGACATGAAACTGTACACTATAAATCATTCCTATTACCACCATTTAGTATCACTAACCAAACCGGCCGTTAGAACATACCATAACATGACAGCAGAAGAAACTGTGAGCTTAAAATAAGGCCAAATTCCTTGGAAAGCCAGGATAGAGAAGCCACACCAAGTTTCCTTGCACTTAGGACTAAAAACTATGTAAAGTGCATTCAATATGACTAAAACCCACCAAGAAAGACTCAGTGTAAGAGCTGCTCCAATCAGTCCATAATCCAAAACATCAACAACTAACCAAGTGAGTAGTACATGCAATAAGAACACTCCTACTGACATGAATGCTAAAGGATTGACTATATTTTGTGCTTGAAGAAATCTCTGCATAGGACAGCTTATAGCAAAGGCGTATAATTGGAGGATTATACCGCGTGCAAATATCTGTCCTTGCTCTGCTATCTTTTCCGTTTGACCTATGGCTTTGAGGGCAGAGCCTGAAAACCAGTACAGGAAGGATAAAAGTATTGCTGCTCCTAGGTGAAGTACGATTGCCCTTTGGCATATTATCCCCATCGACGAGTATTTCTTTGCTCCGTAGGCTTGCCCACATACTGTTTGTACTGCACTGGCCATTCCCAACTGCAAAAAGATTAGAAGAAGGTTAAAGAAAAGAAATATTCTAATGCTACTAAATGATTAAGATCTGTGTTACTTGGACTGGGGTACTGATGTCGGATACTGGTACATGTCTAAGTGTCGGATACGTCTAAGTGTCATACCAATGTCCGAGCATCAAGGATCAAACACGGGTACGTGAAGCAAAATAAAAATTCCAAGTAACACAGATTAAGATATACATTCTCTTTGGTACCAAAGATTTATTACATTTCTTAATTGGTCTCATGTTATATCGGTTTTTTAAATCATGTACGTATCTTCTTATTTATGTGAATTTGCATATGGTCTTCTCTAACATGGTCGACCAGAATCAACCTCTTTGTTATCACTAACCAGTTATGGTTGAGTACATCCAACGCTTAATCCTCGCCTTACTGAAAGCCACTTAATGGCATTAAAGTAATGGAATGTCGCTACAAACAATTGATATTTTAAGTGACAAGAAGATCATTAATATGAGTGTGATGAGTACCATGATACCATACGCAAGGCCTTGAATGCCAACACTAGCAACAGAAGCACCAGCAAGCTCCAAAGCACCTAAATGACCAGTAAACATAAGGGTAGCAAAACTAAGCATATAGTTGAAGACAGACACAACAATGGAAGCTCCAGAAAGGATCCATAAAAGTCGCGACTCCCAAGCAACGAGACGAGTCCACCACCTTGCCGCAACAGGCTTGTGAGCTAAGAACTCTTCTATGACGTCAGACGACAGGTCTGGAATCCGCGAATGGGATTCCAGCCCAAGCAGCAAGGTGTGGTACTCATCTCTTCCTGTTGACTGCATGCTATTAGCTATAGATTTCTTATTACTTGCCAGTGTGTAGTGTAATTACTCAGTCAAATTTTTTGGACTTATATTCTTATAAATGGAATGGTAATAATAATGTGTGGCATATTACTAGCAGAATGCAACTACCATTCTAACTACATTTCTAATGAGAATACTCACCAACTGTTCCTCATCTTCCTTTTTAGTTATGACTCATTCTTTACCTTTTTCCACTGGCTGTAAATTTTTTTTCTTTTTCTTTTACTTTTGAGGGATCTAAGCTCTGTTTTCAATTAATTGACTGTTATATAATGTACCTAACAAAGTTGATATTGAAAGATAATGTTCGAGCACAATATACTGTTAAGGAACCAACTCAACCAAAAGCTTAAGCTGATGGTTGAGGCCCCAGAATAAGTTATATACTCTAACACGCCCCCTCACACGAGAGCCTTTCGGGCTAGAAGTATGGATGAAACATGCTATCCTCATACCTGGTGCTAAATATTCCACTTAATTGAGGGGTGGTTGAGATTCGACCTCTTGTTACGTTGGCTTCTGATACCATGTTAAGGAACCAATTCAACCAAAAGCTTAAGCTGATGGTTGAGGCCCCAGAATATGTAATATACTCTAACATATACGTTAAGGTCCATTATGATTTTGTCAATTGAAGTGGATCCAGGGCCGACCCTTAGAGTGGACAAGAGAGGCTGTCGCCTAGGGCCGCATATCAAAAAAGTAAAATTAATGGTCGTAAAAAGGTCCATATAGATTATAAATTACAAAGGAAAAAACCCTAATTTATTATTTCGCCCAAGACCCTAAAATATCTAGGACCAGACCTATTGGATCACGTTGGCAAAATATCAAAACCATATGGGCATAGTAAATTATGACAGTTTAAGGAAAAATAATTTTTCCAGAATTAGTAAGGAAATTATGTTATTTTGTTTTGCAAGACAAAATCTATGCCCTAAATTTTATACTTTTCCCGTTCCATATTACTTGCAACACTTTTCATTTTAGGAAGTTTCAAATTACTTACACCATTACTATTTTTGGCAAAAAACAATACTTATTTTATTATCACTTTATTCCTACCCCACATATCACCATCAATCATATATCATCACATTAATTATTCAATATACTCACAACTAATACCTACCTATTATTTATAATTAATCTTTTTTATAATTCCATAATTTAACTAAATTCATTAAAATACATTAATTCTTAATTTTATTTCATTATTCAATTAAATTAAATACCCCAATTAAATTCTTTTGAATACCCATACCAACAACAACTAACCTTCCAACTAATTTCATTGATAAACACAACAACCCATACCCCTCTCCCCTCATTCTAACGGCTCTCTCTCAAGAACACTCCAGAAACCCTAATACCCATCCATCTTCCTCCCTAAATACCCCAACAATACCCCTCCCTCACCCATTTAGTAACCCTAAACGGCTCTCTCTCTCTCTCAAGAACACTCTAGAAACCCTAATACCCATCCACCTTCCTCCCTTTCGTTTGTTCTGATTACTTTATACTCCCTCCCTTTCGTTTGTTCAGATCTGAGTTTTTTGGGTTTATTTTATGGCAGGAACTTCACATTCTCCTAAAATGGAGTATTTTGATAGTGATGAAACTACCCCTGGTTTTTCTGATCCTTATCTTCAATATCGTGCAAACATATGGAGATCATTTTTCTGGTTTTGGTTCTTCATCTGATTATTATGGTGTTTCTGATGACAGTTTATCTGATGATGAAGGAGAATTTTTACTTTATGATAAAAGGATTCCCCCAAAATGACCCATTGTGGTAGAAAAAATGAGCATTTCTAACCCTATCTTTTCACGTTTTAAGATCTGATTACTGTTTATTTGCTCGTTTATGTTGATTTATTTCTTGCATGTTTTATTTTGAGTATTCGTTGATTAATGTTGATTTATGTTGATTTATGTTTGCGTTGATTAATGTTGATTACTGTTTCATGTTTTAAGATCTGATTATTGTTTCATGTTTTAAGATCTGGTTCTGTTTATTAGTTGCTTAATGATAATGTAAGATCTGGTTCATGCATGTCGAATTTATGTTGATTTATGTTTATGTTGATTAATGTTGATTACTGTTTTATGTTTTAAGATCTGATTACTCTTTCATGTTTTAAGATCTGGTTCCGTTTATTAGTTTGTTAATGATCATGTAAGATCTGGTTCATGCATGTCAAATTTATGTTGATTTATGTTTATGTTGATTAATGTTGATTACTGTTTCATGTTTTAAGATCTGGTTCTGTTTATTAGTTTGTTAATGATAATGTAAGATCTGTTTCATGCATGTCGATTTATGTTGATTTATTTTCATTTATGTTGAATTATGATATGGTTATGTTTATTAGTTGATTAATGATAATGGAAGATCTGATTTATGATGATTTATGATCTGGTTCTGTTTATTAGTTGATTACTGTTAATTTTTGATCTGATTTATGTTCATTTATGTTCATTTATGTTGATTAATGTTGATTACTATTTCATGTTTTAAGATCTGATCATTGTTTCATGTTTTAAGATCGGGTTCTGTTTATTAGTTTGTTAATGATAATGTAAGATCTGGTTCATGCATGTCGAATTTATGTTGATTTATGTTGATTTATGTTGATTAATGATAATGGAAGATCTAATTTATGTTCATTTATGTTGAATTATGATATTGTTCTGTTTATGTGTTGATTAATGATAATGGAAGATTTGATTTATGATGATTTGTGATCTGGTTCTGTCTATTAGTTGATTAATGTTAATTTTAGATCTGATTTATGTTGATTTATGTTCATTTATATTGAATTATGATATGGTTCTGTTTATTAGTTGATTAATGATAATGGAAGATCTGATTTATGTTGATTTATGTTGAATTATGATATTGTTCTGTTTATGTGTTGATTAATGATAACGGAAGATCTGATTTATGATGATTTATGATCTGCTTCTGTTTATTAGTTGATTAATGTTAATTTTAGATCTGATTTATGTTGATTTATTTTCATTTATGTTGAATTATGATATTGTTCTATTTATATGTAGATTAATGTTAATTTTAGATCTGATTTATGTTGATTTATGTTCATTTATGTTGAATTATGATATTGTTCTGTTTATGTGTTGATTAATGTTAATTTTAGATCTGATTTATGTTGATTTATGATCTGGATGATTAGTAAAATCCCAATGATGATGATGGGGTAAAAACTGATAAATTAGTGCACAATTAAGTAAGCAAGTTCATGCCACCTTGGGCTTAAGCACAAAGTAGGTTTATACAAATGCATTATTGTTCATGCCATTTCAGTTAATTTAAGGGGGTTAATTTTGTCTTATTCTTTACTATCTTTGTTTTGTTTTAGTTGCACTATTGTGGTTTCTTCATTTTGATATGGCAAAAACATGTAACTCTGAGTATTAATGGCAATCCATAGATGTAATTTGCGTCCTTACTTGTGGTTACTCGAGATGAGGCTGAATTGCTTGCTTGTACACTTGTTTAAATGATGTTAAACTTAAACAATCTGAGGGAAATATCACAAGTGAAACATGGGAATAAACATTGATGAATGATGTTAAATGTTGTTAAATGTTTTTTTTTCTATACTAATCACCTCAATGACTAATTGGGAGAGGTGTTCCCAAACCCAATGGTGTAACTTAAACGGAACAGAGGAAGTTAATGTATACTAAATGTTGTATATAATCATATTAGCATTAAATTCTTTACAAAATGTTGATTTCAATCTAGATTTCAATCTAGAATATACAAAATGTTGATTTCAATCTAGATTTCAATCTAGAATATACAAAATGTTGCATATAATCATCCTTTACAAAAGTGTATCCTATGACTAATTAATTTCAATCTTCTTGTGGAAGAACATTGAGATTAATTAACCCGCAACGTAAATATTGATTTGTTGAATCTATTAGCTCAGTAGAAACTTCAAGTTTCCTTGGCAATTGACCTAGCCTGTCCAATATGTTCTTTCACATATGTGGTTGCTTGTAATTGTTATCACCCCTTATTTTAAGTACTTCAATCATGCGTAATTGATATTGAATCCATGAGTAATTCAATAGTTTTGGATTGAATGTTTCATATGCATCATTTACAGTTATAAATGTGACTTTAATTTTATAAATAAACAATAAAATAAAGTTACAAGTTTGTAGTAGAAAACCAAATTACATACGACTATTGACGGGAGTAAATAATGCTATTACAAATTGCAAGCGGGAATTTGTATAAACCCCTTTGTGTGATGACAAAATGAAAATTACAAGATGATTACAATGCTATGAAATGAAGAAGATTATTTTGTAACGACAACCGTTACCCGGAAACTTGACACAAGTTGAAGACGTGTGCTCACTATCCTTTTGTGATATTTCCCCCCCACAAAGGTACTTGGGTTTATAAGTTGGAAATTCACAACGAGATACAATCAACTCCAATACACCCTTAGTACTTAGGATGTATAATGTAATAACAATGTGTTTAGGAATTATAAGCTATGGAATGCAAGAACAAGAGTTAATTAGATCTCTTGACAAGCACAAGACAAATGAGAGAAAAGCTTAAGAATTCAGAGGAAAAAGGCGTACTCAACACAATGCACAAGCTCTCTATTTATACACAAGAGGAGCCTTGGACATTCACCACTATTGATGATCACATTGATGAGAAAATCATCAATTGTCATTAAGCTAGGCATTCATGAGTATAATTGTGTATTAAACCCATAATAATCTCAGAAATAATGAGATTAAAGAAAGAATCTTAAGCATTAAACTCAAGAAAAATGGGAAGAAAAGCAACGGTCTTCTCCAACCCAGACCGCCGAGTCGGCGGTCAGTCCTTCCCAAGGATCGCCGACTCGGCGATGCCTTTCTGACCAAAACATGCATTTTCCAGAAGCTGATGCCGACTCGGCTTTAGCTCCTATAGCGAAACCACCGAGTCGGCTGTAGGCTGACTTGGGTTTTCCCCTTAGCTTGTTTTGTCCTATCTTTTAAATGCCTTACGGACTTAGTATATTAATACGTTTTGTCCCACTACTTTTAGTAGCTTTAGTGATTTATACGGACTTAGTAATTTGATACGTATTGTCCCACTACCTTAGTAGTACATAGTGATTATATACAGGGATTATTAGACACTAAATGTTCAACAATGACAAGTTCAAACCTTTGCTTAACATACACCAAATCTAGATTACATCATCGGGAATCACCATATATCGATCATAGTAACAAGAAGATTTTGTTGGATCTTGATATAAATTCTAGGCGAGATGCTCTTTCCTAAAACATTATTTCCTCTCTACTACGGTGCTTGGGAATAAACCGGAAATATGTTTTGAGATACAAAGAATTACACTAACTTCCGAGCACACGAAAATTAGAATGATGCAAGAGAAATTTAAGTGGAAGAAGATAAGAAAATTACAAACGAGAATTTCAAGTCCTCGATGTAAAATGCTAGAGAAGAAAAGAAATCAGAAATTGCATCTTGCATGTATCAAATAACACACAAGCCTTCTATATTTATAGAATAGCTCATACTGGTTCATGAAGTAAGGTGTTGCTCCATGAAACACTAGGTTGTTCCGTGAAATCCGAGACCGATTCATGAATCAAAGTCGTTTTTCACTCAACCCATATATCCCAAGAACATGGTTATAATAACCATAATAACTGTTGAAAGTTATATAATAACCAACAAAACAAAACAGAGCAAGAAACAAGACGAACCCGCACTAAGAACAGATTTGTGCGGGGTGCGCAAATAGTTCTGACTTCTGACAGCCTCCGCGGGCCGCGTAAAACTCCGCGGGGTGCGGACTTGCTTCTTGACAGACTCCGCATGTCGCGTAAAACTCCGCGGGGTGCGCACTCTGTTCAGTCCCATTTTTTCTTCCTTTTAAATACACACTTTGGGATATTCTTAATTAATTTAATTTAAATTTAATTATTTAATATGATTAATTAACCTTTTCGATAACCACTATACACTCTAAATGGAGGAGGATCTATACACTCTAAATTCCAACAATCCTCCTCCATTTAGAGTGTATAATCCTTTTCTTCTTTTGCGATCCATAACTCCAACCCATTTCATGCATCAATGCCAATGTTCGTACGAATTGAATTGACACCTAGTACCACGCATCTTTACAATTGATCATATCCCCTAATGTCCGTACAGATTGAATTAAGCAGTTATATCCAACCAATTGAAGGAGTAGTACACACGAAATAATTCATTAATCTTACATCCTTGACACGTTAAAGGCCCTGTGTCCATATCTATTCATAAGTTCTTTGAAATCATAAGTATGCCCCTTGATTTCTTTAAGACGGCCAAATCTTGAACTTATATAGGTAGTTTCTCCCAGTATATCATGCTTTCGTGAATAAAACACTCAATCTAGAGATCTTCATAACTCTAGAAATGGAGACTTCGAGGGACTACTCTACTACCGCGTTTGTCAACATCACGAATAAAGAAACTTAGGATCACTTAAATGTTGCTTCCCTACATCTAATGAGCGATCAATCCACATTGAATTCAAGACTAGATGTTTCTTCTAGCGTCTTATTGGGTTTCACTCATGGTGTTGAAGAATGGGCATGTACCAATTTAATTAAACCATGAAATTCTTAGACTTTGTAAGAATACTTTGTCTAGCTTTGAACTTTGTTCACATAGTCAAGATTCAAGAAATGTGTTCCCTTCTTTGATAAGCCCTAATTTTCGACTTTGCCTCAATTAGATGTCATAGCATTATCAAAGTTACACTCAACTATCAATACCTTATACAAGCTACTTATCAATCAAACTAGCTATTGATCTTGTGCACAACCTTGGCTTAAGACATCACAAAGATGAGTATTTTAAACTATACAGTTTACCTATTTGTCTAAATCTTGACAAATAACATTAATATCATAGTAGAATAAGTTTAAACTTTGTTTGTACTTGGGTGATCAAAACTTGGTATACCTCCCCCACAAACACGAGTTAGAATCCTCTCCATTAGAAAAATTGAAAAGGATAAGCAAAAAAATAAAAAAAAAATCAATAAATAAAACATTTTTGAAACTTTATCCCAAAATAAGCACTTTTTCTCCTAAGGTTAGGTTCGGACCGGTTCGCTGTTACTAACAGCGAACAAAGGGCTTTTTATTAAAACATAGTGTCAGTGTGTTCGCTGTTACTAACAGCGAACAAAATAAAATTGGTCAAATAAAAATTAAAAAAAAAAAAAACAAATTGGGTGTTCGCTGTTATAAACAGCGAACAAAAGCTTTAGGGATTCATCATCACTCTTTCATTTTCATAACCATCATCATTCATCATCACTAAATGGGATTGACTTTTAATACCCAGGGATGATGAATTGGGTCCCCTGGGTTTTATACAGCTGCTCTTTGGCTCCATGAAAATCATCCTCAAGCTCAATCATCCTCAAGCTCTTGCTTGTAATCTTGAGAGTTTTGTTAAATTTGGGTATTTAAAAGATCTGGGTTTCAATCTTTTAAGCCATGGAAGGGTTCAAGAAAATGGAAGGTTCAAAAATCAATGGCTTTTATTTGTTTTTTTTATAAAATATAAGTTATTAGAAAATGGATGGTTTAAGAAAATGGAAGGTTCAAGAAAATGGAGAAACAATATGATGAATGACGATGGTGATGGATCCCTAAAGCTTTTGTTCGCTGTTATAAACAGCGAACACCCAAATTTTTTTTTTAATTTTTCCTTTATTAATTGAGATTGACTTTTATTTGACCAATTTTATTTTGTTCGCTGTTAGTAACAGCGAACACACTGACACTGTGTTTTTAAAAAAAGTCCTTTGTTCGCTGTTAGTAACAACAAACCGGTCCGAACCTAAGCTTAGGAGAAAAAGTGCTTATTTTGGGATAAAGTTTCAAAAACGTTTTATTTATTGATTTTTTTTTATTTTTTTGCTTATCCTTTTCAATTTTGAGATTTTATTACTCAAATCTAATGGTTAGAATTGTTTGATAGAAGAAAATTGAGAGAATTTTGAGATTTTATTTTTTATTCTAAAACAGTGTCAAAATCCAAAAATGAGTAATTGAGAGAAGTAATGGAGAGGATCCGAATACCACAAACACATATACTTTGATCAACATAGAGAATAGCCAATTCACTAAAGATCAAACTCATACTTGAGTACCCACTAGTGGAAAAAACGCTATTGGCAGCTACTTATTGGCTGCGGTTTTTAGGCACACGCAGCCAATATGAGTTTAAAAAATGTGGTAAAAAAAAAATTATTAAGGGCTGCGGTTTTGTTAAATGTCCGCAGCCCCAAAGTTCTTCAACATTTTTCAGAAATTAGAACAAAAAAAAAAATAGTAAAGGGCTGCGGTTTTGCATTATAAACCCTAAATTCATTCATCAATAGGGCGCCGTTTTGCATTATAAACCGCAGCCCTTTACTATTTTTTAAATGTCTGCAGCCCAAATTAGAAGCCCAACCCAACTTTTTTACTTAAACCCTAAATTCATTCATCAATAGGGCGCCGTTTTGCATTATAAACCCTAAATTCACGCCTTACTTTCTTCTTCTTCCCTAAATTCAGTACAACTTTCTAAATTAGAACAAAAACCCTAAATTCACGCCTCTTCTTCTTCTCTAACTCTCTTCTTCTTCTTCTCTAACTCCCTTCTTCTTCTTCAAATGTCAATATTATAAACCATAACTTTCTTCTCTTACAGTCATCATCTGAAGAAATTTCGTTTTTGAAGAATTTTTGAAGAAATTTCGTTTTTGAAGAACATAAAGATCTGAGATTTTGTTTTTTGAAGAACATAAAGATCTGAGTTTTCGTTTTTCAAGAATTTTTGAAGAAATTTCGTTTGAAGACATTTGGTTTGAAGAGATCTGAGATTTCGTTTGAAGAGATCTCTTAGTATTTGAAGATTTTTCAATTATTTTCGTTTGCAATTATTTTCGTTTGAAGAGATTTGAAATTTGTTCTAGATTTCTTTGATTGTAATTTTTTATTGTAATTTTCGTTTTTGATTGTAATGAAGATGAAGTCTGGGTTCTTATTTGTTCTTCGTTTTTGATTGTAATGAAGATGAACTGGGTTCTTATTTGTTCTTCGTTTTTTATTGTAATGAAGATGAACTGGGTTCTGAAATTTTCGTTTGAAGAGATCTGTTGTTAGTAATTTTTCGTTTGAAATTTGTTCTTCGTTTGATTGTTCTTATTTCGTTTGAACTGGGTTCTTATTTCGTTTGATTGTAATGATTGTTCTTCGTTTGAAATTTTTTTTTTTAATTTTTAGATTTGTTATTAGTATAAAACGAATTTAAAAAAAAAATTTAATGGGGGTAACGGCTGCGGGCATTATGTCCGCAGCCAATAACTTTATCTTATTTGCTGCGACTCTAAGGGCTGCGAGACAAAACCGCAGCCCATACCCCTAAAATGACCGCAGCCCTTAAGCTTTTTTCCACCAGTGACCTCTTCAAACTTGAAGAACTTCTACTATAAGATTAATTAAATCCATGGTACAACATAAACATTTTGGACTATTCCAATAATTTCCTAATAAAGGAACTTTAAGTTGTAAGTAAAACTTTACTTGAAAACTATAAAACAATTTGAATCTTGTATAAGTTAAAATTACATCCAATTTTATAATCATTCCAAATATTTAGGAAATAATTTCAACCGGAAAACATGAGGGTAATCTTGGACTTTACCTTAAGTATAATAAAATACTTATATTACTTAGTCCTTAAACTTTTATGTTAAATTTAATTTAACATTTACCTCTCCCATTTCCTTCATAGAAGGAATATGACATTTTACTTTGTCAACTTAACTTATACAATTATATTCCAAAACAAATATATCATAATTTATAAAAATATATATGATATAACATACCATATGAAAATACAAACAATTATTCAACCATTGTATTTTCGGTAAACATATTGAAATAAATTCAATAATAAATTATCATATTAAGTATAATACCACTTAATAAATTTTGAACATTAATACATGCTCATCAATCTTCATATATAATATGAAAATCTATCTATAACATATTGTTATACTTGCATGGAGATTAAGTTACTAAACTTCAAACATTATTCCCATGACGAACACATCATTACTTACTTTCTTTTAGAAAGCTTAAACTTATATGATACTTAAGTATCAAAACATAATCATGGGTAAACCTTCATATTAGAAATATGAATACAAGATATTAAAAACTTTTTACTTTGAAAACTTTAACAAAACCAAACTTCGTTAAAACTTTCCTTAGTAAAATTAACTTATTTTCCTCTTTTAGAAATACATGCTTTATCAAAAGATTAGCAAGTTAATCTATTAAAGATCAAAATATCATAATCACTTATTTGTACAAATTAAACTTGTAGGTATTCAAACCTATCTATCTTTGAAAATTAAATTTTCAAATTAATATTTCATCACTTTGTATTATAATCAAATATCATTGATATATAATATCTCTTGTTCTAATAAATAGAACTCATAGTAGATGTTATAAATAACATAATCTATATAGATGCATCTTTATTTTGAATCTTTGAGATAATTCAAAATAAATATCCTTTGAAAATTGATTAGTCAAAGTCAAAATTACACGGGTTTCTATCCTAGTTAATAGAGTAAAATGGGTACAATCCATTTAAAGTGCTCTTAGGAAATTGATTAGTCAAAGTCAAAATTGGTCAAATTATCAAGGGTGGGTTGGTTGTGGGGGCAACTTCAATATGATCATAGCTTAGGAGTAGACATGGTACTTACCTTACCAAAACTACTAACTAGTGAGCTAATTAGAGAAGCCAAGTTTCTACTTAAAATTTTCTTTTTCTCATTCTCTCAACTTGCTTCTTTCGTGCTGTTACTCTTTCTCCTTTCTTTACTGGGTTTACTTGTCTCAAAATCTCCCAAAAGATCCACTCCACCATAGTTACTTTTGCTTACCTTCACACATTTTCAGTTAATCAGTTGAATAATGTAATAATTGGCACATGATATGATATGATATACTGTTTTCTCTCCCTTTACTAAGAGATCTACATAGCAAACTTTTGGGAAAATCAACTCGAAAACCCTAGTTAGGCGGAGTTTTAAATTGCACCCAAGTGAGGAGAATGACCTCTTTTTTTGAGTAAATTTCGTTGCAGATTCTAGAGCTGCTTAAGCAGGTGTAAATGCTCCCATTCATTTATTTTTATTTCCATTTGTGGGTTTGAGTAGAAGATCCGAGGAGCATGAAGGAGAGAAGGGTGAATTGTTGCAGTGGAACTGGTTTTGGGTGAACTCTGTTTGGGAAATTTGAGGTGGGTTTTGTAGTAAGGGTGGGGGGTGGGCGTCGTGGAACAAGAGCTTGGAAGATTTTTTCCTTCCATTTTCCCACTTTCTTTAGGGGTTTGATTGATTAAGCATAATGAAATTGTCATCTTCAGATTTCAGTCATCAACCTGCGGAAGGTAAGCTGATTTCTTTATTATATTTATGTTTCCATTGTATATGATTGTATGTATCAAAACTTCTATATATTTTACAAATACTAAGCAATGGAAGAATGTTGAAAATGCTTTTTGTTTTGATGGATAGAAAATTTTAGCTTAGTTTAAACAGTATTAATTTAGCTTGAGGTGCATACACTTGCAATTAAATTTTGCTATGTGTGAGGGAATGATGAATTTCTGATTTGTAAGGAATTTATTGAAATATAGTGACTTAAGAAGGCCCTTTGTACTTGCACACAATTATCTGATTTAATTTTTTGAGACTCTTAGGCTAAATTTTGTTTAGGTATATTACTTGTTGGTGCTGACAAACTAATAGATGTTTGCATTTTCACCTTTTTATTGAGGATCAAAGCATTTAAACAACATATATTAATATCAACTGTTTGTTTTTCTAGAAAATGAGGCAAGAGCTTGATAAGTTGGACTTAATTCCCATAAACTAAGGGATTAGGTTTTGTCTGCCAGCCCTTGGTTAGTTAGACTTGATTCCCTCCATTTTAAGGGGTTGTATTTCCTTTTTTGTACTACTAAATGATAAGAAGCCTTAGAAAAGGCTGGTGTAATAGCCATCTGCTATGCAATTATAATACCTTATGTCTTTATAAGCCATCTCTTCCTTGTTATGTATTTTCCTAGGGTATTTTCCTTCCGTGTAGTTTACTCGTCTATTCCGTATAGTTAATTCATCTGTTGTTGCTAATATGAAAGTGTAGCGGCTGCGTTTGCTTGTTCTGAAGCAATGTTTCATCTGAAAAACTTCTTTGATTCTGCTTTTATGATCAGGTGAAAAGAAGGTTTTAAACTCAGAATTGTGGCATGCATGTGCTGGTCCTCTAGTCTCCTTGCCCCCTGTGGGAAGCCGTGTTGTATACTTTCCCCAGGGTCACAGTGAACAGGTCAGTCTGTGTAAGATGTTTCAATGCCTTGCTTATGTTTGCATGGAATCTGAAACAACAACGTGCATTACCTCAATGCCAAGTGGTCTGGTCTAGGCGGGACTTGATTGGGGGTTCGTTCTTAGATGTACTCAATCTTATCCTTGTAATAACAAAGATGTTGTTTACTTGTTTACGATCAACCATTGATTCTAAACATTATCTTCAGCTTCACATAAATAAGAAGTGAAAGTGATGACTCAATTTACTATAGTCTATTATAATCCTAAACGGAAAACTTACAAATACATTAAGAATGGACACATCACAATTGGGTTAGAGACACACCAATTTTGTTATTATCACTTTAGATTGCTCGCTCTGACTATCTTTCGAAAGTGTCTTCAGGTTGCCGCTTCAACTAACAAAGAAATCGACAGCCATATACCTAATTATCCTAGCTTGCCTCCGCAACTTGTCTGTCAGCTTCATGATGTGACTATGCATGTAAGTGTTTTGGTTTATTTCACTTGTTCACATAAATTTCTGTGCCAGCTGCCTTCTAATGTTCATATCTGTGGTTACAGGCAGATGTAGAGACAGATGAAGTATATGCACAGATGACCTTGCAGCCCTTGACTTTGGTATTGTCTTTATTCTGTGACATGTGTATTCTGGTTTTGTGAATCTGCATTAATATTTGGTGAGAAAATTGTAATTTTTGTAGCAAGAGCAAAAAGATGTCTGTCTTCTGCCTGCAGAATTGGGCACTCCCAGCAAACAGCCTACTAATTATTTCTGTAAAACGTTAACTGCAAGTGACACTAGCACTCATGGAGGATTTTCTGTTCCTCGCAGAGCAGCTGAAAAAGTCTTTCCACCTCTTGTAAGTGTTGTTGAGTTTCCAATGTCTCATTTTCTCATTATTTATTCATATATTCATTTCTGCATCAATAGTAATTGCCAATGTGATATTCAACAGGATTACACACAGCAACCTCCTGCTCAGGAATTGATTGCTAGAGATCTGCATGATAATGAATGGAAATTTAGGCATATCTTTCGGGGTAAGCTTCAATTGAATGATTTCAAGTTACCTGGAAAGATACGGAAGAGCTCACTGTAGGAATCTTTTATCGCTAAAAAGAAAGAATAATCATTGACCATTGCAGATGGGTGATGGCTGAGTCTAGATCAGGCAGTGAACTGCTTTTGTTGTTTTCTACCAATGCATGTAGATAAATAATTGAACTTATTCGACAGAGTTGTTAAAGATTAGACTACTTGGCAGATGTTTGAGTTCTAAATCAGTATGTTTACTGATAACCTACTATTTTTTTTGTCAATTATTGTTTTTTGAGTCAATATTCTACAATTATGATATGTAAAGCTCTTTTAGGCTCAATAGAATAGGAAAAAACTAATTTTAAATTACGTGGAAAATATTTTATGGTATTTTTATAGCTATTTTATAGCAAATAGAATAGAATAGGTTAATGATAAATTTATGACCTGTTGGGTTATTTTAGATCAGCCTGTAGCCGACCCCAATTGATGGACCCATTTGATAAAGATGTATTACAAGTGGAATTTTAGTTGGGTAGCTGGTAATTCACGGCTTGTTATATACTTTAAATGTTGCCTTTGCTGTTGCAGGGCAGCCTAAGCGACATCTTCTTACCACTGGATGGAGTGTCTTTGTAAGTGCTAAAAAACTAGTTGCTGGAGATTCAGTCATCTTCATTTGGTAAGGCTGTCTTCTTATACACTGTTGTCTGTATGTGCACTTTGAGCTATCTTTTGCCGATAAAAATGATCAAGAAAAAATAATGAAAAGATAACAATAGTTTGAGGTTCAGAATTGTGTTGTTTGGCTAATTTTTTGATAAACATAGAGTTGGTTTTTCCCTTTGACATACACAGACTGCTGCCAAAGTAAGTTTTTTACTGCCATGCGTGCTATAATTATTTTAAAATCCTGTATCAGGAATGAAAAGAATGAATTACTCCTTGGCATTCGGCGCGCTAATCGTCCACAGCCTGTGATGCCTTCATCAGTATTATCGAGTGATAGTATGCATATAGGGCTTCTTGCTGCAGCGGCTCATGCTGCTTCTACAAACAGCCGTTTTACAATATTTTTTAATCCCAGGTAAAAGCAATTCATATATATTAGAATACTCTACTGGTAAGAATTTTATGCTTACATATTATGATTCAAATCTACAGGGCCAGTCCTTCTGAATTTGTGGTTCCATTAGCGAAGTATGTTAAAGCTATCCATCATACACGTGTCACTGTGGGCATGCGATTTCGGATGTTGTTTGAAACAGAGGAGTCGAGTGTTCGCAGGTATGGTAGCATCCTAAATGATTGTTTATGGAAAAGGCAATGGAATGGCATGTATTGTGTGAGCTCTCTCTTGTCATTGCAAAACTTGCAGATCTTGTGTTGCACACACCCCATATTTTTTGACATGAAAACACGTTTTTGTCTAAAAATACACTGAAGGTTGACAAACTAGTCTAGGGCTAAAATCTAATGGTACTGAATTGTTGACTATTTACCCATTGACTTTGCTGAATACTGCATTCTGATTATGTTCTTGTAGTAGATGGAAGAGTAACTAGTAAATTAATTAAATTATTGCGGAAACGCTATTGCTTGGCACTCCTCACATGACAAAATATTTTGGATGGGGTGGGTTTGGGGTTATTAGATTTATGCATCTGTATCGTACAGAGGCTGTTTGCTTCAGACCTGTCACGGAATATCCATAGGCCTTGCTGTGCTGTGACAGAATCATAAGACTCTTAAATCAAGTTGTTATTCCTGTTAGATGACAGGAGGCTACAATAGTGGAGAATAACTTGTTTAATTTGAGGGGATGCACTGGAATTTGGTATAATGATTTGAGGGGTGAAATGTGTGATGGAGGAAAGAATAACTACCATCTTTACTCAATCGTCTTTCTACTCTTTTGTCTAAAGCTCTTACAACTTAAATTCTTTGCACTGGATCCTAATCATGCGTTCAGAATATAAAAGGAACAATCATAGAGAAATTTAACAAAATACAAAGCTCATGCTGTCAGTTTTGAACTTATAATTGTGTTTTTGTTGTTGAACTACTATGGAGTATTATACAATAATATGGCTATAGCTATTGTAAATTTGTAATTGCAATATTTGAGGTTCTTTTAGTGTATAATTAATTAACTTATTAGTTATTAGTTAATTATTTTTTTTTAAATTATGAGTAACTATAATTTAAACAATCTTAATAATTAAAGTTAATGAGTATTAGTGAAATTTTAAGATGGAGCCAAATAACGCTGTAACGGGGAAATTCGTTATGACGGTAAAATAACGGACGTTAAACGTTACTTAACGGTAAATGCGGCATTTTGACCGTAAAATTTCATGCACCGTTATATAGCGGGATCTAACTTCGCGGCAACTCTCACATGTTACATAACGGGCATTACATGACGTAAAGGTAATTTTTTTTGTCGTTATGGTAGTGAACCTTTTTGACCTTTTGTCTTCCTCTTGAGTGCTTTTATTTACATGTTGACTTGTGAATAAATGTGGTATGCCCTTATAAATTGCAGCTTTGTCATGGCAAAATGTGGTTCTACCCGTAGACGTCTGATTTTGTTATATTCCCATATTTGTTTGTCAAAATATTGTTCTTTAATGTGAGAATGACATTTTGTTGAATGACAATATTGCTGCAATTCTTAGGTATATGGGCACAATAACAGGGATTAGTGATTTGGATCCTGTTCGTTGGCCAACTTCCTATTGGCGCTCAGTAAAGGTTTGTTAAGTCAACTTGATTTCATTTTATGTTGAAGTAATATTCTGGTGTCAATACTGATGTATAATCATCGGTTATGCTTTTCTTTTGTAATTTTGGATGTGACTTAGTGAGGATACTGGTTTAAGTTATGGGAAATTAAAAATTAATTCATTTTTGCACATACATATAAAAGTTGAATCCCTAAAAACCTCTGTTGATGCAGGTTGGATGGGATGAATCTACTGCTGGGGAAAGGCAGCCTCGTGTCTCATTATGGGAGATTGAACCTTTGACTACGTTTCCAATGTACCCTTCCCCATTTTCATTAAGATTGAAGCGTCCATGGCCATCTGGGTTGCCATCTTTTCCTGGTTGGTTCATCTGCTTCAGTTTTGCCATTTTCTCATCTATCTTTGATTTATATATCAGTAACTAAATTGTCTCCTTCTGCTCTTGTTTGTACACTTTTGCTTTCTAACCTTTGTTTTATCCCTTTACCAGTTTTGAAGGATGGAGACATGGGCCTCAATTCTCCATTTATGTGGCTACAGAGAGAGCTTGGAGATCGCTGTATGCCATCCTTAAATTTTCAAAGTTATGGATTCAATACCTGGATGCAGCCAAGGCTGGACCCTACAATGCTGGGTCTACAACCTGATATATCTCAAGCAATGATGTCTTCTGTTTTGCAAGATCCTCGGGGCTTGGAGAAACGTCCAAACCATTCTCTTCTCCAGTTCCAGCCAAATCAGAATGTATCTTTCCAGCAATCATCTCTAGTTCAAAATCAATTGTTACAGCAAGTTCAGTCACAAAAAACCTTAGCACAGAGCTTTCAAGAAAGCCAAACAGTGGCTCAAAATCAAGTCCAAGGTCAGCTCTTGCAACAGCAACTGCAAAATTGTCGTCATTATGATGGTCAGCAGTCGCAACAGCAGCAACAGTCTACTCAATTTGAGCAGCTAAGCAATCAACTTTCTGATCAACGACAAGATCCTAAGGTTATCACCAAGATGCATTCTTTTGGGTCGTCCCCTCAGTCCTTGCCTACATCCCTGGAAACTATAGCTTCTGGATGCCCACCACAACTGTTCTCAAACTCTATCACTTCATCTGACATTTCCCCGATGCATAGTCTGTTGAATTCGTTCTCGCAAGACTGTGGATCTCGACAAATCACTTTACCTGACTCTAATCCTTTGGTATCTTCTACTCCCATTCTTTCGAAGCGAGTTGCAGTTGAGCCTCAGTTTTCTTCTAGTACCATTCCAAGTTCTCTGGCTGAAATTGAAGAGTTGGAACTACCACAAACTAGGATGTCTGAACTCTGTTCTTTGTTGCCACCTTTGCCTGGTAGGGAATTCTCAATATACCATGGCATTGGTGATTCACAAAACAGTTTGTTATTTGGGGTGAATAATCAGCAGAATGAACCAGTGAACCTCAGAAGTAGTAATGATGAGAATGACTCATTTTCTAATCCATTTGCTTGTTCCATTTCTCCTAGTGCTGCAGGGACTAAATTTCCACCTGTTTCTCAGATGATGTCAAGTAGCTTTGTTGATGAATCAGGTTTCCTGCAGCGGTCGGAAAATGATGGGCAAGCAAACCCACCTAGTGGAACCTTTGTGAAGGTGAGTCTTTTGGTCATTGGATGTAGTTTCACTCTTGTCTTGTGTGCTAATTTGATTTTTTTGTGATACAGATTCTGAATTTGATGCTTTTCATTTTCACTTTATGGACTGCATAGCGTATGAGAGTCAAATAGGCAGATATATTTTTGTTGTGCTTTGATTACCAATCTGTGCCTGCCCTCCCAAAAATTTATGTTTATAATGGCTTTGAGCTTCATGCGCAGGAGCTACTCTTCAGAAATAGGGCTTCAGTAATTATTTCATCATTGTATTTATGCGTTGTCATCTAATAAATTCTTTTTGGTGATCAAAATGGAATGTGCTGGGAATTCACAAGTTGAGGACTGAGCCAAAATAAATGTGCATATAAGTAGGACTGTAGGACTGAGCAGGATTGCATTTATATGTGGCCAAATCGTTCAAACTTATTTAATCCTAGTGTGGGACTTGTTTTGTCAGGAATAGGCTATAAAAGTACTTTCATATAGCTGCAATCATCTTGTTCGTCATGTACTTGGAACTTACCAAGTTCTTGTGTTACAGGTCCACAAATCAGGGTCCCTCGGGCGTTCACTGGATATATCCAAATTTAGCAGTTATCCGGAGCTGCGCAGTGAACTTGCTCAAATGTTTGGTCTAGAAGGCCAACTGGAGGACCCCCTGAGATCAGGCTGGCAGCTTGTATTTGTTGACCGTGAGGATGATGTTCTCCTGCTTGGTGATGATCCTTGGCAGTAAGTTCTTCAACTTCTTTTATTCAGTTGTTTTAGAGCTTGAGAATTCATTGATGAACAAACTTTTTGGCTGTATTGTTGGGCTCATCCTATGTGATTTTATGAATATGCATAGGCTCGTATAATTAGTAGCTATAGAAGTCGTTCTAGATTTCTTGTAAACATTTGATCTCTTGAACTAAACATCACAAATCCTTGCAGTGAATTTGTAAACAATGTGTGGTACATCAAGATCCTATCCCCTCAGGAAGTGCAACAGATGGGTAAAGAGGGTTGTGATCTTCGGCATGCTATCTCAAGGCCGAAACATCAAAACAATTTCAATGGCTGTGATGAATACTCAATTCAACAGGAGTTGAGACATAATCACAATGGGATGGCATCTTTAACCTCTCTTGATTACTAATGACTGATGTGCCGCCCGATTGCTGAGGGTGCACCTATAACAAAAGCACCAAGCTCAGTGGGGTGGGTGGCTTACAAGCAGAGGCATAAATTAGTTTGTATCTTCACCCTTAGCTCTGAACTTCGTATTTCATTCTCCAACCGGGCTTTTATGGAATCGAATTGAACATTGAGCATCTAAGTTTAAGGTTATAGCGCATAATGCGAGCAGCAGAACCGTGTAAATTATCCCGTGTGGTGTCCCCTGAACTACTGTGGGGCGAGTTACATGACTTGACTTTCTATAAGTAGGGAAATATTCTGCAGATGTAACAACACTTCAACAATTCCTTCATTATTGTAATATTATTGTTGTAGCTAGCATTGTTTACTATGTAAAGCTCAATTTATATCTGCAGGTGTTCATTAGCAGAGAATAGTGTGTTGAACATTTAGTGTATATTAAATTCTAAGTAATTATCATCAAGTACTACAAATAGTAGTGGGACTAAATGTATTAAAATATACAAGGTCGAAAAGGGGTTCACAGGAAAGGACAAAAGATAAATTAGAAAACTTAGTTAGCGGGAACAGCTGACTTGGCTTTCCTAAGAATGGGCCTAAAGCCGATTCAGCGTTAAGTATTAGAATCAAGATTTTGTCTATTAGGAAAAGTCGAGTGGCTCTAAAGCCGACTTAGTTTTAGATATTGATCTGACTGTTGTGATTTTCCGTCTTCTTTATTTTAAGTGCATTGGGTTCCTCTTTTATTCCATATGTTACAAAGGCTTAATCAGGAGGATAACGCTCATTATGCTTAATCCTTGATAGGTGATTGGATGCGCCCCCTTTGGCGTGCTTGAACTAGTATAAATAGGGGGCTTGGGGAAGGATGTTATTCATACCTTGTCCTTGCATTCTCTCTTATGTTCTTTTATAAAGAGTTATAAACTTTTTGTTAGAATATTCAAAGTTTATAACTCATCAAACACTTTGTTATTAATATTAAGTGATATGTCCTAAGTACTAAATGCATGTTGTGTTGTTTGTATCTTGTTGTGAATTTTCAAATTTAAAACTCAAGTAACTTTGAGGGGAAATATTACAAAAGAAAAAAGAGTACACGCTTACAACAAGTATCAAGTTTCCGGGTAACGGTTTTCGTTACAAAGATTATCTTCAAATTTGTCCTTAGTGCTTTTTGTGTAAGTTTATTTTATCCATCAACAAAGGGAAATACAATTTCCCATAATGAAATTTGTATTTGCATTATTATTTGTGCGTCGATTTTCGACGTTGGCAAAAGAAATGATAACCCTTCTCACTACCTTTAACGTGGCCTATGTGATAAGTACCGCCAAACTGGAGGAGGTAGAAAATGGAACCCTTGAACAAATAAGGAGAAGAAGTAAATGGGAGAACAATGAATTCATTTGTATTTCCCTACTGGATTGCTAGAACTGAGATGCAAGCTTGAAGCCTACTGGAAACCCCGAAGGTGACCCATTCGGGCGAATGGGCCTATGGCATTCGGGCGAATGGACGCTAAAAATCGCGCAATTCTTTTCTTCGCAAGTTTCAAACCGTGGGTTATTTTAGGGCTTTGAGGGCACGACTTGTGTAGCCTATATAAACCCTATTTCTGAATGTTTAGGATATGCCTACTTTGAGAGAAACACTCTCAACTTAGAACATCATTTTAATGCTTTCTTCTCTACATTTATGGCTAGTGTTTATACTTTCTCTTTACATTCAAATATATGGCAGAGGACACATTCTCAACGGGATGCAAGACGTGCTCTTTGACACCTAACAATACCATGAGTCTGCTAAGGAATTATAGGAGAGCTTGGAGAACAAATACATGGCAAAGGATGCTAGCTCCAAGAAATATTTTATAAGTAATTTTAAATCTTATAAGATGGTTGAAAATCGCCCCGTAATTGACCAATTTCATGAACTACAAAGAATGCATGCTAATATGAAAATTCATGAAATTAATATGGATGAAGTTTTTACTGTTTCAAGCATTATATACAAGTTGTCTCCTTCTTGGAGGGATATATGTTATGCTCTAAAACATAAAAAAGAGAAGATTACACTCTCCGATCTTTGACAACATATAGTTGTTGCTTGAGCCTAGCATAAGGATTCAAGAGAATCAGAAGGATGAAAAATCCTATGTTGGTACCATTAACATGGTTGCGGAGGGAAAACCATCTTATTCCGGTGGGAAAAGAAAGAAAAATACATCTTTCAAGGGGATGGTCACTAGTTCTGACACCGGTGAAAAGACATGTTGGGAATGTGGCAAGCCCGGACACCTAAAGAAAATTTGCTTTGTTTTCAAGAATAAGCAAAAGAAGGCAAAAGGTGGTCAAGCTTCTACAACGGATCCAGTCAAGGTGATCATGCACTTTTGATTAAAATTCTTTGAATTTTTCTTCAATGAATACTAACTTTAATGTTATGCAGGATCACACTTTGTTTTGGTGGATCGATTCGAAGGCTTCAAGACATGTATGCAACTCTACAAAATGGTTCAAAACCTTACATAAGATGATTGATAAGGAACATCTCTTCAAGGGAAACAATGCACCTATCATAGTCCAAGGCAAAGGACAAATTAGGCTATTTTTTACTTCAGGGAATTTTTGGTTTTAAGAGATGTTTACTATGCACTCGAAATTAGTAGAAATCTTGTCTCGGGATCGGTCTTAAATGATTGGGCTACAAACTAGTGTTTGAAGTGGATAAGTGTAGCATCTCAAGAATAACTTGTTTATAGGACGTTCTTATTTATTTAATAGTCTTTTTAACTTATCTTTAAATTTGAATAAAGATGTGATTAGTAATGTTGCGACTTCACCTATTAATGAATATGTTAATTTGCATTACTCTTGGCATGTTAGACTAGGACATGTAATTTTAAAAAATTGCTTTTATGTCTAAACATTTTTTGATTTCTATGTCCACTTAAACGTGCATGTTAAATAAGATCACAAAAATACCATTTAAAAGTGTTGAACGAAAATCTGAAATTTTGGAATTAATACATAGTGATCTTTCTGATTTTCATAGTACACCATCATTGGAAAATAAGAAATACAACTTTTACTGATCATTTTTACAAGTTTTGTTATTTATACCTATTACATACAAAAGATTAGGCACTTCATTATTTTAAAATTTACAAAAATGTAGTAGATTTACAAATTGGTTGTCAGCTAAAAGGTTAAGACCAATAAAGAAGGTGAATATTATGATCCAACTTACTCAAATCCAATAGGTAATATACATGAGACAACCGCGGGATACACACCACAATCAAATGGTTTGTCGGAGGCAAAACTATGATTCCATGTTATCCTACTCTATTGGGTGAAGCAATGTTTACGACTTGTCACATTTTTAACCGGGTTCCAAGGAGAAAAAAAAGGAAACTCCTTATAAGCTTTGGTACAAAAGAAAACCAAACTTAAGTTATCTTAAAGTTTGGGGTTGTATGGGCATTGTAAGATTGCACAATAACAAAAGAAAGAAACTCAGTGAACGAAGAGTAAAATGCATCTTTATAGGTTATACTATTCATAGCAAAACTTATACGTTCTATGTAATAAAACAAAATGACTATGTATCAATTCATTTGATTGTTGAGTTAAGAGATGCAATTTTTTATGAAAATAGATTTTCATCATTGATTAGACAAAAAAATCTACAAATTTGTAACAGTGAGGATTTGATGGTAATCAACAAGGTTCACCTCTAGATGTTAGATGTTGATAAAATCTATGACTAGATGAATAACAAGGTCTTGATCCTATTCCTAAACGGAGTAAGAGACAACGTAGGGCTAAAATCTTTGGACCAAATTTCGAAGTATATTTGGTTGAAGGTACTAAAAATGAAATTTCTTCTAGTGTTCCATATTTGTAAAATGTGAAAGGTGACCAATTGACTTACAGAGATGCTATGACATCACATAATATTGCTTATTAGAATGAGGCTATGCTATTGATGATGAGATGCAATCCATCATGAGAAATAACACTTGGCTGTTAGTGGATCTTCCTCCTACTTATAAATTATCTTCAAATTTGTTCTTAGTGCTTTTTGTGTAAGTTTATTTTAGCCATCAACAAAGGAAAATACAAACTTCCATATTGTATTTTGTATTTGAATTATTATTTGTAATAGTATGCTCCATTAACAACACTTAAATGTATCAAGAGTTAAGATTTCATGACTTGAAATATTCTCCAAATGATCTATGGTTGTGTGGTTTGATCTTGCTCGCGTCTCTTTCATCCTTCCCATCTTTCAACCGCACCTTGCAGTCCATAGTACTGCTCCGGCCTTCATGTGTTATTCAATAAATTATTACTCTTATTAATGTTATTTTGTTGTTTAAAAAAATCATACAAAATAAATAATTTGCCCTTAATTTTTTCTTATTTAGGGAAAACATAAATTTATTAATAGCCGAAAAAATGCTATATGACAGAACATCAACAACTACTACAAAAATTAACAACAGAGCAACATACAATACAATGAAATCATGTTTCTAACTGCACAAAATTTTGGGGGTGTATTTTTCCTATATGGTCAAGGTGAAACTGGTAAAACTTAATGTGGAAAATGTTTTGCGCTGCAATTAGGTCACAAAGTAAAACTTCATCTATGTGGAAAATTGTATTTCTCGATTTGGCATACCAATAGATATAAATCAGGATTCCATATGTAAAGGTAATCAACCATATAGCAAATTAACAACTTTTTGCATAAAACCAAGCTTATTGAAAGGAGAGGCTAAGACCTCACTCAAGGATCAAATATGAAGCTTAACTGTGTGTTTATGTTGTGTCAAAGATTAGGAACAAAATTAATAATGCAAGTATTAAGAATGGCTAAAATAAAGTAAATAATTAAGACAAGTATTTAAGGTGGTTCACCAATGTACTACATCCACCATCTAGACCTAGGATTATATTAATGTGTTCAATAAGTGATAGTTGGTATTATTTTGAGCAAATTTTCCTATTATTAATTAATGAAACCCTATAATTATAATAGTAAGCCATCTAAACTCCTTAAAATTTCAATTTTACCTCAAGTTCACCGAGCAATTAGGGATGCTTATTCATCTCCCTCAATTTTGTATTATATATATATACATTCTTGTTATAGGATGTAAGAATTCATAAAATACCATATACTTATATTCCCCATTATAGCAATAGTCGAGCAATTGGAGTTCGATTAGGACGTTAGATCTACCATGTACTTATATAGGTCTAAGAATTGCTCCGGGTGCTTTACTACAACACATCTTTTTATTATTGGAAAAATTATCGAGAATAATTCCTACTTTTTATGTTTTCTTCTAAATAACTTCTATTTTTGATTATTTATGAATAATTCGAACTTTTCACTGTATTTGCTCACAGCACCCCGTTGAAAATTTGACCGGCTACAGCAGGTGATAAAGCGATTTATTATTACATGTTCCCTTCCTACTTATTGTTGTCATATTATTCCTCCTTACCCCATTTCTCCATTGTTAAACCAAAGTTTAGGAGAGAGAAAATTCAACTCAATCTTCCTAAAAATTAATGTTTTCATTTCAATTATATCAGAAATTCACACATTTATGCCGATAATAATACCGAAACCTTCAGGAGAATAGACGCTTACCATCTTTATGAAGAACAACAACAAAAACAACCATATTCAAACTTCCTTCTTTGAATTTGGGGGTGTAATGGTGTGAAAATGAAAATTTAGGATTTTTGTGATGAACCCTAAAATTTTGTGGTGAAATGAATTTGGGATTTTTTTTGCAAGTGTAAAGAAGAAGGTTATTTGGTTGAAGACATCAAATCAGCTTTGGACCTGTCGTAGCCGGTGTAATTTACGAATGGGATGCTGTGAGCAAATACAATGAAAAGTTCGAATTATTTATGAATAATCAAACGTAGGGGTTATTCACAGGAAAACGTAAAACATATGAATTATTCTCGACAATTTTTCCTTTATTTCACAATTTCTATTTGAAGGTGAGTAGTTATGTTTAAACTTTTGTATATTTAATCTTTATAAATGCCATTTTATTTAAAGTTTTTAATTAGCATCATCTTTATGCTAACAATGATGTGAATTACCTTGTTTTAATGTTGTATTCTCATGTATGTCTCTTATTAGTTAAACATTTTGCAAGACTAAAACAATTTAACTCTTTTAATTAAATAATAAAGTCATGTAGTGGGATTCATAATTATAATTTAGCTAAAAATTCTCTTTATCTTCAAGAAATTTAAATTTTCAAAAGAATTTAATATAGAAATTGAAAATAAATAATCTTTATATAATAATTTTTACTTCCTAAGAAAGAATAAATGGTAAAATAGTAAAATATAATTAAATGTTTATATTTTCAAAACAAAAATAGTATTAAATTATATAAATTAAATATAATATTTTTTCTTATATATAGCCCTTAGGGCTGTATATATCATTTTTTTTAAGGGTTAATTGTTTTGTTTGGCCAAATGATTTACGCCTTGCATTTGAATGTGGAAAAAAAAAATTTTGTAAATAATGTTAATGAATAAATTAGGCAATGGTTAAACTCGCTTTTTTTGTTGAAGCATGATATCATGATGATCATGAATATCATGATTATCATCTTTATTTTATAGTTGAAAGTTATGATGTTACCTAAACCTTTAACAATATATTTTCTGCTTTGAAAACATTGATATTTTACAAAGCCAATGCATACCCAAATGTGACGTGTGTATATTATCAAAGGCAAATTTATCTTCATATTTGTGTCTGGTGTGATCGACTTTATAAAGAAGTTCGTGAAAAGGAATGTGTTATTTTTATGATATTGTATAAATAAATATTTGAAAAGTTTACAAAGTAATACATGTAGCATATTTTGATTTATACAAAAATATTCCTCCGTTCCATAATACTTGCTACATTTCACTTTTTTACGCAATCCAATGCACAATTTTGATCATTAATATCTTAAACTACACTTATCTAAAAATTATAAAAATTTAATATTATAAAAGTATGCGATTAGACGATTCAAACAAGATCCCACTTGACTATATTTTTACTTGCACATTATTCACAATATGTAAAATAAGCTTGAACGATGAATAGTGCACAAAAACGAAATGTAGCGAGTATTTTGGAACGGAGGAAGTATTATATACTTATGAAATTATTTTATGAATTTGCAAATGTAACATCCCAGCCCATCGGACCATCGATGACTACTCACAGAGACTGTAAATTGGCCCTACAAATCAACGCATATTTTTTCAGCGCACTTTGACCTCACTTATGCGCACATAAGAAAACTTCAGGAGGTCACCCACTTTAAGATTGCTCCCCACCAAACACGCTTAAATATGGGGTTCTTAGTAAATAGGCTTCCTAGAAAAGAAGTGAATCTTGTTGATATGAGTAGTCTATCAAAAGTATCACAACAAAATCTCAAGATATTACTAGATGGGATCTAATTAGAAAGGGTCCTAAAATGAAAAGGGTGAGATAGATTTAGAGTTATTGTTCTTAAGATCTAATGACCAAAAAAATAGTCGAAGAAGTGATATTAGGGCTAGGCCTGTCAAACAGATCATGTTAGGTTGGGTTCGGACTTGAATCATATATAAAAAGGTCAGAAAATCCTTGACCCAAACCCAACCTTAGTTAATTGGGTCGAAAATCACAACCTTGACCCGACTTGTAACAGATCAGGTTGACCCAAACCCAATCTGATTTCAACCCACTTAACCCGTTTACAATTAGTTTGTTTCGTTATAAGATTTTAACATTGATTAAATCTAACTTTTTATGCTTTAATTTTAACTTTATGTTTTTTTGTTGTTTATTTTGTATGTACTATGAAAAATAAGAAACTATTAAATGAATTAAGGGCAAAAATAATAAATGGGCACCTCTTTCTTTCATCCAATTTGTTTCTGTCTCTTCCAAGAACCTTCACTATTCAACAGATGGGAAGGATTGAAAAAAGGACAGGGAGCAAGATCAAACAACACAACTACAAATCAAGTGGAGAAGATTTCAAGCTCATAAAATGTGAACTATTGATACACTTGTTAATGGAGCAGACACTTCTCTGCTAATGAACACCTGCAGATATCAATTGAGCTTAAAATGGTAAACAATGCTAACTACAACAATAATAATACAATAATGATGGAATTGTTGAAGAGTTGTTACATCTGCAGAATATATTTCCCTACTTATAGGAAGTCAAGTCATGTGACTCGCCCCACAGTAGTTCAGGGGACACCACACGAGATAATTTACAGGGTTCTGCTGCTCGCATTATGCGCTATAACCTTAAACTTAGGTGCTCAATGTTCAATTCGATTCCATAAAAGCCCGGTTGGAGAATGAAATACGAAGTTCAGAGCTAAGGGTGAAGATACAAATTAATTTAGGCCTCTGCTTGTAAGCCACCCACCCTACTGAGCTTGGTGCTTTTGTTATAGGTGCACCCGCAGCAATTGGGCGGCGCATCGGTCATTAGTAATCAAGAGAGGTTAAAGATGCCATCCCATTGCTATTATGTCTCAACTCCTGTTGAATTGAGTATTCATCACAGCTATTGAAATTGTTTTGGTGCTTCGGCCTTGAGATAGCATGCCGAAGATCACAACCCTCTTTACCCATCTGTTGCACTTCTTGAGGGGATAGGATCTTGATGTACCACACACTGTTAACAAATTCGCTGCATGGATTTTTAATGTTTAGTTCAAGAGATCAATCATGAATTCTCAAGCTCTAAAACAACTGAATAAAAGAAGATGAACTTACTGCCAAGGATCATCACCAAGCAGGAGAACATCATCCTCACGGTCAACAAATACAAGCTGCCAGCCTGATCTCAGGGGGTCCTCCAGTTGGCCTTCAAGACCAAACATTTGAGCAAGTTCACTGCGCAGCTCTGGATAACTGCTAAATTTGGATATATCCAGTGAACGCCCGAGGGACCCTGATTTGTGGACCTGTAATACAACAACTTGGTAAGTTCCATGTACATGATAAACAAGATGATTGCAGCTATATGAAAGCACTTTTAAAGCTTATCCCTAACAATATAAGAAACCAGATACAAAGCGAGCCTCTAACACAAACATCACGAATTAATCTGCACAATTATCTCCATTTTAATAGAATTCAAACCCCCAACATTCCATCAAAAAACAGGTCCTCATTTTTTGAATTCACATTAGGATTAAATAAGTTTACACGAACTGGCCATATATAATTGCAATCCTGCTCACTCCGTCCCAAAAAACCAGTTGCTGCTCCATGTCATGCGATAGATTTTACCCTCTTTCACCTTCTTTCATTATGTCAAATCCAGTTGAGTTACACCAAGAGCACTCTAAATTGAAAAACTCGCATTCAGAAGTTCTAAAGAGGTCAAGTATTCTTCCTATCTTCCTTTCTTCATCAACTACATAATACATATGTTCCATAACCCAACCAGCATATCAATCGTCATCTTTCAAATACTTACACAAGTCCTCCTACTTTTTATATGCACCTTTTACTATCCCTCAGTCCTCAACTTTTGAATTTCTAGCACATTCCATTCTGATCACCAAAAAGAATCTATTACATAACAATTACTGGGGTTCTAATTATGAAAAGTAGTTCCTGGGGTTGAAGCTCAAAACCATTATCAACAGAGCCAAAAGCATTTTCAAGTGCCTTATTTAGTAAAACGATCACAAGTACTGACGAGGAGAAAAGAAAGAAATTTAAATGACAATCAAACTATATTTGCTTATTGCATGTATTTTCTTTTTCTTGTAACCACTCAAAGAAGTTGCCTTTCCGTCAGTAGAATCTATATTACAAAAAAAAAAAAAAAAATTAGCACACGAGTTATCTGCGTCTAAAGAACAGAATACTCACCTTTACAAAGGTTCCACTAGGTGGGTTTGCTTGACCATCATTTTCCGTAGGCTGCAAGAATGCTGATTCATCAACACAGCTAGTAGTCATAATCTCTGAAGCAGGTGGAAATTCAGTCCCTGCAGCACTAGGAAAATCGGAACAAGCAAATGGTATGGAAAATGAGTTAGTCTCATTGTTACTACTTCTGAGGTTTGTCAGCTCATTCTGCTGAACATTCACTCCAAATAACAGATTGTTCTGTGAATCACCAATGCCATGGTATATTGAGAACTCCCTATTGGGCAAAGGTGGCAACAAAGAAGAGAGTTCAGAGAGCCTAGTTTGTGATCCACCCAAGTCTTCTACTTGAGGCAGAGAACATGAAGCGGTACTGGGAGAAAGCTGAGGCTCAACTGCAACTCGCTTTGAAAGTATGGGAGATGAAGATACCAAAGGATTAGAGTCGGGTAAAGTGACTTGACGAGATCCACCATCTTGCGAGAACGAATTCAACAGACTTTGCATCGGAGAAATGTCAGCTGAAGTCACAGAATTCATGATAGAGTTTGAAAACAGTTGTTGTTGGCACGCAGAAGATATAGTTTCCAAGGATGTAGGTAAGGACTGAGTGGATGACCCAAAAGAATGAGTCTTGTTGATAACCTTTGGGATTTGCTGTTGATCAGAAAATTGATTGCGTAGCTGTTCAAATTGAGTAAGTTGCTGCTGTTGCGACTGCTGACCATCATATTGACGGCAATTTTGCAGTTGCTGCTGCAAGAGCTGACCATGGATTTGATTTTGAGCCACAGTTTGGCTTTCTTGAAAGCTCTGTGCTAAGGTTTGCTGTGACTGAACTTGCTGTAACAATTGATTTTGAAGTAGAGATGATTGCTGGTAAGACACATTCTGATTTGGCTGGAACTGCAGAAGAGATTGGTTGGGACGTTTCTCCAAGCCCCGAGGATCTTGCATAGCGGAAGACGCCATTGTTTGAAATATATCAGGTTGTAGACCCAGCATTGTAGGGTCCAGCCTTGGCTGCATCCAGGGATTGAATCCATAACCTTGAAAATTTAAGGATGACATACAGCGATCTCCAACCTCTCTCTGTAGCCACATAAATGGAGAGTTAAGGCCTACGTCTCCATCTTTTAAAACTGATAAAAGGATAAAACAAAAGTTAGAAAGCAAAAATGTACAAACAAGAGCAGGAGACAGATTAGTTTCTGATATAAATATATATCGCGTAAAAAGATGAGGCTGCAAAACTTAAGCAATTTCAACTAACCTGGAAAAGATGGCAGCCCAGATGGCCAAGGACGCTTCAATCTTAATGGAAATGGGGAAGGGTACATCGGAAACGTAGTCAAAGGTTCAATCTCCCATAATGAGACACGAGGCTGCCTTTCCCCAGCAGTAGATTCATCCCAGCCAACCTGCATCAACAGAGGTTTTAGATTCAAGTATTGTATGGAGCTAAATTACAACATTGAACTAAGTAGACTTGACAAACCTTTACAGAGCGCCAATAGGAAGTTGGCCAACGAACAGGATCCAAATCACTGATCCCTGTTATTGTGCCCATGTACCTAGAAGAACAGCAATTTTGTCATTCCAAAAAATGTCACAATCATTCTCACTTTCAAAGATCAACAATTAGAACGTACAAATTTGAGGCACATAACACAATCAGCAGTCTACGGCTAAAATCACATTTTGCCATGATAATGCTGCAATTTAGGGCATGCTGATAGTGTTTGTATTCCTTCCATTCACTCCATTTATGCATTGGTTCAAGATCATTTATTTCACCATGGTTCATTTTATCATATCGCTAATTCATTTTATATAGTTAACGATAGATCTTTGTACATATATTTATTGGTTTATGAAATGTCTTTTTATTGTGTTTAGAGTCTAGTATTAGTTTGCTTTTCAATACCCTAAAGAAAAGATGAGTTCAATTTAATTCTAGACCTTTTAGGCAGTGCACATTGTTAAAAGCATTTATTTTGAGCTTTTTTAATGTTCTTTCTTTTTAATCAATTTATTCCCTAAGTCATCAGGACATGTTCAATAATGTTTACCTTATTGTTTTTTTTTTTTTTATCATTTGGAGTTAAGTTTTATTCTCATGTATAATTTGTAATATTTATATAATATATTCATATAAAAACTTTTAAGCTCAAACAAATCAAGTGATTGTGCCAAGTACTAAATGATTTTATCAATGGAGAAAACCAAAAGAAGAAGACAACTATTACAAGTAAAATATCCATCATGCAAGGAGAAATACAAGGGGAATTAAAATATGAAATTCAAACTTTGTTGTAGAAATATTCTTGACTAGAAAATCAGCAATAATAACCTTCCACACTACTCTCATCACATGTCTTCCATCATCAACCATCAATAGGATGTTTTACTTCCAGCACCACTTTCCCACTTCCAGCACCCATGAAGAGTAGTTATTTTCATTTATTTCTTTCTATAATTAGTCCTCGTTAATGTACTTAAAAGTTAGAATTGAATTAATGAAATTGAGTTTGGAGCTTAGTGCTTGTTTTTGCTTAAGTTATTTCTAGGATTAAAAGTTACTTGATTGAAGTTTCTATACTTAGTAGTCTTTGGCAAAATTACCGGTTGTCTTAGAAGCTTTTGATAAAGTATTGTGGTGTGTCTAATCAATACGCAATCAAAGTTTGCCAATCCATTGTTATTTTGAACTTTAACTTCATTTAGTTCATCAAAGTTGGTGCGTAAGAGTGGTGTCAATTAGGTAGAATTTATCTTGATATTCATCTAGTATTCTATACGTAAAAATAACCCTTAAACCTAAACACACTATCATATGTCACAAAAGAACCTTAAACAGAAATTGGGGTGAATTTTATTAGAAATATTGATATCTATTACATAAACTTGATCTTTGGGCATCATAGTCTAGCTTTCCTAGCTAGTCTATATTGCATGTGAAGACACTGAATCGCCATAAGTCAACATGTGAATGCAATAAAAAGGATTACAGAGAGGAAGATAAGAGGTCAAAAGAGCCTCACTTCCTTTGTCATAAACAATCACTAAGGATACCAACGTACCTGCGAACACTCGACTCCTCAGTTTCAAACAGCATCCGAAATCGCATGCCAACAGTGACACGTGTATGATGGACAGCTTTAACATACTTTGCCAATGGAACCACAAATTCAGAAGGACTAGCCCTGTAGATAAAAATCATGATAAGTAAGCATAACATTTTAACATTAGGGTGTACCTATAAATTTATGAGTTGCTTATACCTGGGATTATAAAATATTGTGAAGCGGCTGTTGGTAGAAGCAGCATGAGCAGCTGCTGCAAGAAGCCCTATATGCATACTATCACTCGATAATACTGATGAAGGCATCACAGTCTGTGGACGATTAGCATGCCGAATGCCAAGGAGTAACTGATTCTTTTCATTCCTGATACAGGTTTGCAAATAATTATACCATATATGAGTAGAAAACTTCCTTTTTCAGCAGTTTGTGTAAGTCAATCAAAGGGAAAAACCAACTTTATATTTATGACAAAATGAGCCAAGCAACACAATTTCTGAAGCACAACTTATTGTTATCCTTCAGTTTTTTCCTGGATCAGTTTTTCTATTCCAAAAGATAGCAGATGAAAGTGCACACACAACTAGCAACGACATATAAGAAGATGATGATCTTACCAGATAAAGATGACAGAATCCCCAGCAACTAGTTTTTTGGCACTTACAAAGACACTCCATCCAGTGGTAAGAAGATGTCGCTTAGGCTGCCCTGCAACAGCAAAGGCAACATATCAAGAAAAACAACAAGCCATAAGCTACCAGCTACCCATTTTAATTTCCTCTTATTATAATACATGTTTAAAATTGTGTTGCACAACTTCTACATGCATTGGTATAAGACAACAAAATCAATCACTGACTGGTCTAGATTCAGCAATTAGCCACCACAATGTCATCTGCCAAGGCTAAGTGATTTTCTTTTTATTTATACAAGCCTTCCTACAAAGAGTTCTGCCTTAGCTTCCTAGGGAATCTACAATAGCCAATATCTGAAATATCAAGATGCTGAAGCTTACCCCGAAAGATATGTCTAAATTTCCATTCATTATCATGCAGATCTCTAGCAATCAATTCTTGAGCAGGAGGTTGCTGTGTGTAATCCTGTCAAATACCACATTAGAAAAAACTATTGATGCAGAAATACAAAAACAATGAGCAAAATAAGATGTTAGAAAGTCCAAACAGCACTTACAAGAGGTGGAAAGACTTTTTCAGCTGCTCTGCGAGGAACAGAAAACCCTCCATGAGTGCTAGTGTCACTTGCAGTTAATGTTTTACAGAAATAATTAGTAGGCTGTTTACTGGCAGTGCCCAATTCTGCAGGCAGGAGACACACATCTTTTTGCTCTTGCTACAAAAATAACAATTCTCTTACCAACTATCAACATAAATTCATAAGAACAGAATTAATTTCACAGAATAAAGAAAATACCATAGTCAAGGGCTGCAAAGTCATTTGTGCGTATACTTCATCTGTCTCTACATCTGCCTGTAATCACATATATGAACATTAAAGGGAAACAAGAGAAATATATGTGAACAAACAAACAAACCAAAACACTTACATGCATAGTCACATCATGAAGCTGACAGATGAGTTGCGGAGGCAAGCTAGGGTAATTAGGTATATGGGCATCTATTTCTTTGTTAGTTGAAGCGGCAACCTGAAGACACTTCCACAATACATCAGATCAGTAAAGTGATTATAAAAACTATTTTACAAATCTGAAATGGAATATGCAAATTACACAAAAAAGTCCAACTAACTTTCCCACCAACTCAAAAAATGAGAAAGGAAAGAGTAACGGAGAATTGCGAGAAGAGCAAAGAAATGCAGCCAACATTAACACAAGGTTTCTATAATGTTTGATGACAAATTCAATACTACCAAATAGTCAAACTAACTTGTTAACCACGTATTATGCCCTTTAAGTGTCAGGTAAGACAATAAAAGAACCTTAATACTGTAGATTTGTTACTTGTCAGTTCACTGGGTGAAATATTGTCATAATGGAGGTTTTTTATTTGTTTACCCCCACCCAACCACACACACAAAAAAATCACTAAGGAGAGGACAATGGAGAAAGCTGCGGTTAGAGGGTCGGAACTCAAAAGTAAGAAGCCTTAACCTTGTAATACAAAAAGAGGTTCTTTCGTGAATGCAAACATCATACACTACATACAAGAAACGTACATGATTTACTTGGCCATATTACTTGTCCGTTACAATTTGAGATCAAAGAAGTATAATATGTTGGCTCAATTACGAAATTCCAACATAGAAAAAGAACTACATAAGCACAGACGATAAACAAAAAGAAAAGGCAACACAATGCTTTTTTGGCATCTACTTATACCCATGTATTTATTCCAATTTTAACATGTCCATTCTCAATGGAACCAAAGATTTTTAGTTCTTTGATTTTGGATATGATAGTAAAATGGCTCATCAGTAGCGCTTCTTATTTATGTGAGGGAGATAATTTTAACAATCAATGGTCAATCGTAACAAGTAAACAACATCTTTACAACTACAAGGATAAGTATGACCCCAAGCCAAGCCCCGCCTAGGCAAGACCCACTTGGCATTGGGGTAATGCACGTTGTTGATTCAGATTCCATGCACAGATAAGCAAGACAGTGAAACATCTTACGCAGACTGACCTGTTCACTGTGACCCTGGGGAAAGTATACAACACGGCTTCCCACTGGGGGCAAGGAGACTAGAGGACCAGCACATGCATGCCACAATTCTGAATTCAAAACTTTCTTTTCACCTGATCATAAAAGCAAAATCATAGAGGATTATTCAGATAAGCATTGCTTCCAAAGCAGAAGAGGCAGCAGCTAAACTTTTATATAAGCAGCAATAGATGAAGCAACTATACAAAAGGAAAATAACCTAATGCTATTTTTAGGAACAATGATTTCATTTGGAAATCTAGAATTGTTTTAAATTTAATGTTTGACAAATCAATGAAATTCAATTTTAGATTTGAGCCAATTCCACCATTGTTTTAAAAGTAGGTAAAGTTGAGAATTTGAGAATGACTTCCAATTATAAACCCTAATCCCCTAAATGATTGGAATCAAGCCCAGCTTACCAAGCTCTTGCCTCTTATCTAGAGAAAACAAACAGCTGATATGAACACATGTTTAAATTCTTTGAATCCATAGTAAAAAGATACCACTGATAAAAGGTAACAACTAGTTTGCAGCACTAACAACAAAAACTAAGAAATACTATCCTAAACAAAATCTAGGCTAATATTCTCAACAAATCAAATCAGATAAACAATTTATTTTGAAATTCACTAAATACCTTCCATATCAGAAATTCATCATTCCTTCATACATTGACAGAACTTAATAGCAAGCGTAAGCACCTCAAACTAAACAATTTTATTTTGAAACATACCAAAAGCTAAATTGAAACATAACAATTTTTTTCATTCTTCCATTGTTTAGTATATGCAAAATATATAGAAGTTCTGAATACATACAACTATATACCAAGGAAAAAAGCACAAATATATTATGGAGTAGAAATCAGCTTACCTTCCTCAGGTTGATGAGTGAAATCTGAAGATGACAATCTCATTATGCTAAATCAATCAAACCCCTCAAGAAAGGGAAGGAAAAAAAACGGCACAAAGCTTCAGAAACTCTTGTTCCACCACCCCCCACCCCCCCCGTACAAAAACCCACCTCAAATTTCCCAAAAAGGGCAAAGAAAAGAGCTCATCCAAAACCAGTTCCACTGCAAAAACCCACCCTTCTCTGCTTCATGCGCCACAGATCTTCCACTCACACCCACAAATAGAAAATTAAAATCAATAATTTAAAGCCTTTCACCTGCTTAAGCAACTCTAAACACTTCAACAAGACTTACTCCATAAAAAAGCTCATTTTTCTCAGCTGGGTACAATTCAAAAATCAACTAACTAGGGTTTTTAAGTTGATTTTCCCAAAAGTTTCGTATGTAGATCTCTTAGTAAAGGAGAGAGAAAATGGTACTTGTATTTGTATATGATATCATATGAAGTGCCCACTTTTTTACATTAACTGAATGATTGAACAATGGTGGTAGAGAAAAGGAAAGTGCTCCAAAAAATTGAAGTCTAAACTTAGGTTGATTTCAAGTTAGGGTACTATTTCTGGTATGGTGGAAGATGGTACAGACCGTAGACTATGGTCCTATACGCCTATTGAAATTGCCCCACAAGCCACAATCCACATCCACACACCCACCCTTGATTATTTGACCATTCTTTACTTTGAGTAATCAATTTCCATATAGATCAATCTCTACAATTATTTTAGGGCTCTATTATTGTTTGAAGTATGGAGGCCAATGTGTTCAATTTGATATTTTAGCTCAATTTCAAATAATGATGATGGATTAAAAATATATTATCCAAGAACATATATATGTGTTGATAAATAGCAGCGTTTATAATCGAATATCTGACATTTAGGATATCTGGAAAGTCGGGCACTATTTTTAAGGTTTGTATCCCGACTCGGTTTATCTGTATACTCAAATATTGGGTAAACGAATAAATCGAATTAAGACACCAGACACCCGATTCTATTTGTGGCAGTTTTTTTTATAGAATTTTTTTAAATATGACAAAATAATCAATTTATGGCCGATTTTTTTATATAACTAGTATAAAAACTCGTGTAATGCACGAATTTATTAATATAAAAGTATATATAAGTAATATAATACTCCCTCCGATCCAGTTTACTAGTCTCATTTGACTTTTGGCACTATTCACTCATCACTCTTAATTTGTATTTTACTCTTATCTATAAGTTAAAACATAGTCATGTGGGATCTTGTTTGATTCGTCTCAATACAAGGATTATTAATATCAATTTTTTATAATTTTTGATTAAGAATAATTAGAGATATTAAGGGTTAAAATGTTGTCTCGGCATGTGTGAAAAGTCAAATGGGACTAGTAAACTGGACCGGAGGGAGTATAAAATAGATAAAATATTTAGAATATATAGTGCCTTTATTATAAAAAAATATGGTTGTTAATAATTATTAATTAAAGCTCTCATACTTTTTAAGGCAAATATGAGAAATCTTCTTTTAACGTAATCATAAAGACTATTTGTCATTTTCAAAACATTTTTTGATTATTATGTAACTTTGTTTCTTGATGAAATATTTTAGAAATTAAAACTTTAAGGAAGAAACTATATTAATTTGTTTATACTATAAATAAAAAACAATTATATTTTAAGAAACTCTAATTTGAATTTTATGTAGCTTTTAAACTCAAAAAAATAATATTTCAAGCAAATTTATAAGAACATATTTTAACGCGAGAAGTACAACTTAAATATTAAGGAATAAGTTGATATCCATTTTTGGTAAAAATTTCTTTATATAACAAATCAATATGGGAATAACATGTAGAATTTCACATTCTTTTATTAGATTGTATGATTGGTAAATTAATATTTTGCCTTCAACGCGTTATTCATCATTCATCAACATTAGTTAAAATAATACTACTAAGTACTAATGTCCAAAAGCGATATATAATGTCCAATGTCAACAAGTTTTAAATTACAAAAGTCCTAACACACCACAATTACAAAAATCTTCAAAAGTTCACATTTTGTCAAAAGCTTAAATAAAACACATTACAACAAAAGTCTTCATTTGTTTATTGTTGTATCAGGATTTTGATGGTATCATTAATGATAATGGTTGGTTGATCTAAAACTAAATTTTTCATACCTACAAAATAATGGAGTATATGTCACTGAAAAATATGAGTATTCAGTGGCGGATCCAAGATAGAAACTCATAGGTAGCACTATTGTACAAATATTGCCGATATTTTAAAATTTAATTAATCCATATGGTATTTATGTAGCAAAATAAAATGAATTTTTTAAAATACTTAATGATATCCATATCCTTAGGGGTGAAATTTCATGTGTTTAGTTTCTTTTAGTTTTATATCACTTAAATTCGAAATCAAATCGAACAACGAACTATGTCTAAATCTCAGTCCAAACTGAACCATATTTAAAATATAGTCTAATCAAATTGCATATTTGGTTTGGCTTGGTTCGATGTTCGATTTTTCACCAAATTAGTTACACCCCAACATACCCTTGCATTATCAATGGACAAAACTCAAATCATAAATCGCCAAAATTGATATGGGATTAATCTAGTTAAATAGAATATTGAACCAAAAGCTTAATGGAGCTTAATCCAATTAACCATACCATCACTTATTTTACTATTATTAAACTTATAACCCATTATTTTAAATCATTTCAATATTAAAAAACAAAAAAATTCCTTGAAAACCTAATTCAAAACAAAATTAGAACATTAAGAAAAAGAATGAGAGATACGGTACAAACAATCATCAATATTTGTCTTACGTGAACTGAACATGATATCCCCTCATCATATTATAAGAATATGTCTCATATTAAATGGTAACAATAAATTAATACTAATTCCTCAATAGTTAAACGAGTGTTCTATTAACAAAAAAAATGCACTATTCATCAAACAAGATTAGTTTATATTTTCGTATTATAAATTAAAACATAGTTATCGTATGAAATTGTTTTTGATTCCAATTAATGCAAAAATTGTTAGTAATATTTTTTTATAATTTTTAAGTATGCATATTTATGTATATTTAGGAGTAGAATAAGTGCATTGAATAATATACCAACAAAAATTTAGTATAAATTATTTTTATTTTTTCTTATGTATCATCGTTTACTAATATCTTTCACATATACCCTTTAATTTCAAATGTTCCATCAGAAAAACTTTTAAAAAATAAATTCCTTAATCGTTGAAGATTTAAACTAATTATTAAAATTTTTTCGTTATATTCTTAAAAATAAAGTTAAGGAAACTTTAATTTTAAAATTTTGAATTGGATAACAATGATAAAAAAAAAACTAAATAATTTTAATATTTAAGTTTATTTGTAGAATTGTACAATTTTACAATTGGATTCTACCTCTCTAAAAGATTCTAAGTAGAATTACGATTTTAACAACTTTGGTTGAAAGTAGAATTGCGATTTTAACAAATATTTAAGCTTAACATCGTTGATGCTATATGTTAGATTACCATCAACTTTTTCCAGAGTTGTTGGCCATATCACACAACAGCTATGGGCACCACAAGGAGTGTAAAAAGCTCTATGATTTAGATCTAAAAGTTTTCTTCGTACTCCTTGGTTCTTTCATTTCATATTTAAACTATTGTCATACCTTTGACGACGAACATTATCAACATCTAGTTTAAGATTAATTAATTCATTGACTAAGACATCAAAAAGTCCTTGCTTAGTTGTGTAATTCGCATTTAAAAATCTTGAAAATTATTCCTCTGTGCTAACACAATTAGAAGGATCATCCACATATATCTTATAATTAAAGACATTTGCTCTAGGTTGCTAATATCATATGTACAATTAAGTATCACATACAAAATATTTAGCCTCTTTTATTTTTTTAACAATTTTATTTTTAATTGCACAAGCAAGCAACAGCATCAACTCATTTTAGATGTTGTGACTAAGGTAATGAACATAAGTCTGATCATTAATAATACGACGAAGATGCTCTTGTACAAATGGGTCAAACACACTGCCCAAGTTTAGTTTGACGTACAACATGGTACACATTGACGAGAAGTGGTTGTATATGAGCAGAGAGACACAAAGATTTTACCTATTCACATGGGAAGAAGAAGAGCCATATAGGTGTGTTCAAAACAAAAAATTTATAGGTAAGGTCATGTTTATTGCTGCTGTTGCTAGACCTATAATCAATAGCAATGGAGACATATTGTGGGATGGAAAGATAGGCATCTCCCCTTTTACAAAAACACAAAGGGCAATCAGGAGTTCAAGCAATAGGCCAGCAGGTACACCCGAGTTAAAAGCAATTACAAGAGTTACACGAGATGTCTTAAGGCAAAAGCTAATTGTCGAAGTGTTACCGGCAATCAGATCCAAATGGACAGCATATGGAGTCAGGGATATATGGATTCAACAAGACAATGCAAGACCACACATATTAATAAATGATCATGCATTCAATGAAGCTGCTACACAAGATGGGCTCAATATTAGGCTTGTCTGTCAACCAGCGTCTAATCCAGACATTGGATCTAGGTATATTTAATGCGCTTCAATCAATTCAATTTAAAGAATTTCCAAGGGATTTGGAAGCTTTAGTTAAGACAGTCAATGATGCATATGAAACATTCAATCCAAAACTATTGAATTACTCATGAATTCAATATCAATTATGCATGATTGAAGTACTTAAAGTAAGGGGTGGTAACAATTACAAGCAACCACATATGGGAAAGAACATATTGGACAGGCTATGTCAACTGCCAAGGCAACTTGAAGTTTCTACTGAGCTAATAGATTCAACAAATGAATATTTACGTCGCGGGTTAATTAATCTCAATGTTCTTCCACAAGAAGATTGAAATTAATTAGTCATAAGATACAACAATTTGTAAAGGATGATTATATGCCACATTTTGTATGTTGTAGATTGAATTCGACATTTTGTAAAGGATGATTATATGTAACATTTTGTATAGTCTAGATTGAAATCTAGATTGAAATCAACATTTTGTAAAGAATCTAATGCTAATATGATTATATACAACATTTAGTACACATTTACTTCCTCTGTTCCGTTTAAGTTGCACCATTGTGTTTGGGAACACCTCTCATTAGTCATTGAGGTGATTTTTTTTAGAAAAAAAACATTTAACATTTAACATCATTCATCAATGTTTATTCCCATGTTTCACTTGTGATATTTCCCTCAGATTGTTTATGTTTAACATCATTTAAACATGGGCACAAGCAAGCAATTCAGTCTCATTTCGAGTAACCACAAGTAAGGACGCAAAATACATCTATGGTATGCCATTAATACTCAGAGTTACATGTTTTTGCCATATCAAAATGAAGAAACCACAATAGTGCAACTAAAACAGAATAAAGATAGTAAAGAATAAGGCAAAATTAACCCCATCAAAGTAACTAAAATGGCATGAACAATAGTGCATTTGTATCAACCTACATTGTGCTTAAGTCCAAGGTGGCATGAACTTGCTAACTTAATCGTGCACAAATTTATCAGTTTTTACCCCATCATCATTGGGATTTTACTATACATCCAAATCATAAATCAACAAATAAACAGAACAATATTATAATTCAACATAATTGAACATAAATCAACATAAATAAGATGTTCTATTGTCATTAATCAATAAATAAACAAAACAATAACATAAATCAACATAAATAAGATGTTCCATTGTCATTAATCAACAAATAAACAGAACAATATCATAATTCAACATAATTGAACATAAATCAACATAAATAAGATGTTCCATTATCATTAATCAACAAATAAACAGAACGTACAATATCATAAATCAACATAATTGAACATAAATCAACATAAATAAGATGTTCCATTGTCATTAATCAATAAATAAACAGAACAATATCAAAATTCAACATAATTGAACATAAATCAACATAAATAATATGTTTCATTGTCATTAATCAACAAATAAAGAGAACAATAACATAAATCAACATAAGTAAGATCTTCCATTATCATTAATCAACAAACAAACAGAACAATAACATAAATCAACATAAATAAGATCTTCCATTATCATTAATCATCATAAATGAACATAATTCAACATAAATCAGCATAAATTCGACATGCATGAACCAAATCTTACATTATCATTAACAAACTAATAAACAGAACCAGATCTTAAAACATGTAAAAGTAATCACATCTTAAAACATGAAACAGTAATCAACATAAACATAAATCAGATCTAAAATTAATATTTATCAACTAATAAACAGAACCAGATCATAAATCATCATAAATCAGATTTTCCATTATCATTAATCAACAAATAAACAGAACAATATCAGTAATCAACATTAATCAACATAAATCAACATAAATTCGACATGTATGAACCAGATCTTACATTATCATTAACAAACTAATAAACAGAACCAGATCTTTAAACATGAAACAGTAATCAGATCTTATAACATGAAACATTAATCAACATAAACATAAATCGACATAAATTCGGCATGCATGAAACAGATCTTACATTACCATTAAGCAATAGAAATCAACATTAATCAATAATCAGATCTTAAAACATAAAACAATAATCAGATCTTTAAACATGAAACAATAAACAAAAACATAATTCAACATTAATCAGATCTAAAACATGAAAATATAGGGTTAGAAATGCTCATTTTTTCTACCACGAAGGGTCATTTTGGGGGGTATCCTTTTTTCATAAACTAAAAATCCTCCTTCATCATCAGAGTAAGGATAAAAAACCATAATAATCAGATGAAGAACCAAAACCAGAAAAATTCTCCATGTTTGCACGATTTTGAATATAAGGATCAAAAAAATCGGGGGTAGTTTCATCACTATCAAAAGACTCCATTTTAGCAGAATGTGAAGTTTCTGCCATAAAATTAACCCAAAAGAATTAGATCTAAAGATGGTGTATCAAGTAATCAGAATAAACGAAAGGGAGGAAGGTGGATGGTTATTAGGGTTTCTAAAGTGTTCTTGAGAGAGAGAGAGAGAGAGCCGTTTAGGGTTACTGCCTTCTTGGAGTGTTCTTGAGAGAGGGAGGAAGTGAATGGGTATTAGGGTAATGGGCATTGTTGGGGTATTTAAAGGGAGGAACCATTAGGGTTTCTGGAGATCGGTTTGTCCTATACAAGTCAATATACTTTTGAAGATTTCAAACCAGAAACTCTAGACCATTTATGGTCTTGTATTCTGGTAATAATTCTGTAAAGTAGTGTATATATAATATATATATTGCAATTTTTTTATTTTGAAAATTAACATATTCATGAAAATCAGGAGAAGTGTTCATTTGATGATCCAGAGTTAAGGAGGGAGCATGTCATAAGACATGTAAGAAGATTATTTAGAGATAGCAGACACAAAATAAAGAGAAAATATTTTGACAATCCAAACTTGACGACAAAAGAACAACGCTTGAAAAATAGGCCTCCTAATATGCTGAAGCAACATTGGAAATACTTAGTTGATTATTGGAGTGATCCTAAATTCAAGGTATTATCACTTGTCAATCGAGATTATAATTAAATTTTATTTATAATTATTGATTATACATTATATTTATTTTTGTATGTTTCAGGAGAAGAGTGTTAAAGCAAGTAATAATAGATCTTGTCAGAAGATGGAACCAAAAGTTTTTGCGCGTACTCGTCAAGAAATTGTAAGTAAATCATAATATCACATTTTAGAAATCATTGTCCTTTTTTGATGATATGATTTTACTTTGTTGTGAATATAGATGAAAAATAAGGGGACATGTTCAAGACTTGATGTGTTAATAGAGTCTCGTAAGAGAAAATCGAAAAAACAAGTAAATAGAGACACCTTAGCTAATAATACTTAAATTGTACGTACCTTGATACATTATTTAACTTGTTTACATCTGTATTAAGGACGAGGTGAATAAATTAAAGGAGCAAAGAGAACAAGGAATTACTGAAAAATCAGATGAACAAATCTTTCAAGAGGTTCTTGGTAAAGACACTCATTGATATTTACGTGCTTATGGACCTGGTAGAAGTATAACCAAACATTTTCATGTGAAGCCTTCTCGATTGGATCTTAGTTAAGAGATTAATGAAATAAAAAGCACAGCTGAAAAAGCAATTCAAGAAGCTAATAAAAAGGCAGAAGAGGCTATAAAAGAAGTTGAAAACGCAAAAAAGGAAGCTGAGATCTTAAGGAATGAGGTTAATCAGAAACTTTCCTCAAACAATAAGGCTTTACAATTGATTTTACAAGCTTGTGGGATAAACTCTGAGACTAACTGGCCGGGCAGAAAGTGACAATTCATCAAATTAATGTAAGTGTTTGCATATTCTTACTTTTTTTTAATTAATGCTCCTATGTCATTGTGATTTTTTGAATTAGTACTATTGTGAGTTGTGATTTGTGGAATGTTAGTACGTTATTGCGAATGTGTTTGGTTAATTGGTAATGTGAATTGTGACTTGTTGGAGTTTGTTGTTTGGATGGTATGATCCGAGAGGTATAAAACTTGATTTGTTAGATGTGTATTTATATCTGGAGTAAGGAGTTTGTTTTTATCTTAATTTTGGACCCATGCTTATGAATTATAAGGTCTCCTAGATTCAACATTCGTGATTATAGTTGTCCCCCAACATCCCCCCATCCACCATTCATTTCAATTTGTTGAAATTACTTAGTGTTAAAATGAAGAGGGATCCTTTTTGTTAAGTTTAAGCTTGATCATATTCGTCTAATTGATAGCGACTACACCAGTTTGACTTGCATGCTCAATATTTGTGTTTGGTTTCTTCTAGAAATTTAAAGGAAATGATTTAGTTATTCTTTTTTGATTTTTTGTATATGGACTTATGAATTGTGGTCTTACGAATTATAATATTCTATTTTTTGTTTGTAGGTAAATGGATTTTGGATTCTAAAAGCCAAAGATGTTATATCAATGCAGTAGAGTTGAGACAAATATACTCATGTTTTACAAGGAAGATGATTAATATATATTAGTTTTAAAATGTTGTCTTTAATTAGTGAATAGGTTTTTAATTAAAACTATATGTATACTTATGTTTACTTTTTACAAAGGATCATGTATTACAGATTTGTTGTTACCATTCAAACCTCACTACTAGTTGAATTTTCAAACAAATAGTATACTTAATTATCTACAAATTTAATTGTATGAATGAATTGTAGCCTCGTGTTGTGAATGTGGTATACGAGTATGATTAGTCACGAGTTAACTTACGTGACAAAATATTATGATTCGCCACGGGTAAACACATGTGGCAGAAGAATATGATTAGCCACGGGTAAATGTTTGTGGCAAAAGAAGAATATGATTAGCCACGAGTAAGTGCATGTGGCAGAAATAAATGATTAGCTACGGGTTATACTTGTGGCAGAAGAGTATAATTAGCCACGGGATCTCCCTTGGCAAATTTATTTATTTTTGCCACAACCCTGATTTTCCCGTGGCAACAATCTAGCCACGATCACTTGTGCCACGGTAGTCACAAGTTTGAATTTTCGTGGCTAGGTAACATAGCCACGGGAATTCCCGTGGTATTTAAAGAAATTTAATTGGGGTATTTAATTTAGTTAAATTATGGTATTGGTTAAATGATGGAATTAAAAAAAAGAATTAATGTTATTTAAATAAATTTAGTTAAATGAGTTGTGGGTATATTGAATAATTAATGGGATGATATATGATTAATGGTGATATGTGGGGTTGGAATAAAGTGATAATAAAATAAGATTATTTTTTGCCAAAAATAGTAATGGTGCAAGTATTTTGAAACTTCTTAAAATGGGAAGTGTTGTAAGTAATATGAAACGGAGGAAGTACTATATAAAACTTACTGCACAAAATGTAAATACCTACAACATGAAGTACTATATAAAACTTACTACACAAAATGTAAATGATGGACCAATGACATATAGTGGAATCTTTTCCCTAAATATGGTTAATTGGAAAAGTCATTCCCAACGTGTGCTGCAGGGAAACTTATTTCCCTACATACTGTCCACGTAGGATAAATTATTTTTTTTAATGCAACTCAATATAACTGCTTTCTGAAATAGCGATTTAAAGCAAAAAAGCAACCGCTATTTGACGTAGCGGTTTATATTTAATAACATGAGGTTTTACTGAAAAAGAAACAAACAAGATATGCACTTGAAGTAAACCGCCACTTGAAGTGGCGGTTTTATCTGTGGTACTCCGAGCATATTACAAACAACTTTGTTATTACTGCATTGATAACAATAATATTATAGGATTGTATGTATTCTTGGCATTTTGACAGCTGGCCCTTTTGGTTATGACAACCTCTTGTATAAAAGCCAGCTATCTATTTTGCAAAACGTGTATTACACATACAATAAAGAAATGAGTTTTCACTTTCATATTTCTCTCTTCTTTTCATGGCTGAATTCTTCTCTTGTACTGAAGTTCACATGTTCATCTTTTCTTGCTAGTGTTCACAAATGGCGAGTCTAGATTAATTGAAAGAATTTTTTTTTCTAAAAAAGAAGTAGCAACTATGAGCAAGGAGAAGCAAATGACAAGGAATGGCTGTTTTAAGTGCTCCACCTAAACCGTCATTTAAGATGGTGTTTTTACTTCTTTTTTTTATTTTTTTTATTTAAATCCCATTAATGCAAGTCGCTATTCCAATTGACGGTTTAATTTTGTTTTTCATATAAAACCGCTATTTTAAGTGGCCGTTTTGTATAAAAAAAGAAAAAAAATATTTTGAAGTGCTATCCTACGTGGACAGTATTCATGGAAATATTTTTTTAAACTACGTAAGATGGGAATTATTTTTTGCTAGACCAATATTTAGGGAAAAGGTTCCATATAGTGTCAGATACCATTAATATACAATTGATAAAAATCACGATTATTACCTAGTGAAACTTATTTAAGATTTACCTTGGGTTAAAATTAATCACTTTATTTTAAAATTAACAACTTGTTAAATTAATTTTTCAACTAAAATTATACCTTCAATATTCACATTATAACCGTTTGTTATTACTTACCAATTTGTCATTCACATTATCACCGTTTGTTATCACTTATCAAATACTCCCTCTGTCCCTCTCAATTTGCACCTCTTTCCTTTTTAGTTTGTCCCACTCATTTTGCACCCTTTTTTTGGCAATGGCTCAACTTTCTTTCTTTAAATCTCATCCAAAAACTTATTTTCTCTCTCCATCTTATCTCTATCATCCACTTGTTTTTTGTCTTATTCTCCAACTAAATTTCACTTTCCACGGGTGCAAAATCATAGGGACGGAGGGAGTAGATGGTAAAAGTAAAATTGAAGCCTGGAGAATTGGGCATAGGCGCCTAGCAAGCAAACGGCGGGAAAATTTAAGAAAGAGGACTACTTTTAGTGCACACGGAGTGTAAGACTGTTGCAATCAACTGCAATAATGGCGTACCCAAAAACACCCATAATCGAAATTCCAGAAGATGAAGAAGATGTAGAGTTTCTATCTCAACTCGAGGCTGCTGAAGCCCACGCTCTTTCTCTCTCTGCCTCCTCAAAACGCCGTCGTATCACCGTCGAATCAGGGATGAAATTGGAGAGAGAAAGAGACGATTGCGTCCAAGAAATACAAGAAGGAGCTTACACTGCTGCACTTAAAGGAAGCAAAAGTCTTACATGGAAGAAACAACAAATGGCTTCGTCGGCGGTAAGTGTAGGACCCGGTGTCATGGGCGGTGGTGGTGGAAGTGGAGCGTGTTTCAAGTGTGGCAAGGAAGGGCACTGGGCTAGAGATTGTAATCAAACGACGGCGTTTGTAAGAAATGTGAATGTGGGATCTACAATGATGACGCCTTCCATGACGGTGGATGGCGGAGTTGAGAAGTTGTGTGCTTGTGGTTTGGGGAATTGTTTGCTTCTTACTGCTAATACTGAACGTAATCGCGGTCGCATGTTCTTCCGTTGTCCTGCTCGTCAGGTTTTTGGCTCATTCTCTTGATTTTCTGTCTTGTTTTTTTATATCATCATTTTGAATTGCATCTATTTGTTAGTTAATTAATCTAGGTTCAACTATTTCCATTGAATTAATTACTCGTTTTGTTTGACAATTTCAATTATAATTTGGGATTGATGCTCAAATATCAATTGACACATAAAATGTTTTAAGCTGATTGTACTCTACCAATTTGTTTGAAGCGACACTATAGCTGGTCATTTATTTATACTCCCTCTATTTCATTGAATTGTAATGCTTCTATGTCTCGACATGACTCACAAGGTTTCTTTAGTTTTTTATCCATATATTTAACTTATATTTTCATTACATTTACACATTTGTATCACTTCCCATAAAACTTACTTATTACTTTACCACATTAACTCATTTTCTGGATTTTGCACCATTTGTATTGAAGCTATTTGTTTGGCATAGAGGGAGTAGACCGATAGTTAATTGCGTAGTTTGTTCTTGTCAATTATGGAAAGGAAATGAGTTTAAACCCTCAAATCAAATCAAGTATAAACAAGAATAATACAGAAAATTGAAGATTGGATAAACAAAGCACACTTACAAAGTTTAAATGGTGTTTTGGACACCTCCCCTTCAAATGGGATTATATTTTATTAACTAATCAAATATTATATTAATTAATAAAGATAACACTCATAATGCATGATCACTTACTATCAAGCATAAAGCTTCCACTTTTAATGGAGCTTACTAATTCATTACCATAAGAACTCTTTATGCTCTCAACCTCTCTTTTCCTTGTATTAACCTTCTCATAATGTAGAGTTTATTAATGCAATAGATGAAAACAAGATACACAAGCTTTTGACAGACTTGCACTCTCTCAAGACATGAGCATAGAACTCACGAATTTATTTATACTAATTTCTCTAACTAACTACTCATATCAATACAGCCATAAAACCCTTATATCCAATATATCACTTAAGAATCTCTGAATTGCCAATCAATAATATCATTCTATGCTTAGGGACAAACTTTCTACACTAAACCATCTTAGTGCACCTTAACTGAGGTCTTTTTGTGAGCAACATATACACCTTAATTTAATATGCAGACTTCTAAAGAACCACACTTAATTGTAGCCTCCGATACTCATTACTCACACTAGGAAAAGGAGTCAAGATCATGTTCTAAACAAGTCCCTCTTTAATATACCTCTAATGCACCCACTTGATGCACAATGACTCATTGCAATTTGATAAATGCCATACCAACTTGCCCATGCAACTTTACTTGAGGTTTCCAAACATCTCAAGCCCAAATCTCCATCCTTTTTAGGAGCACAAACAATGTACCAACTAATACACCCTCGAGCCATCTTTTCATGACTTATGCCACAAAAACTTCTCTAGGCATTATTGATCAGGCTTAGAATTTCAGGCTGGATTAGTAAGAGACTTATATGATATGATACTTAAGAGAACATAATCAATGAGCTGAACTTTTAGTAGCATAGGAAAGATTTCTACTTGACCAATACTTTTGTCCATGGTAATTCTATCAGCCAACATTATCCCATCCTTTTTCTCACTACCTTAATTCCATTAAGTGGCTCCGATCTAGGAGAGATTTGAGGGGGTCATATATAAGCAATCTTATCTTTTTTAGTGATTATAAAGAGCTAATTTTTATTTACCCTTGTTAGTGAAAACATCTTTTCATCCTTAATGTTCCATTTTCTTGTGGAAAAAGGGATGCCCATGTGTTTTAAAGGAAGTTTTCCTTTAGAGAACCCACGACCTCAATTAGACTAATCACATCATCATCCTTAATTCCGATTGTGTAAACTATAGCGTTTGATATATCAAAAAGCAAACAAGATGTAGATTTGGACTAGCAAAGGAAAATTTCTTATCTCCTTTCTAAAGACTAAAAGGTTATTCACATAACAAAGATGGTAAAGGATGGAACCTAAAGAACTAGGATTCGGTAATAAAATTCAACATTCTATAGTACTATCCCATGCAAAAAAAAAAAAGAAAAATAACTTACAACAAAGGTGACATAAGCTCACGTTGTCAAAGACCCCACTAAACTTAACTTAGTGGGAGAACCAATGATCAACTAGGAAAAACAAAGCACACTACTTGATTACTTTTACTATTATTTAACGGAACTTGTAAGCCAACATCATCTCATGGAAGAATTTTCAATCCACATTATCATAAGCTTTTCTCAAGTCAATCTTGATTAAGAAACTAGCAATATAGGTCCTCCTACCATGACTCTTCACCAGATCTTGACAAGGAAAATATTATGTAAAATATTCCTCCCTTCAACAATCAATTCTGCTCTCCACCATTGCTTAGCAATCTATTCATGTGAGCATTTATTGGAGAGGAATACAACTTATCTTGAATCTCTTTTAATTTGCAATTAACCTTCATAGAAATCTTCTAAAGATTTGGGATATCTTTTATGCTTCTCTTTTAATTATTTTTTCAACCAGCTTAAGGCTCTTGAACAACGACAATTCTTACAACTAATTATTAAAAGTACCCTCAAGAATAAATCAAGGTTTGTTTTTAATCTTAAACTGAATGATGCTAGGGCAATAATTAAAAGTACCCTCAAGAATAAATCAAGGTTTATAGTGACTTATCCTATCCCTTCAATCAACATTAACCAATGCCTTGTCAACTCTAGAAAACTCTCTTACAAATCTACTTTGTTGGTTTATGTAAGGAATCTTCCAATAAATTTCACGTCCTCAGTTCCACGTCTATTCATACAATCCATATAAAGTTCACTATGTAGTTGTCTTTATCAACATTTGAAGTGCCTTTAGTCCTCCTAGTGATAGTAGCCATATCTTTCCAAAGCTCCACTATACCTTTTCTATCAGAAAAACCATAAACAACTGTGTACCAAAAGCACTCACCAATTTTAAGCTCAACCCTAGCATGAATAAGTAGGGAAGTCACAACTGTAATAATAAAGTTCAAATCCTCACCCTTCCAACCTATAAAAATGCTTTCTTCTTTATGCAAAGAGGAGCTTGTGAGTAATAGTCCAACTACCATAAAGAGTAGGGTACGAATTTCATATATCAAAGGCTTTAAACTTAGTCTCTAGAAGGTTAAAAAAATATGATTATAGAAATGAGCTTCCTCACACGTAGTTGCTTCCCCACTCTATTTAGCCCCCTTATATTCCGATAGAGTAGTCTCATCATCATGGTTATGTGGATTCACCCCTATGGGTACAATGTTAGTTTCTTGAGCTTTACTTTTAGCATCCGTTGTATCTTCATGATTTCATCATTTACATAATTACCACTACTATCATCCTTCTACACACCTTCAGTCCCTTAAAAGAGGTAACAACAAGAATCATCACAACAACATGCTTATCTCCCTGCTAGATTCCTCCCCAACCTAAACAAACTTGTTCTTGTTTATATTTTCATTTTCATGTTGCTTTCTAAGCCATTGCTGTATATGACCTACCTAACTACTCCACTTCATGGCCATATTGTTTACAATAGTTGCAAATAGTAGCCTTTTATTCATATTTGGTAACCAAACACCCTCTAAATTTAAGTATAATATGTTTTATTCATTTGTTTGAAGGGAAATTTGCAACAATAAGTCGTTCATTTACTTACTTTTTTTGACTAATAGATGCTTTCTATGTTAGCTCATGTCTTTTGTAAGATGGTATCAAGATGTGGAACTTGGTATTGCAATAATGGATTAATTTTGCCGAGATTCTTTTAAGTTTCAAGGTAGTATGGTCTAATAAGATGTTTCACTTGACTGTAATTAGGCACGCAAGTAGGAGTACGTTTTATTTTTCTTAACTAAAGAACTTGATTCCTTGATTCCATTACTTGGCTTACTCGCTTTGCTATTTTACTATTGTCTCATTTATAGGGCTTTTGTGTTGGTTATTCCCCATGAGATATCTATTGAGCATAGTGCATAAATAAGGCCACATCATTGTATTGCAACTGTATTATAAAGGTTATTGAGTTCACCGCGACCAAAATATAGGCTGCATTAACTTTGAAATCATTCGTATTTAATGTGAAATCTTTTCACGACAAATTCGGCAACTTTGATTAAAACTGTATTTTTGCACTATGCTTTAGTCTATTCTGTCATTTCACATTAATGTTATGTTTGGATGGAAGGAAATAGAAAGGAAAGGGAGATAAATGGAGGGAAGTCATTTCTTTCATTTGGCTACCAAAAAGAGAAATGGAGGGAAAAGAATAGGAAATAAGAATTCCTACACATTTTGTACCAAAAAAAAAAATCCTTTTAACATTTGAGAGATTTGGAAGGAAAATACATTAATTTTTTCCCCTTCCCTTCCCTTTTTTTCCTTTCTTAAATGTTATCCAACCACACTATAAGTTTGTAGGTCCCATTGAAGTGGCTTCATATTCTACATTTACTGTATATGCCTTTAAATAGCTTTTGATTTTAACAAGTTTGGGGGAGTTATTCTTCGGGTTTTGATCATCAATTTCGATGTCCATGTTTTTGTAGGAGAATGGCGGTTGTGGATTTTTTGAGTGGTATGATTCATCTTCTGGAAACAACAGTTCAAATGAAGGTTAATGCATATGTTTTCAAATGGCCATTTTGTTTTACTTGACCTTCACATTGGCTTGAATCTCATTGTTTCCCATTTCAGGTTCTAGGGCTTGGACGAATGGAGGCCAACAACAATTTTACCAACATCCTACCGGCCAGGTACTTCACATACTCTTTGGTAGCATTGGTCTCTTCCTTTCCCTATTCCAATTAAAACATTAAGGTTTCTTACAGTTGATGTTCTTGAGAAATTTCACCAACGCATTAAATGACATTAAGTGTTGGTATAAATGTAGTTATTATGTATCCGTTGCTTTAATTATTTGGATGTTGTATAGTGCTATTTATTGTCCTATTATTCGTTATTACTTTTGTTGCTTGAATGTTATAGCCTATTTATGGTTTTATTTTCTAGTTGTTGTCATGGGTGCTAGTTCGAAAATCCTGACCACCGAGCTTTGTGAGCCACATAATCTTAGTTAAGTGTTTTTATGCCTTAACCCTTGAGAAAATTTAAGTTGCTAATTTTGTTGAGGAATGTCAATTCAAGGACTGCAAGAGGATTCTTTCTTATTTATGATCTCATTCTTTTGAATTTGAAGATAGCAATCTACTGGGTTGTACCTCTCAATGTATAATTGTATAATCATGTGTCTATTCATGTGTCTGAGTAAAAGGATCATTAGAGGCTGACCTTTATTCACCCTTGAGGCCACAACGTTGTTCATTAATGTGCTTAAGTTTCTTGGTCATGCCATTTCTACCCTTGTTCCATTATGTTTTATAATTATATCCTGATCCTACTAGGTTGATTGGCAATAATAAGAGGCTATTGATTATTTTTTCTTTTCTAGTTTCTAACTGTACAAATTGTACAAGTATCATGCAATGCGTAAGAGGATTTTAGGGTGTGAAGTGAAGTATCTAGTGGAGCATGTGAATGGCTGGCTATATCTTTCCTTATGCCACTATTGATCAAGTTATCATTCATAAATAGGGTGATAGCGGATGTTAATGTGAGGAATAAAAGTTTTGATTGATGAATTTAAAAACTGATTCTGCAAGCTTAACTGTTTGGGACCAAAGGAACTAATATTTCAGCATTGGTAGTAGTTGAGGAGTACAGAGCATATCAAACAGAAAAATTTTTCAAATCAAAACCCGAAGGGTCAATTGTCGATCATCCATTTCTGTTTTTCATTTTGGAAAATTGTACTGACGACAAAACCTTCAAGTACACTCTGAGGAGTTGTTTGAACATCAAAGTTTGACTGTTGGGATTGAGGCATCAAGTCCAGCTTATTTATGTAAGTGTAGTTTGGTTGCTTTCACTTGTAGTGTTTGCATGAAATAGTTCTTTGACCTTGGATTATAATGGATGATAGTAAACAGGATAGTCAAAACAGGCGTGCTTCTTATTTTATATGAAGCTGTAAGGGTTAATTATAGACTATCTCTTTGTTAGTACAAGGATACATTTGCACTCATCCAAGCCCCCAAATCCTGCCTAGGCAAGAGCCACCAAGCACTGGAGCAATGGCATGCTGTTGATTTCTTTTGTTTCCTAATCTTGCATTGACATTTTCTGAGGATTGCTAGTACAAATGTCTGATTATATAATTCAAAGCTGCTTATTTCTTCATAGTAAAGATATCAATGCACTTCAATATTGTATTCTTCTGCATTTGTTTCTCCATGACACTTCCCACATTTTACGGATGTTGATATGACGGGTATGTGTTCTGGATTTTTCATTAAAATTTTATATTAATTTTACGGTTGTGGGAAGGGGGTATTTCCAGCAATAACTTTGGTAATGGCTTGTGAATAACTTAATTGACTAATCGATGGTTACTTGTTAGTGGCTTAGTGAGAATGTGCTATATAAAATCTATAATGATATCACTGTTTGCCATTCAGGTTTCACTTTTATGTATTTTAAAATAAACAAGCAAGTCCAGATATGTCTGGAAAATTTGTGTAGATGAGAATGACCTTGAATTTACAAATTACTACTATCCATTAACTTCACACAACCAAGTGGTTTCTCAATAGTATTCTAAATGCACTGCTACTTATTATAATGAGTTAGTCATCCCAGTTGTAATTTCACAAACCTTTTGTCATGTTCATATTTAGTTCATGTATATAAGGTCTCATGCAATTTGTTGCCAAGTTATATCTTGTATTTTTTTCCCTTTGTATGTTTGACTCTTCTCGTGCTTTACAAGTTTCCTGATTTGCTAAATATTTCAACAGGGATCACCAGCCTTTAAGACATCATGGAATGACTATGATAGAGGAGTTAAATCTCTAAGTACCAGCTATGGCGCAGCTCAAAAGTTTGAGTTAACTTCTGATAACAAAACTTATGGTGTCGGAACAGGTTCGTCTTGCTTCAAGTGTGGCGATGAAGGGCACTGGGCAAGAGATTGCCCGATTACATCTTCCAATACAACTAACAATGTGAGAGCCAAAAAATTTTCTGGTTGTTTTAAGTTTAGTAGTAATACTTTTATTTAAGAATCCAGTAAAGAGAAATAGAGAATGTTGATGACTTTTTTTATTGCTTAAATTATATGCAGTATTAAGCAGTGTGTGAGAGGATTATGTGGTGTGAAGTGGTGGTACTTATAAGTTAGTATGAGAAGGGCTAACTTTGTAAAACCTAAATTGAAAGCTATTTATAATGCTTAACCTCAGTCTAGTGCTCTCAGCAAAATTATAAATTCTTCTCAAGCAATGTACTATCTTGCACCTGTTTTTCCTTGGCATATGCCACCTTTTATTCCTATGCTGGAGGTGGGATGGAAAGCTTGTTTTTGTGAATAGTTATAGTGGTCATTGTGGAGTTACTTCGTAGACGTATAAAAAAAATCTAAAATGACAGCTTTTTGACATTTCTGCTGTTAGTATCACCATTTTCCATTCAGCTTTCACTTTTACGTTTGACTTTTCTTATAGTCCGAAATTATTTGCCAAATTTGTGGTAGATGAATCCACATAGTGTAAAAACGCGATAACGGTTGCAATTGCGATGACTAGACATGTTATCGTATCGTCTTGAATATCGGTCGAATTATAAATATCCCTTGATACTACCCAAAACGCGGTCATTAAACACCTTTAGAACGCGGGAAATGTTGGTTCATTTGTTTTGAAAACCTTTACAATGTGGCCGTTGCGATGTGACCTTATTTTTACACTATGGGAGTCCATTAACTGCACACATCCAGATGGTGTCTCAATAGTCATGCATACTATTTATTATGATGAGTTACTGAGCTAGTTATTAGTTTCAAATTTGTCATGTTGCATACTTTTTCATTTCTCTTATTTAAGTTCTCATACAATTTGTTGCCAATTTATACCTTGTGTTTTTTCCTTCCAAACACAATGCAGTCTTTCCATGCTTCACAAGCTTCCTGATTTGCTAATAATTTAACAGGGATCATCAGCCTGTAAGACATCATGGAATGACTATGATAAAAGAGCTAGTACTCTAAGTACCAGCAATGGTGCAGTTCAGAAATTTGATACAACTGCTGATCATAACAAAAGTTATGGTGTCAGAACAGTTTCGTCTTGCTTCAAGTGTGGTGAGGAAGGGCACTGGGCAAAAGATTGTCGGAGTACATCCAATATAACCAACAATGTGAGTATAAAACTACCTCTTATGGTTGTTTTGAGTTTTTTAATCTTAGCTTTATTCCAAAATTCAGTAAAGAGGTTGTTGATAACTTATTATAGCATAAACATATACAGTATTAAGCAGTGATTGAGAATTTTGTGGTGTGAAGTGGAAGTAATTGTTAGTGAAGCATGAGAAGGGCCAACTGTATATCACCTGAATCACACCACTTTAGATCAAGATGTAATTTTATTTTTAGTGTAATTAGGGGATTCAAATTGGGGGAGCACTAGCAGGGACAATAGAATGATTAGCAAGTTTCTGCAAGCTTAATATGTTGGGGCAGAAGATACTAATATTTGATTTAATTATAGAAGTAGTGGGCAAAGAGTAGATCAAAGCAAAAAGAGGCCCCTGATGCATGCAGCAGCAATCTATGAAGCTGCTTCTATTTGGGATAAAATGTGAAGTCTAGATAGAGTTTAATCCAGGAACAATTCCGCTTGGATCCTTCTTTTCTTACCATATTTGCAATCTGAACAAATAATAAGTTGAAAATCTTAAGGTCCTGGGGAATTTCAAATGGGAACATAGTTGGACGGTTGCGTTGAGGCACTAAGTCCGGTTTTATTATGAATCAATTTCTTGTCTAGATGTTTTTGAATGTATTTTTTGTTTCTTGCCCCGTCTACCTTCTATTTTTTCGTAATTCTCTTTTATTTGCCAATCTTTACAGCCGTTATCATCATTTGACAGTTTCAAATAGTGATGTGAGTAAAATTCAAAGCTGCTCGTATGGTTTACCATAAAAGCCTCAATGTGGTGCTTTCAGCAAAAACATAAATGCACTTTGAACAATGTACTATTATGCATCTGTTTCTTTGTGGTGCATCTTATCACTGGTTTACTTGATAGACCTATACAAATGTGATGTGCAAGACTTTTTCTTTCGATCATGATTTATGTATGTTCTTGTTGTTTCCACTAACCACTGGGTTACTTGATAGACCTATACAAAATCAAAATCAGCCGCTCTGAAAACCTGCATTTTGTATCAGCTTTATTTTCCCATGTTTTTTTGGCATTATTTTGTTGGGACATAAGATTTATGGTTCTTTGGTTTTGGATTATAATGGACTATATTAAAATGACTTATCAAATCATATGAACTTTTTATTTATGTGAAGGTGCTCATGATATTTGCTATCAAGGGTTAATTGGAAACAACCTTATTGTTAGTGTTATCACTAACAAGGATAAGGTAGCGAACATCCGACCCCTCCACACCCCACCCTAAGTGGGAGCCACTTAATGACATAAGGGGTAATGTATTATCCCCCCAAGTTTCAGTTTAAGCATGTGTTTTCTTAAAAGAATCTGCAAGTTCATATACATGTGGAAAATTTGTGCTAAATGTGAATGGACTTCAATTTATCAATGACCAGTTTTCTAGAATCCATCATGTGCGCACGAGCCATAGTATGTCTTTGGTAAATGTTAATGTCTGCAATTTATTACTGAATCAGCAGCTATTTCAGAGGCTTGTGTTATGTTGCCATTATATTCAGTTAATGTATTATTCTCTATACTATCGGTTGCCAAAACATGTCGTTTCTCTTGTAACAGGCTGAATTCTTCCCATGCTATACAAGTTTCTTGATTTTAATAAATGTTTTCACAGGGATCACTGGTCTTTAGGAATTCATGGAATGACTATGACAAAGGAGCTAGTTCTCTGACTCCCAACTATGGTGCAACTCAGAAGTCTGATGCAAATGCAGATAACGAAGTTTATGGTGTCAAAACAGGTTCGTCTTGCTTTAAATGTGGCGAGGAAGGGCACTGGGCCAGAGATTGTCCAATGTCTACCAACACAAGTAATAATGCGAGCGTAAAGACTTCAGCTAATGCATGTTACAAGTGTGGTCTTTCTGGTCATTGGGCTAGAGATTGCTCCCAAGGCTAACTTTCGACGCCGCATACTTTATGAACATTTTGCTGCATTTCTAGCATCTTTTTTTTGGCCTGTTTCTCTTTTATCCATTGTTATTGTAGTCGGTTAATGAGTCTACAAGGCTTGGTCTTTTGTTAAACACTATTGCACTGGACTAAAAATCTACAACTGCTGATGTTTGACAGCTAAATAAGTGAGTATATTTTATGACCCTGTAATATAAGTCGGTTAATTATTTAACGCGTAAAATGCATAGATTTAAAGTGTGTTCTTCTCAGACTTAATTTAGTTAAGCATAATTTTTTGTTTAAATAATTTTGCTGATATTTATTTTTGCTTAGATTTATTTGCTCTTGTTTTTAACTTTGAGCCAACTTATGTTATTGTAAACTTGGTTATACTAAGATTAATTCGGTTTTGGTCAATTTGGCTTGTGTTTATTGAACTTAATTTTCATAAAAATTAAATTTTTTAAAAGTTAATTAATGGTAGAAACGCTCGTAGTTATAGCTAGCATAGTAGTTCTGGTTGACTTGTGAGTACCTTGTTAAACGTTGCTATATGGTTGATATTAGTCTAGCTTTGGTGCAAGGGATGGGCACGGGTCTTGGACCCTAAGGGTTTAGACCCGACCCGATCCTAATTTTAAGGGTCTGGGTCCTTCTTTTTTGGACTCTATGGGTTCGAGTCGAATCTGGATCCATGGCCTTAGAGTCCGGGTCCGGGTCTTCACATCTGAGACCCAGATTCAACACAGATCCGACCCATGGATCCATTTACATCTTTTTTAAAATAAATTATATATTAGGTATTATGTGTATGTAATTGCTTGATTTGAAATTTTGTTATTGTTACGGGGTCAATTATTATCCCATAATTTATTTAGTCAAACCATTAACCGCCACTTTAGTCTAATAACTATCTACTATTAACCGAATAATAACCTCTCCGAAAATAACTTCCTTCTACCATTATAAATAGAGGAGTTACATACATCATTTGGAAAAAACTAAGCCTTATATTCTCACAATATTCCAAAAAAATACTCCGCTCCTTACGATCGATATTCAACAAAATATCCCTTCATGATTTGAACTCATCCTACAATCCGTTATTCAATTTTCATTAATTTTCATATATTCATTTCTTTCGGTTTCCCGATCTGACTTGAGCGTCGAAGGGGTTTTCCGGAAAACCACCCCCGGGCAAGGCTAACGTTGTATTGCAGGATTTGAGGTCTCATCATCGGAAGGATCAAGCATGTTGACAATCGTCACCGATTACACCTGTCTCCAGGTATTTTAAGTGTCCTTTGCACTTCCTCGTTTCATTACCGAAACAGTTTGGCACCGTCTGTGGGGACGACAGAAGTATTATCCTTCAAAACACCAGAAACTCCACCCAAAGTCTAAGACATGGCACCAAGAAGAACAAATACCAAAGAAGCGTCTGTTGCCCGCAGCACTGACACTTCCACTTCACGCCGTGAAAATCGACCAGTTACAAGGCAGGATCTTGACGCTCTTGCCAACAACCTGTCCCGAACCTTTGCTGAACAGTTGCGTAATGTGGCTACCCAACAGCCCTCTGCGGCCCCGAACAATCCAGACATTAATGCCACTTTAGCGACAATGACACAGCAAATCCAGGATTTGCGAGCACTGGTTGCAGAACAGAACAAGGCTCCTTCCGAACAAGTTCGACAGGAGGTCGATGAGAATCCAGCCCATTCCCGGGCAAAAACTTCACAACCGATTCCTTCCAAAAGAGAGAACTCTCACTGTATCTCCTCCAGAAGACATACGAGCGATTTGAGGACTCACCTCGACAGTCGCCGGAGAGAAAGAAGCAGTAATGTTCAAAGCTTCATAGATGGGAGAAGACGACAAAGATCCAGAAATCCTCAGGATCGGACAGTTAGAGACTATGTGGCAGAATCCTCTGCTAACCCTCGCGAGAGGGAAGCGCCTATGTTACTGAACTCTCCCTTGTCAGCGGACATTCTGGCCACGCCTAATCCGTCTAAAATAAAGGTGCCCACCATACCTCCATTCTCTGGTAGTCAATGTCCTGAAGAACACATGATTGCCTACAAGAACGTCATGGTTCTGTATACAACAGACCCTTCTCTCCTATGTAAGTTCTTTCCGATCACTCTCACAGGCCTAGCCCTGACATGGTTTACATCGCTTCCTAACGGAAGCATACATAGTTTCTCTGAACTCGAGGCCAAGTTCCTCAGTCACTTCACAGCGTCAAAAAGACAAGAAAAATCCAACTTCCATCTGTTAAGCATCACACAACAGGATGGAGAGTCTCTATCCGCCTACTTGCAGCGATTCCATGACGGAGTACTGGCGGTTACAGACTTGGAAGAGTCGATTGCTGTTTCGGCTCTGATCAATGGCATGAGAACCCATAAATTGAAGTTCCAACTCCTGGAAAATCAAGTAAAGTCCTATGCTGAGGCAATGAGACAAGCACGAAGTTTTGTCACTGCATCGGACATCTGCCAACAACTGGATCCTACATCCAGAAAAAGAAAGAATGATAAAATGGCGGACGTTAGAGACAAATCAAGGCATGATGACCAAAACTCCAAAAGAGGATCCGGTAGGCCTGATCGAGACCGGAAGTATCCTCCCAGAGACATCAATGACGGTGGTATTGAGGCCAGGTTTAACCGCAACAGAAAAGACATTTTTTACGCTATCCGTGACCAGTTGCCTGCCCCTGCTGCCATTCCCACACCCAAATTCCGCAGAAACATGAATTTGTGGTGTGAATATCACAAGGAACACGGCCATACCCTTCCCAACTGCCGTGAACTGAAGAAAATTTTACACAAATATGCAGAAGAAGGGAAGTTAGACCGTTTCCTCAACCGTGACGGTGACAAAAAGCAAATCGAGGGCAAAAAATCTCGATTTGATGACATAGAAAAGCTGGCGTCCTTGCATTCCAGGAACTCTTCCGCCGCAACTGACGGCGTAATCAACATGATAGTAGGGGGTTACTCTGAAGAATTCCCCACTATTAGATCTGCAAGGGACAGTATTCACACCCTCGTGAAAGGCCCGCCAAAGGAAGAACCATCTTGCCCCGAAATGAAATTCAGTCAAGAATTGAGTATACCACTGCAGCAGCCACATTCTGATCCGGTGGTCGTTACCCTAAAGATTGGTCAAATGAAGGTTCGCCGCATTCTCGTTGACACGGGTAGTACAACAGATCTGATCACCATGGATTGCCTACGCCAAATGGGATACGAAGAAAAACATCTCCAGCCCATGGACAGGCCTCTAATTGGGTTTGGAGGTGCAAGGGTCTTCCCTTTGGGAACAATGGTCCTGCCTGTAAGGATCGGGGAGAAAAACAATGGGCGCAGCATTGCAGTCCGCTTCACAGTCGTTGATTTGAAGTTCTCATACAATGCTATCATGGGACTTCCTCTGATCAATAAACTCAAGGCTGTCATTTCCACCCATCAATTGTTGCTGCAGTATGAAAAAGACGATTCAACAGTTGGAATCTTGAGAGGTGACCAAAAGTCGGCGAGGGAATGCCTAGTCAATTCCCTCAAGGGCGAGGAAACCTCTCGAGAGTCTGGCCAGAAAAGAAAGTTAGAGGATGCAGCCATCATGAATATTGGAGTCCCTCCCCAACGTCCTGAACCTTCTGACAAGCATGAAGAGGTAGATGTTTGGGGTAAAGGAGAGATGATCAAGGTTGGGGCTAACCTAGGCACTGAAATACGACAATCACTTCTTACACTCATTAAAGAGTTCCGGGACATTTTCGCTTTCAATGTCTCAGAGATGCCTGGAATCCCAGCAACAGTGATGTGCCATAAACTAGATATCAAGCCTGGGTACAAGCCCGTAAAGCAAAAGCTGAGACATCAAGGCAAAGAAAGAATAGAAGCGGCAAAGGCAGAGGTAGAAAAGCTCTTGAAAGCCAATTTCATTCGTGAGTGCCAATATTCTGACTGGCTCTCAAACGTGGTGTTGGTGAAAAAGCCCAACGGCAAATGGAGAATGTGTGTGGATTTTACAGACCTCAACAAAGCATGTCCCAAAGATGACTATCCTTTACCAAAGATAGATCGTCTAGTTGATTCCACTGCTGGTCATGCTCTTCTTAGTTTCATGGATGCTAATGCGGGATACCATCAAATCCCCTTGGCAGAAGCGGATCAACCACACACAGCCTTCATCACAAATGCTGGAGTCTACTGTTACAAAGTCATGCCCTTCGGACTCAAAAATGCTGGGGCTACATTCCAGAGAATGGTTAACAAGGTTTTCAATGCTCAGATTGGAAGAAACCTGGAAGTCTATGTAGATGATATGATCGCCAAAAGCAAGGAGTCCCAGGACCATGCAGCGGATCTCAGAGAAACCTTCCTCACCCTCAGAAACCACGTCATGCGCTTAAATCCTGAAAAGTGCGTGTTCGGGGTAACTGGGGGAAAGTGTTTGGGATTCCTGGTGGATGAAAGGGGTATAGAGGCAAACCCGGACAAAATTCAAGCAATTTTAAACATGCAATCCCCAAAATCTGTCAAGGAGGTCCAGAAACTCACAGGATGTGTTGCTGCCCTTGGAAGGTTCATGTCTAAGTCTGCTGACAAATGCTCCCCCTTCTTCAAAACTCTCAAGAAACAATCATTTGAATGGAGTAGGGAAGCAGAAGACGCCTTTCAACAACTCAAACAGTATCTGGCCAATCTCCCCAAACTGGTGTCTCCTCTATCAGGTGAAGTGTTATACCTTTACATTGCAATCTCTGAATACTCTCTCAGTGCCGTACTTGTGGCTGAACGTGAAGGGAAGCAACTTCCCATATACTACATAAGCCATGCTTATAGAGGATCCGAGGCCAATTACAGTGAGGTTGAGAAGGCCTTATATGCTGTTGTAATGGCCAGCCGCAAACTGAAACCTTATTTCCAGTCTCATCAAATCAAGGTTCGTACCAGCCAGCCTCTTAAGAAAATTTTAGAAGGGAAGAATCAGTCTTCCAGAATTGCAGATTGGTCTAATCAACTGGCAGACTTTGGCTTAGACATTGAGCCTCGCACAGCCATCAAAGCACAGGCCCTTGCTGATTTCATAGCAGAAACAACGGGACAAGTTCCAGAAGATCCCAATCAGGAATGGAAGTTATATGTTGACGGTTCCTCTACCAAAACTGCCAGTGGGGCTGGCATCATCATTATATCATCCGCCGGGGTAAAAATGGAACACGCCGTTTGTTTTGATTTTGTGGCATCTAACAATGAAGCAGAGTATGAAGCCCTCATCCTAGGGATAAACATATGCTGCAATTCCGGAGCAAAAATTCTGTCTGCATACTCCGATTCCCAGTTGATAGTTGGCCAGGTCAACGGGGATTTTGAGGCCAAGGACGATAGTATGAGGATGTATCTGCAGAGGGTCAAATCCTTAACAATGTCGCTGCAATTTACAATCAATCACATCCCAAGGTCAGAGAATGGTCAAGCAGATTCTTTGGCCAGACTTGCCAGTTCAGCAGACGGGCCTAAGGCCCGAAACATAATATGGGACGTCTTGCAAACACCCAGCATCAATCAAGACATCAGCATGGTAGATAGATCCAACACTTGGATGGAAGCTTTCATCCAATACTTCAAACATGGGACTCTCCCTGAAGATCCTACCCAGGTTCCATTATTCTTAAAGAAGGTGAAATGGTTTGAGTATTTTGAAGGAAACCTGTACAAAAAAGGTTATACCCATCCTTTACTCAAATGTGTTACTCCTGAGGATGGCAATTATATTCTCCGCGAGATACACGAAGGAGGGTGTGGTATCCATCAAGGGTTCCGGACTATCATCAACAAAGCTTTGAGGAGTGGCTATTATTGGCCAACATTGAAAGAAGACGCAGAAAAGCTTGTAAGGACCTGTGAAAAATGTCAATATTTTGCGGAGGTTCCAAGAAAGCCCTCAAACTACCTTACCACTATCCAGGCGGTACTCCCTTTTGACAAATGGGGGCTCGATTTTTTGGGGCCATTTCCACCAGCAAAGGCACAACGCCGGTTCATTATTGTGGCTGTGGATTATTTTTCAAAATATGTTGAAGCTGAACCATTGAGCTCAATCACAGACAAACAGGTATGTCAATTTCTTTGGCGAAACATAATCACTAGATATGGCATTCCTCGCATCATCATAACTGATAATGGCCGTCAGTTCATAAGTAGGCATACCTTAGAGTACTGTGAAAAGTTTGACATACAGATACGGTTTAGCTCCGTGTCAAGGCCTCAAACTAATGGCCAAGTTGAATCCGCAAATAAAATTGTTTTGTCTAGCATCAAAAAGAAAATAGAAGGAGCCAAGGGTTCTTGGGATGAAGAGTTACCTGGTATACTATGGGCTATGAGAACAACCGTTAAAGATGCAACAGGGCACACTCCTTTTTCGCTTGTTTATGGTTCCGAGGCAGTGTTGCCCGTTGAAATAGGAATTCCCTCTACCAGAATCACCTACTATTCGCATGATAAGAATGAAGATGAAAAAAGAACCAATCTGGATCTCCTACCAGAGACAAGGGGAAATGCACTTCTACGTTCCCTAGCACAGAAACAGAAGATGACTAGGCAATTTAACAGGATGGTTAAACCAAGACAGTTGCAGCTTCATGATTATGTCCTGAGGAAAGTGGAAGCCACAGGCAAGCATGCTGAAAAGGGAAAGCTTGGGGCTAATTGGGATGGTCCTTTCAAGATAGTTCGTATCGTGAAACCTGGCACATATGAGCTAGAAGATTCCAAGGGTAAATTGCTGAAAAGACCCTGGAACGCAGATCACCTGAAGAAATTCTACATTTGATCAACCCCTTGCAAGGGGCTAGTAGTTATTTATACTATCATCTGAACTATTTCTTAATTCCTGCTATTTTCTACTTTTGAACTACTTAGTCGAACACTTTTTATTGTTATATTATTGCTGTTAGACATTGATGTTGGCTTTATGATATGAACCTATGTTCAACAATGATTTGCAAGGAATTGCACAAATTCCGAATTAATTTACTTTGACGCATGTGGAATTCTTAATTACTGTTGGTTGTTTTGAGGGCAGGGACTCCTATGAGTCTACCCCCCAAGGGAGCTTGATATGAACCTATGTTCTATGAAGCTAAGTCATTTTTCTGTTGTTTGTGGGCAGGGACTCCTATGAGTCTAACCCCCCAGAAAGCTTGATATGAACCTATGTTCTATGAAGCTAAGTCATTTTTCTGTTGTTTGTGGGCAGAGACTCCTATGAGTCTAACCCCCTTAGAGAACTTGATATGAACCTATGTTCAATTAAGTTAATATTCGTTGTTTGAAGTTTATTATTTTTTAAGGTCAGAGACTCCTATGAGCCTGATCTCCTTGGAGAACTTGATATGAACCTATGTTCTATCAGGTTAATATTCATTGTTTGAAGTTTATTATTTTTTAAGGTCAGAGACTCCTATGAGTCTGACCCCCTTGGAGAACTTGATGTGAACCTACGTTCTATTAAGTTAAAATTCATTCTTTAAAGCTTTTGTTGTTTTTAAGGTCAGAGACTCCTATGAGTCTGACCCCCTTGATGAGCTTGATGTGAACCTATGTTCTATTAAGCTAAGTTGTTATATCATTTTAAAGTCTGAGACTCCTATGAGTCTAACCCCCCACGTGAATTTGAAACCTACGTTCAATCCAGTTGGCAACATTTTCAAGGTTATAAGGCAAAGTGGGAACCTAAGTTCCATTAAGTTAAGTCGTATTCGACATGGCAAAATTGAAGAACCTATCATTTGAAGTTGTGGCATAAACAATGCTACTGACAAATCCATACAAGCTAAAGGCAAATATAAACAAGCCAAATATCAACATGCTACATACAATCAAAAGATGCAGATATCCACATCTCCAAAAAAGTCAATGTTAAAGACCGAAAACAGAGTTAATGTTGATTACAAAATAAGGCACGCAGGCCTGTTAGCTTGGTAAAAAAGAAAAGAAACTAGTTGGCCGAATCTGGTGGAGGCTGAGGTTGGGGAGAAGTTGGCTCTGATCGCAGAAGCTCGTCAATACTGATAGAAAAAGGCTCTTTGGCCCCAAGCTCCGTAGAAAGGTCAAGGATCGCCTCCTTCTCCATGGTCAAATTCCCAGAAAGATCCATGCATCGAGCTTCCAAAGATGTAAATACAGAGCTCTCCGGAATCATGGGCATCTCAAGAACCTTAGGAGCAGAAACATCCAAGTCAACAGCTGATGCCCGACTCTCAAGCTCAGGGCTAACAATCCTGATCCATTCTCGCTCTTCAGCTGCATCCCACTCTTTATCATACAAGGTATCAGACTCTTTCTCGATTAGTTCCTTGAGATTAGCCAAAGCCTGTTCCCTCTTGGTTTGAGCCAACGCCCTCAACTTAACTGCGTCAAAGCCTAATTCCTCGGCGGCCAACCTATGTGCTTCAGCTTCGACTTGAAGGCCATTGTTGATCATTTCACCAGAAAGTCGAGCCATAAATGTACTACCTTCCTCGGACAGAAGCCAATCCTTGGCAATCCTAGCACGCCTTTCAGACTTGAACTTGTAAAATTGGGCTGCTTCAGTAATCGTTCCCACCTTCTTCAAAAGGTCATCAACAAAGGAAGAAACTCTCTGGATTTGAGCGGAGGCCTGATTAATAGCTTTGCGAACTCCAGCAAAGTCGATAGAGATCCTTGACGCACAATTGGTAGCCTTCTCCAATTTCGTACATGTATCTGCCAGAATATCCTTCAACCTGGCCCTCCATTCCTCAGCAGCGTCAATCCTCTTAGACAAGTCCCGGCATTGTTTTAGCTTCGCCCTGAGAGATGCCGTTTTGTCATTCAGTTCATCAACCCTTGCAGTCAGCGCCCTAATCGTCTCTTGGTCAACCTCATTCTGCTGGATCTTTGAAGTCTCAAAGATCATCCTGATTAATCCCTGAAAAAGTGAAAGGTTAGAAAAGCAACATTTATTTATAAAATGAAACGAAGCATGAAAAGTTATTATACCTCAGCCATGGCCGACTGCGCCTTTTGCAAGCGCTCAGTGGGATCCATCGAGTCCAGGTAGTCCAAATCATCTTGTGTGACCAGGATGCGACTCGCTTTGTTAAATCTCCCAGCCACAGCAGATGACTCGAGATTAATGAAGGGGACTCCGAGTCTAGAAGAATTGACATTGCCCTCTTGGATATGTTCCCCCTCAAACATAACTTGTTTGCCTTTCCCAGAAGCAAACTCTCTGTGCGATTGTGCTGAGTTACCGGTAGGCTCCCGTATGGTAACTCCGGGGAACTGAGTACTAAGTGGGACGGCATCAACGACCTGTTCCATTGATTCTGAGGAAGAATCCTCGTCATCTTCTACCACTACGGGATTCTCCTTAGTAGGTTCAGCCGCTTTCTTCTTCTTCTTAGATGGAGACTTTGCCCTCTTCCTCTTCTTAGAGGATGGACCAGCGCGACTCGCCAAGTCCTCAGGAGGAGGAACAGCCCTCCTTGCCTCCAGCAGAATTTGAGCCTCTTCATGGCTCGGGGCATCCTTCAAAGCTTCCGTAACAGTGACGGAATCCTATAAACAGATCAACACTTAGAATGCTTTTTTAATATCATACAAGGTATAAAGCAAGATAATCAATTATTTTACCAATGGAGGCTTAGGCAACGGAGATGGTGGATCAGCTGATCTAAAAGCTGCAGCAAACGCCATTGCTGTAGAAAACTTCGCCATTAGCTGCTTGTACTTCTTTCGAACTTCAACACGAGCAACCCCTGAAAAAGGCACAGGTTATTCATATAGCATATATTAAAATTCACAGAAGTTCAAGGTACTTACTCTTATGGTAAATAAAACTTATATCATAAGCGGAAAGCAAAAGTTCATTATTGAAATCCATCTTCTTCGGTATCCAGTTCCGCTGAATATAATAGGGCTTCTTGAGCAATCGCACCTCCATTTGAGCATAATGTATAATGATAGCTTCCTCGGGAGAACAGATAGGCACATTGTTGTTGAACTCTACCACCTTCGGAGCAATATCAAAAGAAGTCTTAATGTTCCAACCTTGCCTACAATAAAGATACCCAAATCTCGTACGGAAACGTTTATTGCTATCGGGTAAGTCGCCGACTATCTTGAAAGACCGGCGATGCATGAAGGTGATCCAACCGGGTCCGTGTGCCTTCGAGTTACACAGTCTCGCTCGGAAGATGTGACGAAATGCCGTAACACTAGGCTCCATGCCCATACCTTTACTCAACAAAATGAAAGCTGTGATACATCCCCATGCATTGGGATAAAGCTCGGCCGCTGTAACACTAAGCATCTCTAAAAGTCGCCTAGAAAAAGGGTGTAAAGGGAACCTTAATCCCAACTCAAAGGCCTTATCATACACCGCTATACACCCCTCAGGTGGATATCTAACTGTGTCGTAGAGACCAGGCTTCACCACATCATAACCTTCTACCAAACCCCATCTTCGTGACATGCTCTTTCTGTCACCATCTAAAATACCCATCATTGTATTATCCACAAAATAATTGAGTGGCCCCCCATTTGGAATATAGAAAGGATGAGGCAACTCCATATTGCTCTCTCGGCTATCTGAACATTCCTCTTCACTTGACGACATCTTCGTTTTATCTACATGAACCATGTCTAAAAGTTTAGGTTCAATTCGCAAGTATCCTGGGGCAAAGGCTAATGACACTTCCCAAGGGAAAGGTATATGGGTCTCTGGAGGATAGAAAGGTGATGTGTCTGATTCGTCCTCGCTGGGTATTTCCTCATATTGCGGAGTCACTTGGTAAATGGGACCACCATCATCCGACTCATCCGAAACACATTTATTTGGTGGTATTGGTACATCCGTCTCTTGGTTTATGCTAAGGTTAGGCATTTCCTCACACAATTCTTTATAATTTAAAGTCTCCATTTATACAAACAACATATATGCACAAGTATGTATGTCCAAAGATCAAATGCAATATATATTCAAGAATTATATGAAGATCATCAAGAACAACATGGAGATTATCAAGAACAAATTGAAGATCTTCAAAGATTGTATGAAGATCAAAGAAATTATTTGAATATCAACAAAGAAAAGCTTGAATATCATGAATATATTATGAGAAATTCAAGTGATTATTCAAAGAAAACACATACCTGGTTCGAGTGTGAGAATGCCCAAGTATGAATGTTGTCAGAGAATCCCAAATGTCAGAGCCTCTCTCACTAGGATTTGAGATCGAAATTATAAAGAATTTCTCTCACTAGACTTTTTGATAATAGTCAAAGAATGGAGTATATGGATATTAAATACTCAACCAAAGAATTTTGAGTCTCAAGAATACATTCAAGTAGAGTCTGCAAGAATGAAATGGCCGAAAATCTCAAACTTTCGGGCCCCCACCATTTTTGACTCTCAAACAAGATTACAAATTGGAAGTATTCAATGACCAAGAATTGGGAATTTGAAGCTTAAGACATGCAATGGCAGAAATTCAGACATACCTGGCCGAAATCGGAGAATTTCGGACCCCTTTGGTGAAGATAAACTTCGAACTTCAATGGCCGAAACACCAAATGGCCGAATTTGATTAAGTCCGAAACCCCTATGCTACTTATGAGGAAAGATTGAAGAGACTTTCGGATCTTTAAATTTGAATTTAATGGCGAAAGTTTGGATTGGAAATACTCTTAGAAATATTCAATTTAATCTTCAAGAACTATTTGAGATACTCTTTGCATTTTGAATTTGACCGAAATACAAGAGTGTCGGCCTACCACGAATTCATATCTTCAAGAATAATTTGAAGTGCTCTGTGTATTTGGAATTTGATGGCAAAATGCAATGGTTGAAACTCAGGATTTTCGGCCCCCTCTTTTTGAGATAATCATTGACCAAGAAATGAGAATTTGAAATTGTGAAGGAGTTTCGGCCCAGCCGAAAATTTGAAGAGAGAAAAGCCTGTCAACCTTTGGAATTGCCAAGAGTTTGAAGTATAATGACGGTCAAACTTTTCTTTTTATGAGTATTATGAGTATTATGAGTATTGCCAAGAATTTGGAATATTGCCAAGAAAAGTATTATGAGTTTCGGCCCAGCCGAAAACTTTGAGGTATATATGGGCCGAAAATCATAGTATTCGGACCCCTCATTTGATCTCTCAAAAGTTGTGGCTTCTCTAAAATGGCAATTTTAGAGCTAAATTTTGCAAGTATATCAAATTATACTTCTAGGGCCGAATTAGAGACAATTCGGACCCCCTTCTTCCCCGAATAAAGTGTTTTTGGGGCTAAATATCGCAAGTATATCAAATTATACTTCTAGGGCCGAATTAGATGCAATTCGGACCCCCTTTCTTCCCCGAATAAAGTATTTTTGGGGCTAAATATCGCAAGTATATCAAATTATACTTCTAGGGCCGAATTAGATGCAATTCGGACCCCCATGCTTCCCCGAATAAGGTGCTTTTGGGGCTAAATGTCGCAAGTATATCAAATTATACTTCTAGGGCCGAATTAGATACAATCCGGACCCCCTTTCTTCCCCAAATAAAGTGTTTGGGGCTAAATATCACAAGTATATACAAATATACTTCTTAAAATCGGATTAAGTACAATTCGAACCTCAATGTATATTCCGAGGCCGAATCACATGGAGACCGAATCACATGGAGACCGAATCATTTGGAGGCCGAATCATATAAAGGCCGTATTTCGCTAATTCGGACCCCTTCGTCATTACATGTCAAGAAAACTTAACTTAAAAAGTTAAGCAAAAATTCCTTTATGGGCCGAATAAAATATCATTCGGACCCCTTATTTCCATCTGACACATGGAGATTGAGATGCCTAAGAAGATGCCTCAGGGGCCGAAACACAGGGTGTTCGGACCCCCCCTCATAACTCAAGAGTTTGTGCTTCATGAAAGATACTCCACTAATATTTTTACATGAGCCGAATAACTTATATTTCGGACCCCTAATGTTGGACTTCATAAAGCTTTGTGCATGTGGTTTTAGAAAAATCTAAGTCCATTTATCTCCTTACATGGGCCGAAACACTTAATAGCCCACTTCTATTTATTAGGCCACTTTTATTTATTAGGCCGAAACATTCCAATGCTTGGGTATTAGAGCCGAAACATGGCGGGCGAATTATACTTCTAAGTACATTTTTAGTGCCGAAACATGGAGGCCGAATCATACAAAGGCCGAATTTTGCCTAATTCGGACCCCTTCGTCATGAAGTCGAATCTTGAATATTTATCTAATATGGGTTGAAACATGGATTATATTCATTCCAATGCTTAGATTTTGGAAATATTCTAAGTATTTTACTTAGGGCCTAAACGTACATGTTTCGGACCCCTCATATGTATTACAATGTTTGAATTTTGAGAATCTTCCAAGTATTCTATCAAGGCCGAATTGTATTGGATTCGGACCCCCTGAATGTCATTCGTGAGATGGCCGAATTATGGAAATTTCGACTCCCCAATTAAAGTCCAGCCGAAACAGTTTTTTCCATATGGTGTCCGGGTATCAAAAATTTTGCTTAATAAGCCGAATCACCATTGATTCGGACCCTCTGTCCTCTTGTTTTGGTCACTTCAAAAGAGTGGATATCACACGACCTGTTAACATATTTCCACATATAGGTTGAGGCCATCTCCTCACCCTATATGTGTGGGGCTAATGTTGGGGATCAAAAATCCCAATTACGTAAAAAGTCCAGCATACCCTTGGTCAACAAGTCAAAGGTAAAGGTATGACAAACAAAGTCAGCCTTATTAAGTCTGATTATGCATGCAGACCGTAACTGAAGTAGCAGTTAACCGGTCAAGGACCTTTTCGCACATAACTTCTCTGTGTCCCGGATAACCGCCCTCCACTATGTCCCTTACACTTCCGAAAACCGCAGCGGTTATCAGCACAGAAATAACCGCTGGTACAGGAGTAACTTCCAGGAACATTCCCCTTTAAAAGGAAGAATCGTCTCCAATGATCAGGTTACGCAATCTTACTCAAAACACTTATTGCATTCAAACCTATTCCCGAATCTGACTTAAGCATCGGAGAGCCCTTCCGGGACATAGGCCCCCGGGTTAGCTTTCCTTGTGGTTGCAGGAACACCGCACGCGGAGGTCAGATCTTCCTACTTCCCTACAATTGAAGGTACTTCCCTTAAACTTCCCCTTTTACAAATTCGACCGTTTCTTAACCGAAACAGTTATATTTTTTAACAATATTGCATTATTTTGATCTTTATTTGTTCATGTTATTTAAAATTTGGTCGTTGTATCAATACTTTAAATTTTATAGACTTGATAAATATTTCGTTAAAAGAACTTGAATTTTGAATAACTTCATATGTTTCGCTTAATTAGCAGGGCCGGCTAAGCACCTGTGCAAACAGTGCTTATGAACAGGGCCCCATAGATTTGAGGGCCTCAAATTTTTTTTCATCTAGTAAGTATAATTGTGAGAATTTCATGAAGGAATACAGTGCAAGAAGATAAAGAGTGAGACTAATAAAATGAAATACAAGAAAATATCCTAGTATGATAGATGGTAGCCATTGAAGTAAGCTTTAAAGTTTTAAATTTTTTTAAAAGGAAGGTGTGGTAGTCGGTAGAAGGAGACTTTGATTTGGGCTTTCACAAATTCTTGTGATAGACGGTCTCTTTGAGAGACCATCTCTAATTGGGTTGGTCTAATAGAAAAAATGTAGAATAAATGTAGGTAATAAGTTTTAATTGGCCTGAGAGACGTTTCTCTGAAAGACGGTCTCTCAGTTGAATCAATTAAGATTATAATTTATTGGGCTTTTGCTAAGACTTGAATCAATTTAATATTGTTATTTAAATACATGAATTTGAAATATTATATTCTTAGTTGTATTTAGTTCTAATACCTGTATTTATTTAATTGTATTTAATTTGTATATGTACACTCACTTCTTGTGTGGGATTATATATCTTTCTAATTAGTTTTTAATGTTTTTGAAAAATATTATCTCCGTTTTTTTTCCTTTGACTAATTGATAAAAAAATTATTAACAAATTTTCATTAATATTGTTGGGGATCAAAAATCCCAATTACGTAAAAAGTCCAGCATACCCTTGGTCAACAAGTCAAAGGTAAAGGTATGACAAACAAAGTCAGCCTTATTAAGTCTGATTATGCATGCAGACCGTAACTGAAGTAGCAGTTAACCGGTCAAGGACCTTTTCGCACATAACTTCTCTGTGTCCCGGATAACCGCCCTCCACTATGTCCCTTACACTTCCGAAAACCGCAGCGGTTATCAGCACAGAAATAACCGCTGGTACAGGAGTAACTTCCAGGAACATTCCCCTTTAAAAGGAAGAATCGTCTCCAATGATCAGGTTACGCAATCTTACTCAAAACACTTATTGCATTCAAACCTATTCCCGAATCTGACTTAAGCATCGGAGAGCCCTTCCGGGACATAGGCCCCCGGGTTAGCTTTCCTTGTGGTTGCAGGAACACCGCACGCGGAGGTCAGATCTTCCTACTTCCCTACAATTGAAGGTACTTCCCTTAAACTTCCCCTTTTACAAATTCGACCGTTTCTTAACCGAAACAGTTTGGCGCCGTCTGTGGGGATCGACACATAAAAGTCGTGGCCTTTTACAAATAAACATATAAAATAAATTACGTAAGGATAACCGATCTTACAGTAAATAACGGTCTCATAATCATTTTTTCATCCGGTAAGTGATACCAGGAACTTGATTGGAATGGTATCATGCGTTAGAATTTAGCATCAACATTATTATTTAAGCCCCACGAAGTAAACCACCTGAACGGTTGAAGTTGATTAAATTGTTTCTTGGTATCATCATGCGTAGGTTTCATCTACATAACTTGATTGGAGTTTAATTAAGTGGACGGTTGGTTTAATTAAGTATAACTGAATTTCAGTTTCTAATAAAATGGTTAGACATGATCTTTCATCTTGCTAGTGGACCATTGGTTTACTTAAGTGGAGCTATATAATATTTCATTAATTTCATTAAGGTGAAAAATATATAAGCAGATTTATTAGTTGTTGATTTTTTTTGTCTCGCATGAAATAATTGTGAGGGAAATTAAATTTCATTTTCATACCGATGTATTGAAATTGTTTGTCTCCGTGTGTGAGCCTGATTATTGAGTAGGTAGCGGTAGTGATATTTATGGATCATTTATATATTTTTACCGATCAAATAATACATATATTCATTATGGCTCACTCGGACTCTATTTCGTCCATGAAATAAACCATGAGTGCGAGTAACTCAAAATTTTACGGATCAAATTGAGAATTTTGGGCCAAATTATTTCATGTTTTTGCAATATTTGAGGATCATAAGTCAAATCATATTGATTTTATTCATCCATTATTGGAGTTCAGTTTGATGTACCTTCTTAAAGGGTTATTAGATCCATAGAATGTTTCCACACCAACTTCAATTGACTAAAAGAGTCAGTCCCATGTTGAAGTTCGGTTTGATGCACTATCTAAAGGATTAGATGATCTGTAGCTTCAGCTAAGTGGTTTCGGTCTAAGCAATCAGTTAGATCTATCCCAATTCAATGTATTTGCTGGAACCATGTATGATCGGATAGTGGTTCAAACTCTCTACATCAGATCCCTGGAAAACAACCTACAGTGACGACTGTATTGGTTGAATCCGGGTACGATCTGATTATGTTTCAAACTACATTGGATCCCCGGAATACACCTACAGTGACGACTTTATTGGCTGGATCCGGGTATGATCTGATAATGGTTCAAACCGTCCACTCGTGAAAGAACCACCTTAGGTGACTTGATACATGGAGCAATACCATCACTATCGTCTTCTAATAAAATGATACATAAAGGATGCAAGTCTTTGATTAGTATTGCCAAGTGAAGAATATTATATTAATCTAATGATGATCATATGGTTATTCTTGTTTATATTCATCAACATATATCGGGTGTTTCGAATTTGTTGTATTCATGGGTCAGCATGAAATGTGACGAACTATGATATTGGCACATATTAAACGAATTGTTTATCTACGTGGGAATTCAATACTTCACTATAATTATTATATTGGATCTTACTTATATGGAATTTCCAGCGAAGAATGTATAAAGTCGTCCGAGCTTTCAACTAGTTTGAAAGTCATATTATTATTGAAGTCCCAAAATGTGGGCTTTATTTTTCTTATTATATTATTATGGAATGCTCTCACCTAGCATGAAACTCATCATTATTAATGAAGTCGCAAAACATGGACTTTATTTATCATATTATGGAATCATCAAAGCTTTCACTTAGTTTGAAAGTCATAGTATTATTTAAGTCCCAAAATGATTGATTTTGGGCGATATTTTCTTAGTATTCATCTTCATTATCAAACTTTCACCTTGTTTGAAAGTGGAATCCTTGCGAATGTCACCTAGTTTGATAAATCGGACTAATGGGGATCATTTGAAAAAGTTCTTCATTAACAAGATATGCAAGGGGCTAGTATCATCATAGTCCATACTCTACCATGCTTAGTCATATCATCGGTCATAGTATCAGTGTTTTCCGTACTTTCAGATTGCGTTTTCATTTAATGCAAGAAATTCTTTGAGATCCATTATTGATCTAGATATGCCAGACGTACTTGACATATTATTCTCTAGAGTTCATTAAAATCACCTGTCAGACGTACTTGGCAGCATTTCAAAGAATCATTTAAGCATTTACAGTCCATTATTTCCGATCAGTCAATCTAAACATCAGACGTACTTGATGTTTCAACACTAACAGCTTGTCAGACGTACTTGACAACCAATCAGTATTCAATATTCAGTATTCAGTATTCAGTATTCATCAATGTTCAAAGGATTCACCTAGTTTGATTCCTTATCTAAGTCCCGGGTGATTGACGGCTGGGCAATGCGGACCTATGTCCGATCAATATTCAGCAATGCGGACCTATGTCCGATCCATATTCATCAATGCGGACCTATGTCCGATCAATATTCATCTTCAAAGGATTCACATAGTATGATTCCTTATCTAAGTCCCAGGTGATTGACTGCTGTGCCATATTGTTATATCACGCTCAACTACCGAATCATCTTATCGGGCTCTAAGGCCAAATATTTATTATTCATGGGGCTTCAACCAAGCATGGACTCATCGAGGCAAGAATCCAAAGTTTATTTCATTTGGACCTTATCGCATGGTTTCTTCCGAACATTTAATGGGTTCGCATCACAGGTATATTTATTTTCCGCATAAAGACTGATGCCCTCACTACATAAAATTCTCTCCTCTATCACTCTTCATGCGTGGGGCTAATGTTACGGGGTCAATTATTATCCCATAATTTATTTAGTCAAACCATTAACCGCCACTTTAGTCTAATAACTATCTACTATTAACCGAATAATAACCTCTCCGAAAATAACTTCCTTCTACCATTATAAATAGAGGAGTTACATACATCATTTGGAAAAAACTAAGCCTTATATTCTCACAATATTCCAAAAAAATACTCCGCTCCTTACGATCGATATTCAACAAAATATCCCTTCATGATTTGAACTCATCCTACAATCCGTTATTCAATTTTCATTAATTTTCATATATTCATTTCTTTCGGTTTCCCGATCTGACTTGAGCGTCGAAGGGGTTTTCCGGAAAACCACCCCCGGGCAAGGCTAACGTTGTATTGCAGGATTTGAGGTCTCATCATCGGAAGGATCAAGCATGTTGACAATCGTCACCGATTACACCTGTCTCCAGGTATTTTAAGTGTCCTTTGCACTTCCTCGTTTCATTACCGAAACAAATATATATTTATATAATATTTAAATTTATGTTTTAATAAATCTAGAGCTAATTATAGTCAAAGTTCACTTGTTTGGCCATGAAAGTCAAAATTATAAGTACTAAAAAAAGACGTTATACAAAATAAAATAATTCAAATAGTAATTTTTTTAATAAGGGTCCTATTCGAGAAGTAGAACAGGGCCCCCTAAATACTTGAGACGGCCCTGTTAATTAGTATAAAGTATTAGAAGATCCTTGTTAGTCGAAAATGTTTAAATAATTTTATGTAAATGGTCAAAAATTGCACTTCATCATATACTTTTTAAAAAATTTTAGGAAAAAAAAAAATTGTGTTGGACCCAGATTCAGACCCTAGACCCACTAGACCCTAAGTGTCTGGGTCTGGGTCCAAAATTTTTAGACCCTACGAATCTGGGTTTGGGTCTGGGTCCAATAAAAAAATTAGGGTCTGGATCTGGGTCTTACTGGACCCGACCCAGATCCAACCCATGTCCATCCCTAGGTGCAAGTCTTAAGATCATAAGATGATAGAGTGATTGTTGGAAAATAACTATATATCCCATATATGATCCCATTTAAGAATTAGACATATGTTAACGAAGCTTTAAGCTTACGATATTGATAAATTTGACATTGAACTTATACACAACAAAACCTGCGTAAGAGAAAAGTTAATTACACACAAGCCCTGTTAAGTTTCATTCTAAAATCAATTGATATCTAATTTTTTTCCTAACATATCCTTCTAACCCTGTTATTTTCTCATAGTGGAATTGTTCCCTAGTAAAGTATTGTAGCTAACACCCTAATTGCAAACCTTATAATTTTAATGTCCTTTTTTACTTCACATTATTTATTTGTATTGATTTTCTTAAATTCTTATTTTTGTATATAACTAAGCATATCTTGGAGTACTATTGAGCATTCGTTGATCCAAATATTAAATTTAGTTAATGAATAATTTTATCTTCAATAACAAGATTAGATACATGCTTAATACTAAAAGTGACATTACCCCTTTGGTATATATCACTTTTAAAATTATTTTCAATAGCAAATTCGGAAGAATATAAAGTAATATGTATATGCCCGAGTGACAACGTAAATTTGGGAGTTGACTCCAAGGCAAGTTGACTGCATTTTGTTGTCAGATCCCTTTGTATTTATTCTTTAGTCGTAGGACAATCACTCTTATCTCTAATTGATTACTTTAAAATTGTAGGTAGTCACCTTAAGCTATAACTGATCACATTAAGACTATAAAAAGTTATCACTTTAAAATTGTAAACGATCAATTTAAGATTATAAGCGTTCACTTTAAAACATTATGTGTACATTGGTCAGCTCAGAAGGTATGAAATATTTAGAAAATTACAAAATGACACTCAAATAGGTGGAAATGGTATAACATCGGACATGATCAACACCCAACCACCGTTGCCCTATGTAGAAACACTTAGAGATGGGCGAATGCAACAAGAGGGGAGGGCGAATTGTTGTACTATAAGTTTAAGAATTTTAGCCCTATTTTTGTAGAGTATAGTGCGGAAGCAAAAACTTAAAATTAAAAAGAAAAAGATGAAAGGATACAGCGATTTTACGTGGAAACCTTCTTGGCCTAAAAGAAGGAAAAACCACGGCGCCCCGGGGTTCCAAAATTCTCTTACTATGTTTTAGGCAATCAAATACAATTGCATAAAATAATAAACAATACTAGACGTACTTCTCTTTCTCCTTCTCTTTCTTTTTCTCACGCTTCACTCGAAGTTTTATCCTCTGCTTGAATTCCCTAATTCTAGTTACAACAAAACACTCAAAAACCCTTACAACGCCATATTCTAAAAAGGATAAAAACTAAGAAGTTGCATACGAAAAATATAACAAGTTAATTGGCAAATTGTAAGAACAAAATATTTTTCTTATTTCTTTTACTTTCGTATGGACACTTTTAGACCTTAATATCGTTTGGAAAATGTCACTCCTTTTATAAAGGAGCAACCGTAGCAAGTGAAATAACTAACTCCCCACTCTTCCTTAATACTAAAATTTAGGAGTGTGGATTACATGCTTGGAAGCCAAGCAAAATATTTACGGTTAGTTTTTACTAAAAATAGGTAGTTAGTTATGTTGTGAATGGGCTTAGTGTTTGGTTAAGAAAACAAGTGGAAATCAATGGTGAAATAAAGGCACAAAAACAGAGCACTATGAACAATGGCCAACACAAAGATGTATGAGGTATCTTAGGATACCTCCCCCTCAACAAAAGATTGTTTTCATTAAGTATTCAACAATACAATAATGATTTACACACTAAAAGCTTTGATTAACACCTTACCAAAGCTTTTCTCTCAACAATACATAAACAAGGTAAGAAATACTCTCAACAAAGTTTCTAACTTGTGTATGTCTCTCAATGCATTTCTATGATGTTTTAGACCTCTTTTATAAAGCTAAAAGACACCCTAGAACCTTCTAAAAGTACATAGTACAATGTGCTTGGAGCCCAAGAAAAGACCAAGCCAAAAACAAGTAACTTGGCAATTGTACAAACCCGTCAGAAAAGCTGCAGTACTCTCGACCTGCTGCCCGCTCGCCCGAGCCAGGCTGCTCGACCGGGTCGAGCGGGGTCTCTGACCTTTCTGACTTGCTGTTTTTTCCTTTGCTCGAGTGAGGCTCGACCTCCCTTAGCTCAGCTCGACATGGTCGAGTCTTTACCATGGTTTCTTCCTTTGCTTTGTGGCTTGTCCAAGCTTCACTCCAACCCATTTCTTTGCACCCACACTTGCTTTGATCAACCCAATTCATTCTTTGATCAAAGCTCCTCAAATCATCATCACTAAACACTTCATCAAGTGTTCCAAAATGAATCACTCCATACTTAGATTCATGCTCCACACTATCCTCATATGTGCAAGCCAAAGCATAAGCTACTAGGTGATCAAACTCACCCTCATCACATTGTTGAGATTTCGGGCTTGACTCAACAAGTTATATTTTAATTAAAGCCAAATTAAATTCCTATTTTTGTGGAGAGAAATAAAGAGACTTATTCTCAACACATGGAATTAGTCTACGATTATTTATAGGCAATTTTTAAATTATTTTGCCAATTAACTCATTAAATAATTACGCAACTACTTAATTTCTAAGCCATTACACCAACTAAAAATAGAAAATAAATTCTACATTATTTTTCAGCTGACGTCTTTTCTAGACTTCAGTCTTGGGAACACTGCACTTCCTACATCAACAAGTTTCTTCAGATCATCAAACTTGGGAATAGTAGACCTCCTTTCTACATGTAACATCCTAAGCGATCTTCTTTATCTGACTTTCTTGGATATGATTGACACGTACAACTTCCATGAACCAAGTCTTAGGCTCCATCAACGATTTTTAACAAAATCGGATATTGTCCTTCAAACAATCTCTACAACACAATTTGTTTATAAAAAGTGAAGTCATCATCAAAACCTAAGAGATCATTGAAGACCCTCAATCACAAATTCTCATGATAGATAGTTTTTTTAAGAGATCATCTCTACTTCGGTCGGCCCATAAAGGAAAGTATAGAGTAAGTTATTGGGTGGAGAGTAAGGATATTGTAAGTAATGCACGCTTATTCAGTGGACATTGAGGATATTGTAAGTAGGCATTCAAGATATTGTAAGAAATGTACGCTAATTCAGTGGACATTAAGGATATTGTAAGTATACATTTAAGATATTGTAGTAGGCATTAAGGATATCGTAAGTAAGCATTTAAGATATTAAGTAACATTAAGGATACGGTAAGTAGACAAATAAAAATGATGTAAGTAGACACTAAAGATATTGTAAGTAACAACTTACGAATACTCTAAGTAGGCATTATGGGTATTGTAAGTAGGCATTAAGCATACAATAAGTAGGCATTAAGCATGATGTAAGTAAGCATTGTAAACACATTAAGTAGACATTAAATTTAAGGAAAAATTACAAAAAACTACCTAGCTATTCTAATGGGTTACTTGCAAAAAACTACCTATTCTAATTTTTTTTGCAAAAAACTATCTTATATGATATTTTTGTTTTCAAAAACTACCACTTGACGGAAAACGTTAGTTGACCGTCAAGTGAGGCGTTGACTTGGCACGTGACTTTCACGTGACCTTCTTTTATAAGGGTAAATTCTTTCTTTCATGAAGCTTTAATCTCAGACCATCAATGGCTTCTAGTGGAAATCCAAATCTAAATCCAAATCCCAATCCAAATCAACAAAATCATTTTGATATGAATAAATTATTTAAACCCACAAATCTAGCACCAATTCAATCTTCCCGCAAAACCCTACAACTATGGCTGCTCCATTAACTCCATCAGCTTCATACCCACCACCAATTAAATAATGCTGTTGTTTTGCCCATTCAAAAGGAACGAGGAAGAAGATTATTGACTCAGGCGACGTAGAAAGGACTGTTGTTGTTCGTCAAACACCCAGACGACGCAGCAAAAGACAGCTGTTCTTCGCCAGAAAATCAGGGAATGAGAGGAAGGTAGCTGATGTTGATCTATTTATGTTTATTTTCGAAATTTCACAGAGATGAATTGTTGTCTGCGTTTTTGGTTAGGGGTCAATTGAAGATGATGGAGATGAATAGCTTTTCATAACAAAAACTGATTTCTTTTCACATTTAAAATAGAAATAAAGCAGAAGTTAAATTCATGGTTGTGAGCCTTCGAAATTTTCCAAAGAACAAGAGGAAATTGTTGTTTCTTGTTTAAAGAATCAGTTAATGTTGCTCGAATTTTGTGAGAAGGAGGGAGAAAATTCTGGTGTGCTCCTTCTAATGGTGAGTTAGGGTTTAGCACCATGAAGAAGATAATGAATGGAGGTTCTTGATTTTTGATTAATTAATTTTTTTTAAATTCTCAAATGTTAGATAGATTCATCAAAGAAATCAAAGAAAGAATTAAAGGAAAAGGCATAAAAGAAGGTCACGTGCAAGTCATGTGACAAGTCAAACCAAATTTTGACGGTTAACTAACTGAAACCGTCAATAGGTAGTGTTTTACAAACGTTTATATCAATTAAGGTAGTTTTTTGCAAAAAAATTAGAATATGTAGTTTTTTGCAAGTCACCCATTAGAATAGGTAGTTTTTTGTAATTTTTCCTAAATTTAAATGTGTTGGGCGTGAGAGATATCTCTGAAAGAGACGATCTCTTAAGAGATCGGCTGACCCTCAATTAGTCATTCCTTATGAGATTCATCCGCTGATAAACTAAATCAATTTTTGTTAATATTAAAAGCCAAAAAAAAGAGATTAAAGAAGGGGTAGAGGGAAAATAAAATTGAAGAAGACGGTGAAAGATAGCACATAGCAACTGGAAAAAGAGATTTTTAAAAAAAAATTAAATAAAGAAAACGAAATATTACCTAAAATAATTCAATTTTTTTTATTGATTTCTCTATAATAATTCCACTTTTAATTAACAGCTGGTCTTGGACGAGACGATCTTATAATGAGACTGACAATTTGAGTCAGCTCAATTCGTGCATATAACAACCTGAACATTTTTTTTTTATTTTTCGGGTATTTTTTGAATTGACCTTAAAGGTATCACTTTTTGAAATTGATACCTTTAAGATCAAATTCATAAATTCCCAAAAAAATTAAAATATTGTTACACGCGCAAATTGGATCGGCCCAAATTGACGGTCTCGTAATGAGACCGTCTCGTCCAAGTTTTTGGGTTTAATTAAACATGAATAAGCCTAACTGATCTCTTACCTATACAAGTCATTTTGCATGAAAAAACCTAAAAAAGTTTTTTAAAAAAATAGATTATAAATTCAAAAATAAAAAAATAAAAAGAGAAATCAAGGAAGTTTATTTTTTGATTTTAATTTTTAATTTTATATTTTTTTTGTAGCAATTAACCTACAAAAACTGATCACTATTTGGGTAACAATATTCTTGGGTACATTACCTTAAAATTGGAATTACTCATAATTAATTAAAAGTTTGAATTATTATAGGAAAATTAATAAAAGGTTAGATTACATTCTACGTTAGAATATAATCTAACCTTTTATTGATTTTCTTATAATAATTCAAATTTTTAATTAATTTTGAGTAATTCTTATAATAAGGTTTTTTTGGAATAAGACACGTGATTTATCATCATGAAAAATATGATGAAAAATATGTTGTTACACGCGCAAATTGGGTCGGCCCAAATTGACGGTCTCATAATGATAAATCACGTGTCTAGTTTTCCAAAAGAAAATTAGACACGTGATTTATCATCATATTTTTCATGGTTTTTTTTGTTTTTCCGCTTTCACTTTGATGAACAGTTTAGGAGTTTTTGCCGCTATTCTTGTAAGAGACAATTTTTCAATGAAGCGACTTTAATACATGGAGCCCATTTGCTCATAATATTATTTAGCTCATATATATATAGAGCATCTCACGATGAGACCATCTCACACAAGAGTTTCTAAAATTGTGTTTAATTTACTCAAATAGGAAACAAAAGGGCAAACGACAACAATGCCAAACCGAAGCAAAGTTAACTAAAAATCTCGTTTTCGTCCAAAACAATCATAATGGATTTAGAAATACTTGTTAAGTTATACAAAATCAATCCTAAAATTAATAAATGAAAATACTACAAGTTATTATATAAATAGCCACTTGTGCATCATAACCACAACCATGACTGGAGTCATATCCTGAATAGCAGAACTTCACTGTACGAGCGGTGCAATGCCACTGCGCTAACACTGACATGTGAACGTGGCGAGTCTTTGGATAAATAAAAGGGCGACAAGCGTTTCTGAACTGATGACGGAACAGATTTAACTTACGAGAAACAGAAGTTTGTTTCGTTATCTACACTTTGCAAGCTTTGGAATGATAGTCACAACCTTGGTAGGTTTCTAAACCTTGTAGTTCCAAGTCTTCTTCGTTCATACACACACAACGCTTGCTCATTTTTCCTGTTAAAGCTATTTCTAAAGGTCTCTGCATCAGTCTTGGATAACCTTCCTCACACCACACCTGGCCAGACAATCCCTTTATTAGAATACATGCGTGCAGGAACATCAAACAAAAATTACCGGTTTCAGAAAGTGGCCTAGCACGCTGCTCTCTCACTCACCCTAAGTTTGAACCAAGGTTAGTATTAAAGTTAAAGTATAGGCGTATGGCGTTATAGGAATATGGAAGGAGGTGATATAGGGTATGGCTAAAGTGGAAAAAAATGATGAATAGTTGCAGTCAAGATAAACCAGTCGATTTGAGCAACAGCAACGGGTCACAATTTTCATCTAAAAATTCTTACCTCACCGCCCTCATGCTCACTCCACTTTGAGTTGCAATTCGGAATCTTTTCTTCTTCTTTCTTCTGCTTTTCCATCAGTTGAGCACCCCTAGCTGCCTTGGCTTCTGCACTCTTCAAATATTTCGTGGGTTTCCCTCTATAGTCGTAGTAACGACCCACCAATTTCCCAACAAATCTGCAAAGAACGCCAACAGAAATCGACAGTGTTAATATACAAACAAATCAAAATTTCACCAGGTTTGAAATTTCCAACTAGAAAATCAAATCCCACAAAACCTTTCCGGCCAATGTCAAATAGAAAAACCTATATAGAATCAATGCAGGGATAGTAGTGCATTTTGCAAACATAATTCAGAAAATTTAAAATTTTCTTGATTTATGAGCAGACACCAACCTTCTTAAACCCCCTCACCACAAGATATTGCTGACCAAAAAAAAATATATATATATATATATATAAATCCAGTTAGGGGTTGGGACTTGGGAGAGGTGTATTATTAGAGTTATAGAAGACGGCGAAACTTTAGTTTGTGCAACTCACGTATATGTTCTGGAGAAGAAATCCCGCCATTCTACTACACTTTTCACCTGTAAAGCATGAAAACAACTGATACAATATTGAACTTTGGATTTCAAAACATAAAGAGAGAAAGAATGGGTGGGTTAGAGGTAGAAAAGGAAAAAAAAAGAAGAGAAAAGCTTGTTCTTTAGGTAGAATACACATGATAAATACAAACAAACCTCAGGAAATTAATTTAATATTAGCATATAAAATTTATTCAATAATTTTCATCGCGAATCGAGAATGAGCTTGTCATTTTCCTAGTGAACCAGAAAGGACTGCGTGAACTCTACAATCGACACACATATTGTAAAGAGATGACATTCAATTACCTCACTGCTTGAGAGTCCACGTAGAGTGTCGGTAAGTCCATCTCCTGCATTCAGTAGGAGCGACTGCAAAAGCTTAATCAGAATGCAAAATATTACACAACAACATTGCATTACTCCAATGCCATTAGGATGCAAAATATTATCAATTTTAAATAATCAACAACATTATAAGAACTGGCATCGAAGCTAAAGATGCACATTTCAAAATAACAAAGCAGCATATTTGGCGTAATTTCGTGAAGTTCTGTGTCTAATATAATTCAAAAAAGTATTCTTCAACTGTTCAAGAATTGAGTAGCGGAATAGCCTCGGAACTTGGCAACCTTTCCAGGATGCAGAATTTCTTCTTACACACTGAAACTAAATTAAAAGTTAATATTCTTAAACTTCAACTGCGTGGCTTTAATTGGTAATTTATTTGATTCAGTGCAAAAAATTGAAGGTAAGATGATTTGAACTCGGGAAAAATTGTATAAAACAAGTCCAACTTCAGCCTGTCTACTAGAAACATGCCCAACTTCAGCAATTACAAACGGGTGGGTTGAACTTTATCATGGTATGCATTCAATGGAACTTTTGCCTATTACTGCATCATCGATATCAGTTCCCCTTTTCCGTCCATGTCTCCCCTACACTAACCCTTCCCATTCCAAACATTTTTCGGTTTCTCTTAATCCTCTTCAATGTTGTCCATCTCCATCACCAAAGAAACAGTTGGGATTTAAGAATGAGACTTCTCTGCAAATGTTGCCGCTGCTTTAAACGTGGAGATTTTAAGGATACGCTAGGGAGGATGAGAAAGAGGCTAGCTCCGGCAAGGGTGGGATAGGGTGGAGATAATAATTGCAAAATGGCTTTCACAGTGAACATTGAATACATATGGTCTTGTGGCTGTTGTGGCCTATATTTCAATTGTGATAAAGCTAAAAAACATATACTACACAGTAATGTGTGCAATATTTTGCAGTATGCTTGCTTTTTATCACAATTCAATAGCAAAAATATGTACAACTCATTTAATATCAGAAACAAAATGGACTCTAAACAACAAATGGCAATTTACCAGCTCCACACAGTTTTACAAGAGCAAAAACAAAATATCATGAACCAGATTTATTCTTCCTTTGCTTGTAACAACCATAATATATGCACAATTATTCACTTCTCAAACATATTGCTAAAGCCATTTATCACTAGTTGGAGAACCTCAACTTGGTTTCAACTATAAAATTTTTCCAAATTTAAAATTTAGACCTCAGACACTAAGGCAAACGTTTTAAATTTCCAAGACATACTAGAATTCAAATTTCTCACTGAAACACGTCAATACATTATTAGCAGCTCCTCATATTGCTCCTCGATGAATAACACATTCCGTTACTCTAATGCCACACACTACCTTACCCTTGTGCTAACAAAGTGGTTGATTAAGATATCAACCACTTTGCTCTTGTCCCCTTTCGTTTATTTCTTTACAGTGACTGTACCCTTGATACTTGATTTTTAAATCATACATTCACTAATCTGTAGGGAGAGTTGATTAAATTTGAAAATTTGGTTTCATCTACAGTGTTTCTTGGTTATAAAGTTTAGTTTAACAAATTAAAATTGAGCCCGGATTTCAATCACAAATTTTGAGATCAAATAAAATCCTATGAAATACAAATTTCCAACACAACAATACCAAACCCTTAATGGCAACAATATGTACTTAGAAAATAACTTTACCATGTTTTGGAAGGCTGGGGTGAATAAGGCATAAACGAAAGTTTAATGATATTCTGAGTTCTGACCTGTAAAATTCCCAGAAACAAATGCGCGTGAAGCATCCCTGTTACAGAACAGATATAGACTTGAATTAGGGCCCCATATTTCAACTAAAATCCAGACACAGTTATTAACCAGAACCATTGACACAACATCTCATACTACATAGTACAAAAAGTAAAAATTTCCTCTTCAAAACAGAACATGTCAAGCCATAAAAATCTTATGCATTTCCACTTTGGTGGAGTAGATTAGCCTACTCAACTCTTTATATACAAAAGTATTCAAGGATTTGTTGAGTTGTTACAAGTTATAATACTACCCAAGGTTAGCTTCACAACCATAAGCCATTCCGCAATCACACGATCTAAAAAGCCAGAAACTCAATCAGAGAGCTATACCAGCTGACCCATAAACATAAACATAATGGGAAATTTTTTGGCATCTAGTTCAGAAAATCAATACACATCGGAATGACTAGAACTTAACAAGCATCTGCACAACATGGCTTGGTAATCAATGCAAAGAACCAAATGTTAACACAAGCTTTCAGCTCTGGAAAAAATCTATAGCAGATAGATAGAACGGAAAGTAAAGCATATAAAGAGTACCAACCTTCCAGCGAAATGATTGTAAGCTCCTCCAACACCATAATGAGATTTTCCTTTAGTCACATCATATACAGAGCTGATACATAAACCATGAACATTGAAAAGAGTAAACAATGACAGTTGTGGTATATATTTGAGTATGCCAACCATACTTAAAAAGAAACAGGAATCCAACTGCACGTGCAAAATCATTTATAAATGCAACTAAAACACCCCTTACCTTTTAATTCCAGCATTGATTAAGGTTTTTTTTTCAAAATAAAACTTTCAGCGAATGCCACAAGGGTTTTAATACTACTATCAGGATCAAACCCCCAAATATTACATTGCTAAAACAAAAGGTGGTCTATCAAAGCAAGGCCATATTTATAGTTTCATACTGCCATATGAGTGTAGCACATAATTTGCTTTTTTCGATTATAATTTGCAGGGAGATTAGCAAATCACGGGACATTAGTACCATCAGATTTCTAGTTTTGCATTAGATGATGCCACCACATTCATAGTTCACGCTACAATTACAAATTTACAATAATAGTTTCTACCCTAGATTTCCTTTATAATCGTCTATTGCAAATTAAAACAAGCCGTTTCTATGTCCTTTTGTACAGCATGCACATTCTGTTGCCAGCTAATGATTGACCACTGCAACAAAAACATGACATTCTACCTATGTTACTAAAGTGCCCCCATGTAGCCAAGGTTGGTCGGTCATACACAAACTTATCCTTGTAATAAAAAAAAAATGTTTCCAATTGACCAATAACTAATTATTGGTTTACAGGCTTTGTACGAATGTCCTAGGATTGGCACTATGGTGATATTGTAGGGTTTCAAAATCATGAGACATCCCTAGTACATACTTCTAGAAGAGATCACCATTTTAACATCCATTTGATTACCACAATCCATTAAGTGGGATCCAACAAGGTTGGATTTAGGGGTCGGTTGTACGCAATCTTACCCGTGATAACAAAAACATTGTTTTTGATTGAACTTTGGGACAAAACATCAAGCAATCAGTTAGTTTATCACCAAAAACTTAGGGAGTGTTTGGCAAAATAGCTTATTGGGCAGTTTTAGATTATTTTGATACAATTAAAGGGTTGGATGGTCAAACGAGCCAATGCTAATGTTTGGTAAATTAACTGGTTGAAACAACTTATTGTTATGAATAAGTTATTTTTGAACAAGCTACTCATAGTAGTAGGTTCAAATTCAGGCGGTGAAACCAACTAATAAAATCAGTTGGTCAAATCAGTCACTATATTCAGCCATCAACTACCAGCTATTAGGCAAACGAACACCCTATGAAATTCCTATAAGTAAAAAATTATCTACTTTTCCAAAATAGACCAACTAGTCGATACTCTTCAACCATAAAACAGATAATCAAAAAGAATTGTTCCAAATGGGTTTCATGATATATATAAAAGTCCTTTCGAGATCAATAAACAAACTTCCTAAAACCTAGGGCTTTGAATCAATTATCATTTGATAACATCTAAAACAAATTAAGAAAGAAAGAGAGTAATAAACAATACCCAAGTATCCCCAAGAAGATGGGCAGTTGTTCATCAGTTCCATTATAGAGGGCCAATTCTTGGGAAGTAAACAATCTCTGTATCAAAAGAAAATTAACATGATTAAACCCAGAAAGTCCATGTCCATGATTGGTCAAATAAACGAGAAAGAGGATCGGAAAATAGAAATAACCGAGGGTTGTTGTTGTTGTTGTAGAAGTGGTCTGAGGAGGAAGAATCTGAAGAAGAAACCCGCGAATGCAACGGCTACTGCAATTCCGACATATGTGGATCTCCCCATTTCTTGTTAATGCCTCACTCAAATTTTCTCTCAAATGATCTCTATTAACAAGTCCTAAATTGCATCAACTCACAACTCCTTCTCCTTCAATCTACACTTTCACTAGAGGGGTCTTTGAGGGTCTGCTAGTTCATCGACCGCAAAGGCCCCTCTTTCTCCCGTATATGAAAAAGTTAATAAAAAAAGAAATATGTTAAATTTATTGATAAAATATAGTATTATATACACACAAAAAATTTAACACATGACACCTAAATTTTCCAAAACGGCTCTGACTTTCACTGTAGCTTAGAAAAACTATTTTATTATATGAACGTCACACTAATATTGAAATTTTTTATATTTTTTAACCTAATTAGGCAAATTACTCCTCCACTTTACATTACTTTCCAATTAATACTCCCACATCTCTAACAATAATATTCATTTTATGATTAATCTAACTAAATTTGTTTTCCTAATTTGATTTTTATTTACCTTCTAAATATTTGGTCTCAATCCAAACGACCCATGTAAGCAAAGTTGTTAAGTTCACGATTTTGCTTAGAATCGTTTAGAGGTAGAATCGATCGGTTGAATCGAATCTTAGAGTCATACGATTCTACAAATAAACTTAAATATATTAAATTTGTAAATTAAAAGTTCTTCGACTTTATTTTTAAGAATATAACGAAATTTTTTAATAATTAATTTAAACTAGTGTAGTAACCCGTGCAATGCACGGTTTTTTTTAGTATCGACATATATAAGTATATGATATCAAAAAATAAAGGCAGAGATATTGTGCAGTAAAAATATTCAATTTTGACAGTTGTATTTATAAATTAACATTGTAATTTTAGAAATTATCAACAATACATGATGTTATATTTATATCTTCTTATTTACTCAATTTAACTATAAATAAATGTTAGTCAAAGAAAATTTAATGATAAAGATACCCGTCATGATCAAATTCAAAGAAAATTTCCAAGTATATTAGTGCTTTTTCCTATTTTACGCATTATTCCCATTTATTGTTTATCACTAATAATTTTCACTCTTAATTTGTATCAATATGGAACTGATATTTACAAACAATTTCAATAGTCATATGGAACATTTTTGATTTGTATCAATACATGGAATATATATCAACTTTTTTTATAATTTTTGATTAAAACCAATTAGAGATATTAAGAGTTAAAATTTTATCTTGACAAATGTGAAAAATTAAATGAGATTAATGAGTTGAATAGGAGGTAATATAATGTATCATATGTGGATTTATTTAGCCTAATAAAATAAAATCAATTTTGCCTTATTTACTTTGATAAATATAGCAATTAATTAATATGATTATTCCTTGTGGCAAATCATTGGGAGGATGCCACATGTAATTTTCCAATTCTTTTAGTTTATAGTATGATATGACTTGTGGCAAATCATTGGGAGGATGCCACATGTAATTTTCCAATTCTTTTAGTTTATAGTATGATATGATATGATTTTCATGTGGATTAAGAAATATTTTTTAAAAAAAAAAGTTTCCACGATGGAAAATTTGATATTTATGTGTGTATGTGAAAGAGATTAGTAAAATATGGTACATAAGAAAAATTAAAAATCATTCATACTAAATTTATAGAATCGGATCGTTAAATCGTAAAGTCGTAGAATCGCGTTATGATTCTACCTTTGAAAACTTTATTCATTTTAAGATTCTATCTGCGATACAAATCGATCGTTTGTTTTGGATCGTAAAATCGTAGAATCGTAGATCAGAATCGCGATTTTAACAAAATGCATGTATGTGAATTTTTTTTTTCCATCATTAGAGGTAGGCCTTTTGCATATTAGGTCGGATCGGATTCGAGTTTGGGTCATATATAGTCTTATGTTTTCATTTAAAGGTTTTTAATATCGATTACATTTAATTTTTTTTAGGCCTTAATTTCAAAATTTTTGTTTTTTAGTTATTTATTTTGTATTTACTATGAAATATAAGAAAATATTAAATGAATTAAATTTAGGTTATACTTAATGATTTGACTCGAAATTAACTCAATTAACTAAATCTGTAATATAAGTTGGTTTCAAGTTTAAGATTTTGACTTGAACCTAATTTATTGAATAGATAATGTCAAGTCGACCTATTTATTTAATAGACAAATATCTTAACCCAAATTCACTTATTTCGGGGTTAAGGTCATGTTGGTTACCAGGTCAGATTAGCTTTTGCCAGGTTAAGTAGAGGATTCGAGGATAGGCCAGGGTGGCAGGGTAGGATCAGGGTGTGCAAATATGGATCAGACTGACTATCTAGATTCTAGACTGGAATAGATGGAAATATAGGTTTTTACAATATCTTCATAATGTTTTCTTATGGCTAAAATCATCAACAACAATCAGCAATAATAATATGTATAACATGAGTATATGAAAGATGTGTTTAGAGTCGTGTTTAACATGTGTTTGTTAAGGAAAACATTGGTATGACACGAACTGTAGTTGCATTAAGAAAGTGATTTTCGAACTATCCCATGTGTAAAAAGACGAATTTTTCCAAGGTTGGCATACCCGCCAAAAGCAATGTATCCTATACTTTTTTTTTGAAAGAAAACCTCGACTATATTAAGGAGAAGAATCCGAAAATACAAGATCACTAATCCAAATCGGACTAGAGTGTTCCCAGACAGTAATACTGTCACTAAATAAGGCCCAATGGGCTAGTCTATGAGCTATACTATTGCACTCCCTATAACAGATAGAGAAGCTAATCGAATGGAAGCTTCTCAGCATAGTGTTGATATTATCAACTAAGATCTGGGAATGTATGCTCCTGATTCTTTTATGGTTCAGGGCTTCAATAACCATTGCAGCATCACCTTCAACCTCCACTTTGTTCCACCCACGCTCCTTAGCTAAAGAAACTGTCCACTCCGCAGCTTCAAGCTTCGCCAATTCAATTATGGAGAAGTGGTTGTGAGCACCAGCAGCAGACAGCAACACTTTTCCCTCAGTATCACGAGCAACAACGCCAAGCCCAATCCGATCGTCATGGATATTCACTGCAGCATCAAAATTTAGCTTAATCATATCAGTCTGCGGCTTACGCCATTTAGAAATAATACGATGAGGCTACTTGGTGTTTTTACAATCGTTCCATCATTGGTAATTAGACAAAGTATCTTTGGCACGCTTAAAGCACACCTCCGGAGAGGTATAAACCTTCTCAAAGCAGAACTCGTTTCTGGAAAACCAGATTTGCCACAAAAGAGTAGCTAATATCTCCAAATTAGAGCTGTGAGTGTGCTCAAGGACATCCCCAATCCAAAACCGAATATTCAGAGCCTGAAGATTGAGAATATCGACTGGAGCGAGGCGCCAAAACTGTCGAGCCCACCCACAGTCACGAAAAACATGAAGGGCATTTTCAATTTGACCACATCTAGGACAATAGACCGTATCTAAAACCCCCTTCTTAAGGAGATTAGCGTTATGGGGAACTATGTCCCAAACCGCCCTCCAAATGAACATCATCGCTTTCGGAGGGATATTCAGCTTCCACAACTTCTTCCACATGGGGTCGACTCCCCTAGAACATGAGGCAAAATCTTTCATGGAGCGGGCCAACTTATACGCATCTTTGACTCTAAAAATACCCTCTTCATTGCCACATTATAACCTCTCATCTTCCCTGTTAGCTTTACTAATGGAGATTTTCAAAAACGCGCTCAATATCGATAGGAAGAAGGATATTAATAAGAGTTGCAATATTCCATTTTTTACTGTCATGATCGATGAGACTATAGACCTTTGCCGAAGCCATCTCAAGGATAGGGGGAGAAATAATCTTTCCCAAACCGTCACCACCCAACCAAGCGTCGCCCCAAATCTTTATAGATAAGTCGTTACCAATTTTCCACCTAACACCCCTATCCAAAAGCGGACGCGCCCCAATCATACCTTTAGGGAAATATTTAGCTTTCATGGTTTGGGCAAGAAGAGAGTTAGGATGAGAATGCACTCTCCATAACTTTTTTACAAGCAGCGCAATATTAAAAGATTCTAAGTCCCTAAATCCAAGACCCCCCCTCCTCTTTGGGGTTACACAAAAGATTCCAAGCTTTCCAAGGAATCCCTTTGGATCGGGTCGAACCCCACCAAAAACTCCTCGTAATACTCTTAACCTCTTTAAAGAAAGAATGGGGAAGCTTAAAACAGCTTATGGCGTAACTAGGAATTGAATGAATAATGGACCTTATCAAAATCTCTTTCCCAGCCCGAGAGAGCAATTTTTCTTTCCACCCGTGCAGTTTTTTCCAAATGCGGTCCCTAATGCCGGAAAAGGAAATTTTCTTAGATCGGTCAAAAATGGTAGGTAAACCAAGGTACTTATCATGATGGTTAACCTCTTTCATCTCAAGCACTCTGCAAATATTCTCATGGTGGCAAACTGGCAAGACTCCAAACCCTTATTAAAAGATACCTCACTCTTGTCACAGTTGATTTGTTGTCCCGATAGGTGTTCATAAATTTGAAGGATATTTTTTATAGTGGCGGCATCCTCTATATTAGCCCGAGCGAAGATGAGACTATCATCGTCGAAAAAAAGATGAGAGATGCTAGGCGCACTTCTAGAGATAGATATACCATGCAACCGACCCTCGTTATGAGCCTTAGTAATCAGGCTACCCAAGACTTCGACACAAAGGAGGAAAAGGTACGGGGAAAGGGGATCGCCTTGACGGAGGCCTCTTTGGGGGCAAATCGGGCTAGAAGGTTGACCATTAATGAGAAAAGAGTAGGACACGGAATTGACGCAAACAATAATTCTATCCACCCAACAGACAGGAAACCCCATTTTAAGCATAATTGACTCAAGGAAATCCCATTTGACCCGGTCATAGGCCTTGCTTATGTCTAATTTAAGAGCCATGTAACTCCTCTTTTTTCCTTTGTTGTGGTGCAAGAAATGAAATATCTCAGATGATAGGATGATGTTATCGGTATTAAGCCTCCCGGGGACGAAAGCACTCTGGTGCTCCTTAATAATGAGGGGAAGGATACCCTTAAGACGATTTGCAAGGACCTTCGAGATGAGCTTGTACGACACATTGCATAGGGGTGAAAGTTCGGTCTACGGTTTGAACTTTCATCAAAACCAAATCGAACCGTATTTAATTCGATCTCTATATTTTCAGACCAACACCAAACCAAATTATTTCCTAGACCGAACCGCACCGAACCGCATTTTTAGAGCGCAGACCGAATCCAAACCGCCTAGACCGAAATTTTTTTTGCTGGGATTTTTTTTAGCTGAATAGGAATTAAAACACAGAAAGAAAAACAACACTACAGAAATAAAAACACAAAAAAAATTAACAAAAAACGATCAATAATCAACCCTAAACAAAGATTAAACACAAAAAACAAAGATTGCACACAAAAAAACTAAACGACCAAATAAACACAGAAAAAACAACACTATAGAATTTAAAACAAAGATTAATAAAACACAAAAAAATTTACAAAAAACTATCCATAATCAACCCTAGACAAACTTTTGTTCTAAATGTTACAAGTTGAAATACAAAAGTAGACAAACAGTACAAAAAACTATAAATCAAGTCTATTTGACACACGACTCGTTTCTTGAAAATTTCACACTTGTTGTACCTTTTGCGAAAGAAAAATAAAGAACTGTTCGTTTAAGCACAAGCGGTTCGTCAATCCTGAGCCATAATGCATTCGATTGCTTGCTTGCAAATTCCAGTCATGGTAGCCTCTGGGCCGTATACCTCAATAGGAACTCCAAGACAAACTTTAAACAAAGATTAAACTGGACAATTGGAACATAAAAGAGAAGATTCAAGATTCAAGAGTGAAGACAATGAACAGGGGAGGAGACGGCGCCAGCGAGAGCTAGGGTTTTTTTAGTGAGAGAATATAAGATTATAAGAATAGGGATAGGGTCATAGGGATTTTTGAATCAAAAGAAATTGAAAAAGAGGACATGACTCATGAGTGTGGAACGGCTGGGGTTAGGGGTTTTTTAAGGGTTAGATTATAGAATATAAGTTTTGGGCTTGGGGCCTTGGGCTATTGTTAATGGGCTATAGTAGTTTCGTAAATATTTCGGTGTTCGGTCTAATAATTCGGTTTTCGGTTTTAGAAAATTCCGAACCTAGTCCAAACCAAAATATTTCGGTTTTTGAATTTTCAAACCTAATCCAAACCAAATTTAAAAAACACCAAACCATATTTGTTATTCGGTTTGGTCTGGTTCGATTTGCGGTTTTAATCCGAATAAGTTTCACCCCTAACATTGCATAGGCTAATAGGATGTAAATCATTCATATGCACCGGTTTGTGAACTTTTGGGAGAAGCACAATAAAAGTATGGTTGAGGTCCGTCATCATACTCCCACCATTAAGAAAACTAAGGATCATCGAGCATAAATCATCCCCCACAATATCCCAGTAATTTTTAAAGAAAAGAGCCGGGAGGCCATCCGCCCCGGGAGACTTACAAGGATGCATCTCTTTGAGAGCTTGGATAATCTCTTCCCGAACATATGGTCTACTAAGTTGGTCAATCATGGCATCGTCCAATCGGGTATCAAAAAAATCAAGTTGTTGCATCTCGATGGGAGCCCTGGAGGCCTAGAAAAGATCTTTGTAAAAGGATGTGATCACTTTCTGCATTCCTTCCAAAGGTGTTTGTGGGACACCATCCTTATCATGAAGCATGGACAACTGATTTCTCTTAAGCCTGTTCGTAGCCTTTGCGTGAAAGAGCGCGATATTTTTGTCTCTATCTCTGAGAATAAAGGGGTGACACCTTTGCCAAGTCGTCGTCTCCTCATTTCTTCTAAGCTCTCGAAGCTCCTTCTCAACTTCCCTACTTTCCTCTATCACACTTCTAAATTGATGGAACGTGCGCAACCGGTTCAGCCTCCTCTTGAGCCAAGCGATCCTCCATCGAGTGCGTTTGAAGGTCTCTTTATCCCATTTAGAAAGGAGCTTACCACAGTGCTTGACTTTTTTAGACCAAAAAGGAAAATCCACTCCACTCGTATCACCCAAAAAATCTTTAAGAATAGCCGCCAAAATTATCAACATTGCACCATTTTGCTTCAAACCGGAAGATTTTCTTAGAAGACAAAGCATTCGGTTTCGCACCCTTAGGAAGACCTCCAAACGTGATACACAGCGGGTAATGATCCGAGTTATCCCAAATAATCATATCCACAACTGCATCTCTAAACAAGTCGTGCCACACAGGGTTCACAATCGCCCGATCCAACCGTTCTTCAATAAAGCCTTTGAGCCTTCCGTTAGACCAAGTAAAAGGATATCCCTTGGAGCAAACATCTCTGAGATTATGACTATCAAGAACATCCCGAAAACCCTTTAAAGAGACAAAATCACATGGGTTACCTCCCTTCTTCTCATGTGCATAAAGAACCTCGTTGAAGTCACCACAAAGAAGCCATGCCATATCTGATTCTTTACCCAAAGTATCGATAAGATCCCATGTCTTGTACTTACTACCATTTTCAGACCACCCGTAGATACCGGTGAAGTGCCAACGTTCCCCAGTAGTCTGCTGAAGGCTAATATCAATATATCTACTGCTCATGGATCTAAGGTCGACATCAATATCCTTTTTCCAAAACATAGAAAGCCCACCCGCTCTGCCCGTCGGATCAACCCACACCCCGTTATCGAAACCAATACGTCTCTGAATACGCTTCGTGCTTGCCGAATTACATTTAGTTTCAATCAAGAAAACCAAAGAAGGAGAATTATGTCTCACAAGGTCCTTGAGAGACGCAACTGTCATAGGATTCCCCAGCCCACGACAGTTCCAAACAATGAAAGGCATCATGATTCACAAGGGGCTCTAGAAATGGAGTTTGCCACGTCATCAGAAATTATCGCACAGTCCCTAGTCATAGAATTCATCCTTTTCTCAAGAGCCTCATTAGCCCATCGTCGGCCATGTTAACATAATCAAGAGTTCTCTTAGCCCCACCCACAACATCCCCTAAGCCAGGTGAAGACCCAGAAGTCTTTGACCCTCCCCTTTTGTATCTTTTCCATTTCTTCTCTCTGCCTGTAACATCCCCATAATTAGGCCAAATTTTAATCAAGATTTTTAAGGAAAACATAAAGCAAAGCCTAATCACGAAAGCATTACCGCCACATCTATCCCTGATAAGGAATAAATGTAAGGCTAAACAACTATATAAAATAATCCTATATACAATTTATGATCTATACAATTTTTACAACTGGAGGTGAAATTTTAACAGAGACGTGACTAAAACTAATTTTCTAGGTGAACCTCACTCTACGATCCCCACGTGATCGATAACCTGCAAAAATAAGGATACAAGAAAAACAAGGAAAAACTCCCAAAATCAGATAAACTGAGTAATTCCAACTCCATCCCGTAAAACAGTTTAGTTGAAAATAATTTAAGAAAATAAAATATAATTGAGTTGAAATAATTGTAGAAAATAAAGTATTATCAAACTGAGTTAAAGATCAAATTTTTATGAGTATAAAATAGAATAAAACAAAGCCAATTAATTAATTTGATATTTAATGGTGACAACACATATATCGAATTTTAATTTGAGGGAACGAGAACGCCAGTAGGCTGAGGCTTTACCCCTATACCTACTTCATCAAGAGGTCGTCACCCCAAATAATTCATCAAGGCTAACAGAGTAGTCTCAGGTAACCCTAGTGTATACACCCCTTCTACTTGGATCACAACAAATAGAAGGAAGACCAAAAATCGTATTGAGCATCAAAAATAATAATAATAACCTGTCGGCAGCTATACTAACCAAACAGGGCAACCTGTTCATTATTACAAAGTGTATAAAATGTAAACAAATTACAATCGGGAATTTGTTTCAAACCCCTTTGATGATGACAAAAATGAAATTACAATTACAATTACAATGCAAATGGAAAGTGAAGATTAGTTTGTAACACTATATGTTACCCGGAAACTTGATACAAGTTGTAGGCGTGTGATCACTTTCCTTTTGTGATATTTCCCCCACAAAGGTACTTGGGTTTGGAAGTGGAAATTCACAATGAGATACAAACAACACAACACAACCTTAGTACTTAGGTTGTATTTTGTAATAACAAAGTGTTTGGAAACAATGAGCAATGGAAGCAAGAAAACAAGAGTTAATTACTCTCTTGATCAAGCTAAGAACAAATGAGAGAATAAGAGATTAGGAATTCAGATTTTGTGTGCAAGAAACACAATGGCCTAGCACCTCTATTTATACTCAAGAGGAGCCTTAAGGCATTCATCACCATTCATGACCAAATTGATGAGCAAATCATCAATTGTCATTAACTTGGGCATTCATGAGTATAATTGGCCATAATCCTCTCAATAATCTCAGAAATAATGAGATTAATCGTGTATCCTAAGCATTAAACTCAAGAAAAACGGGAAAAGCAACGGTCACCTTGAAAGGGTGACCGCCGAGTCGGCGACGAGCCCAAAGGAGGGACCGCCGACTCGGCGCTTACTCACTGACCAAAATCAATGTTTCCAGTAGCCAAAAGCCGACTCGGCTGTGGCTACACAAGGGGGATCGCCGAGTCGGCTTTTGGCCACTGCCTTGATCCCCCTTCTTGCTTTGTTCCCTTTGTTTAAGATTTAACTTAAATGCCTCTCGGACCTCGTATATTAATACGTTTTGTCCCACTACTTTTAGTAGCTCTAATTGATATATTATGGACTATAAATTGTCCCACTACTTTAGTAGTATTCGGTGATAAAATATTCAGGATTATTATTTAGTATACACTAAATGTCCAACATTCATCACTCTTATACTTGGATCACAACAAATATAAGAGCTTCATTCCCATCGTTACACTTTACGTGATTTAATATATTTTAATAATTAGTCGTGAGCACATAAACATATAGTCAAACATTACATAAATTTATTTTATGTAAAATGATTATAAATTTTCTCAATAAATATATTTCAGGAATATCCAACTGAAATCTCATTGGACAAATCACCTTCTTAACATCAATTTGGTGATAACACCAATTAGAATCATAAATATTTCTCTTTCGACTCAAATCGCCCTTTAAAACCATTATTAAAATAATAGTATAACTTCCATAAATCAATAAGATAAATATTTTTCTTTCAAATTTAAACCGTATCAAATTTTGTTATTAAAATAATGATACAAGTTTTATCAAAAATAATCATAAATTCAGTTTGACCGAAATAATATATTCAAAAAGATTGAGAATTAAAATATATAAAACATAATGTCATATAAGTAATATGATACAAAATCATGTAACACATTTGCACAAGTTAATATCACATAGCACATAATACTAACAGGATACTCCTAAATTGATGGACATCGAAAATTACCTTGTGAAAAGAGCCCTAGAATATAAATGTATGCTCATATCAAACTTCTTTTAAGAACTTGACTTTAAAGTATGATTATAGTTTAGAATTTGTATATAGAATATCTAAAGATTGAAAATACTATAATGGAGAAAAAAAAGATTTGATAATAGGTGTAAAGAAAGAAAAATGGTGAATGAGAGAAAAAGAATTAGGAGAAGAAAGAAAACTAATTTGGTGAAATATCAAATATGAAAAACAATTTGGTTTATCAGTATAAAATGAGATATGTTAATATAATTAGAGGAATAGTGGGAAGGATGATGGAGTTTAATGGGGAGTTATTTTAGGAATGGGGGAAGAAAGTTAAATATGATATATTTTGTATATAACCGTGTAAATCAAAATTGTGATTCAATTTAATTTATTTTTTTTAACTTCCCTAAATTTTTGGGTTTCATTTTTTTTTATCTTATCTTATAGTTTTGTTTTTAAACGTGAGATTTATTTTTTACAAACATATTAAAACTATTCCTACATTATAGGATTTTATTTAATCTTATTTTATTTTATTTAAATCTCATCATTTTTTACGTATAAATTCTTAACAAATTTATTAATTTTTTTTTGGAAGATCTTAACAAATTTATTATTTGTTTAAATATTCTAAATCTTACAATATTTATTATTTATTTTCCCATTTTTATTTAATTTAATTTTTTTATTTTATTATCATTATTTTTTTAAAATATCTCGGATATTACACTGCCCACCACAACAGATACCTCACTATTTGTCTTCTGAACCGATAGTTCCAAAGACCCAAAATTGTGATTCTGATGCGTCCCCACTTTTCTTGCCACTGTGTCGACCCTACTCCCTTTTTCTTCCACACGTGAGTCATACCCCTGTGATGGATTCAAGGCCACTTTGTTGAGGAGGCTTGCCACAAGGTCAACCTTTCCTGCAGTAGGAAAATGCGTGCCTGGAAAACCCGGAGCAGGTTTAGCCACAAATAAACGTCTAGCCCGGCTACCACCTTCAGATGCTGCTTCCTCATTCGCTTGCTCTCGGACTGGTCGCCATGGAGACGCCTTCTTGCTTTGTTCCCTTTGTTTAAGATTTAACTTAAATGCCTCTCGGACGTCGTATATTAATACGTTTTGTCCCACTACTTTTAGTAGCTCTAATCGATATATTATGGACTATAAATTGTCCCACTACTTTAGTAGTATTCGGTGATAAAATATTCAGGATTATTATTTATTATACACTAAATGTCCAATAATACTCCCCCATTTTGGGTATAATAAGCCTCTCATTTACCAAAACTCATAGTACATTTCATGCATCAACGCTAATATCCCTGCGGATTGAATTAACGCCTAGTACAACACACTTAACAAGTGATCGAGCCAGAATTGATTTCCATAAGGAATTGAATCAAATGACCCTTCCGACCACTTGAAGATGTAGTACACACAAAACAAATAACACAAAGTTATTTACTTGACACATTATAAGGCCGTGTCCGTATCTTATTCATAAGTTTATCATAGTCATTATGCCAATCTTGACTACTTGAAGCGGCCACACTTCAAACTTATATAGGTAGGTTCTCATTACGTATAAGACATATCCCCGTGACGAGGATATAACACCAAGAGCTCTTCAACTCTTGATCTTGAGAACTTTCAAGACGACTACCTTATTCCATCACGGTACAAAGCAACGATGGGTCATATGTTGCTTTAACAAAAACCAAGAGGACTTTACCGCATTGAATTCAGACACGACGTTACTCATACGTGAATTGGGCTTTCCCAAACGATTTTACTGACATAAACCGATCTCAACTGAGGCTTTCTCAATTGAGTCTCTATTCATGGCTTTCGTAAACGAATCCGCCACATTGAACTTAGTGTTCACATAGTCAAAAGTTATGACCCCGTTAATGATAAGTCCTTGCACAAGGCTATGCCTAAGAGCAATATGACGAGACTTACCATTATATACTTGACTATAAGCTCTACCTAAAGCCGTCATGCAATCCGCATGGATTGCCACCGGTGATATAGGCTTAGGTAACAAAGGTATCTCAAACATGAGATTCCTTAACCACTCTGCTTCACTAGCTGCTGAAGCCAAAACGATAAACTCAGCTGACATTGTAGAGTCGGCTATACATGTTTGTTTCTTAGAAGACCAAGAAACGGCACCTCCCCCATAAACAAACACCCAACCACTAGTAGAAGAGTTATCCTCTTCATTAGTAATCCAACTAGCATCTGAATAACCTTCTAGAATAGGAGGTTCCCCGCTATACGCGATACCATAATCCTTGGTACGCAACAAGTATCTTAATACTCTCCTTATCGCCATCCAATGATGGGGACCTGGGTTACTAGTAAATCTACTAAGTTTACCCACTGCAAATGCTATGTCAGGCCTTGTACTAGTCATAGCATACATCAAAGATCCTATGACCTTTGAATACTCCAATTGCGAAATTGGTTGACCGGTATGTTTAGTAAATTTCATACCCGGTTCCATGGGAGTAGAGACCGACGCTTTATCAAGTATATTAAACCGCTTAAGTATCTTCTCAACATAGTGAGCCTGACTTAGCTTAATACGGTTCCCTTGCCTTATGATCTTAATGCCTAAGATCACATCAGCCTCCCCCATATCCTTGATCTGAAAGGATCTAGACAAAAAGTCTTTTGTCTCTTGAACTTGTGCTTTACAAGTTCCAAAGATAAGCATATCATCGACGTATAGGCAAATGATAACGCCATTACCATGGCTATCACTACTACAAATCATCACTTGTGCCACTAATTATGCCACGGGAATTCAAAATCCGTGGCAAGTTTTGATCTTGCCACGGGAAAAATAGGTTTCAAGACAATATCACAACCATACGCAAGTTTTTTGCCACGGGTAAATATAATCGTGGCAAAGATGCACTTGTGCCACAAGTTATGCCACGGGTAAATATATACCGTGGCAAACAAACACTTTTGCCACGGGTAAATTAAAATCGTGGCAAACAAGCACTTGCGCCACAAATCTTGCCACGGGAAATTTAATTTTTTTTGTGGCAAACAAAAGTTGCACCAAAAATTATGTCACAACAAAATATTTATCTGACAAAAAAATTGTGCCACAAATTATGTCCCACGATTAAATAGATATTGTGTGATTGTGTTATAAATTAGACACATGAATTTGAATTATTCGCAAGTTTTGATCTTGCCATGGATAGTATATTTTAAGAGAAAATTTAAAAAATAAAAAGTTTATCAATTATTTAAATTTCAAAATCTTCATTCAACTTAATTAGTTCTATATTTATTAGAAAATGAGTCATTATTTTTTCTTGTCGTTTAATATAATATAAGAAAAAAATTCTATAAACAATTATTCAATTTAATACTCATGCTAGACCTTAAACAATAATTTTAGGTAAGATTAAAGTATTTTCAACAAAAACAGAGAAAGGTTGTTTCTAACCTATTCCAAGACTTTTCCAATTTTTTAATAAGTGAAAATCAGATCTTATCATCTTCTTAAATTCAAGAAAACATGAAATGTTTTTTTCAATCTCTAACCGTTACTATACAAAAACACGAAAATTCCGACTGAAAGTTTCTAACTAATTTTCCGAATGACAAGCGTTAGTCGTAATTTCCGACTAAATTGCTACTAAATCAATTTTAAGTCGGAATTTTAAATTGAAAAAAAAATGTATAACTAAGAATATAGTAATATACGACTAATAATATCGTAATATATTAATAACTGATAAATATTATATAAGTAATATATTTTAATACGAGTAATATTATTCTAACATACGACTAATTTTGTTATATTTAGGAATATTAGTTGACCAAATGAATTTTAATTTTGCAACTAATTTTTTTCAATTAATTATAATTTTTTTAACTTACCTTTAATAATTTTGTTCAACTAGTTAATAATAATAATAATAATAATAATAATAATAATAATAATAATAATAATAATAATAATAATAATAATAATAATAATAATAATAATAATAATAATAATAAAACACTAAGTGGTAGGAGTGTTATTTTATAAGTATAATAACATAACTTAAGTTATCACTAAATAACTTATGGCCTAGTGGTTGGAGTGTTGGTATGACAACTTGAAGGTCTTGTGTTCAAATCCTGCCCAAGGCATTTATGTGAAAGGAATGTTACTGATTGTTAACATTAAATTCATTTGACAGAAGAATATAATTAGCCACGGGTTATGCTTGTGGCAAAACAATATAATTAGCCACGGGATCTACCGTGGCAAGAAAAAGAGTTTTTGCCACAACCATAATTTTCCCGTGGCAACAGTCTAGCCACGATCACTTGTGCCACGGTAGTCTCTAACTAAAATTCCCGTGGCTAGAAATCTTAGCCATGGGAAATTCTTACTTGTGCCACGACTGCTACTGTGGCACAAGTGATGATTTGTAGTAGTGTATCAAACTTGCTATACACACACTTATCGGCTTGATTCAACTTAAATCCAAAGGACAATATAGTTTCATCAAATTTTTGATGCCACTGTTTAGGTGCTTGTTTAAGCCCATACAAAGACTTGACAAGTTCACACACCTTTTGTTCTTGTCCTTTCAAAACAAACCCTTCGGGTTGTTTCATATAAACTTCTTCATCTAATTCCCCATATAGAAATGCGGTTTTAACATCCATCTGATGTATTTTTAGATGATAGACCGTAGCTAACGCTACCAATAACCGAATAGTGGTTATTCTTGCAACCGGTGCATATGTATCGAAATGATCGATACCGTGCTTTTGTCTAAAGCCTTGAGCCACTAAACGGGCTTTGAATTTATCAATAGTACCGTCGATTTTCATTTCTTTCTGAAAATCCACTTGCAACCGATTGGTTTACAAGTCGGAGGAAGATCCACTAACACCCAAGTGTTATTTCCCATGATGGATTGCATCTCATCATCAATAGCTTCTTTCCAAAAGGCGCTATCATGTGATGCCATAGCATCGCTATAAGGCAATGGGTCACCTTCCACATTATATAAATATGGAACACTAGAAGATACTTCACTTCTATCACCTTCAACCAAGTATACTTGGAAATCCGGTCCAAAGTTCTTCGCTTTCCGTTGTCTCTTACTCCGTTTTGGAGTGGGATCAACTAAATCAAGTTCATCTATTTGTTGAATTTCATCAACATCTAGAAGTGAACTTGGTTGACTATCATCAACACTTTCATTGGTACAACTTTGTAGATTTCTTTGTCTACTCAATGATGAAAATCTATTTTCATCAAAAATGACATCTCTTGACTTTATTATCGAATGAATCGATATATAGTCATTTTGTTCTATAACATAGAACCTATAGGTTTTGCTATGAATAGCATAGCCTATAAAGATGCACTCAAGCCCACGTTCACCGAGCTTCTTTTTCTTGTTGCCGGGCACTCTTACAATTGCCCTACAACCCCAAACCTTAAGATAACTTAAGTTTGGTTTCTTTTTGTACCAAAGTTCATAAGGAGTTTCCTTATTCGTTCTCATTGGAACTCGGTTAAGAATGTGACAAGCCGTCAACATTGCTTCACCCCAAAATCCATCACTCAAACCCGAGTAGGATAACATGGAATTAACCATCTCTTGTAGAGTACAGTTTTTCCTCTCCGCCACACCATTAGATTGTGGTGCATAACCGGCGGTAGTTTCATGAATAACACCCATTGAATTAAAATAAAGCGGATCATAATATTCACCTCCTTTATCGGTTCTTAACCTTTTAAGTTTACTACCAATTTGTAATTCTACTTCTTGTTTGTAAATCTTAAAATGGTCAAGGGCCTCATCTTTTGTATGTAAAAGGTATACATAACAAAACTTTGAGAAATCGTCAATAAAGGTTATGACATATTTTTTATTTCCCAAAGACGGTGTACTATGAAAATCACAAAGATCACTATGGATTAACTCCAAAATTTCGGTTTTTCTTTCAACACTTTTAAACGGTGTTCTAGTGATCTTATTTAACATGCACGTTTTGCAATTTTTAGACATTTTAACACACATAGGAATTAACTCATGTTTAGACATAAAAGAAATTTTATCAAAATTTACATGTCCTAGTCTAACATGCCACAAGTAATGTAAATCATCCTTTTCATTATCATTCAAAACATTACAAACATAGTTTTTATTCAAATCTAAAGATAACTTAAACAAACTATTACATAAATAAGCACGCCCAATAAACAAATTATTTTTGGAGATAATACACCTATCGGCTTCAAACACTAGTTTGTAGCCCAATCGATTCAAAATAGGACCCGAGACTAAGTTTCTACCTATTTCGGGTGTGTAATACACATCTCTTAAAACTAAAAGATTCCCCGAAGTAAACAATAATTCAACTTGTCCTTTGCCTTGGACCTTGATAGGTGCATTATTCCCCATGTAGAGATGCTCCCCATCAACAACCTTGTTAAAGGTTTTGAACCATTGCGTAGAGTTACAAACATGTCTTGAAGCCCCCGAATCGATCCACCAAGCCAAAGTAACATCCTGCAAGCCACTAATATTAGTATTCATAGTAGAAAAACTCATATTAGAATTTTCATCAAAAGTTGCAAGATTACCTTGAGTGGATGGTCCCTTGCTTGTAGAAGCTTGACCATTCCCCTTGGCTTTCTTTTGCTTGTTCTTTAGAACAAAGCAATTCTTCCTTCGGTGCCCGGGTTTTCCACACTCCCAACATACTTTATCGGTATTGGAAATAGTGGCTTTCCCCTTTGAAGAGTCATTCCTCTTCCTCTTATCTCCGGGACGGGATTGTGGTTTCCCTTCCCCAACCATATTAATAGTAGGTACATTAGGATTATCATCCTTCCGGTTCTCATGAACCCGAATGCTAGACTCAACAATTATATGTTGCCCAAGATCGGAGAGTGTAATCTCCTCTTTTTTATGCTTTAAAGCATGTCTAACATCCCTCCATGAAGGAGGCAATTTGTCTATTATGCTTGAAACAAGAAATACCTCATCAATTTCAATTTTATGCAATTTAAGGTTAGCATGCATTCTTTGAAGTTCATGAAATTGATCAATTATAGGGCGATCTTCTACCATTTTGTATGAATTGAAATTACTTACTAGAAATTTCTTGGAGCTAGCATCCTCTGCCATGTACTTATTTTCCAAAGCATCCCACAACTCTTTAGCGGAGTCATGGTATTGATAGATATCAAAGAGCGCGTCTTGCATACCATTGAGGATATGTCCCCGGCAAATGAAATCATCATTGTCCCACTTGGACCTCTTCCGATTTTGTTCAAGGACCTCCGTTTCCGGATCATCCTCCTTAGGTGCATCCGGTTTGGGTGAGCTTATGACATAAGCTACATTAAGAGTAGTGAGCATGAACATCATCTTCTTTTGCCAACGTCGAAAGTCGACGGCGACAAACTTTTCTAACTTGGCAAAGTTAGAGGTAAAATCCTTCATTGATGCCATCGTTGAAGAATATCACAAAAGATTATTACAAAGTGTATATAATGTAAACAAATTACAATCGGGAATTTGTTTCAAACCCCTTTGATGATGACAAAAATGAAATTACAATTACAATTACAATGCAAATGGAAAGTGAAGATTAGTTTGTAACACTATATGTTACCCGGAAACTTGATACAAGTTGTAGGCGTGTGATCACTTTCCTTTTGTGATATTTCCCCCACAAAGGTACTTGGGTTTGGAAGTGGAAATTCACAATGAGATACAAACAACACAACACAACCTTAGTACTTAGGTTGTATTTTGTAATAACAAAGTGTTTGGAAACAATGAGCAATGGAAGCAAGAAAACAAGAGTTAATTACTCTCTTGATCAAGCTAAGAACAAATGAGAGAATAAGAGATTAGGAATTCAGATTTTGTGTGCAAGAAACACAATGGCCTAGCACCTCTATTTATACTCAAGAGGAGCCTTAAGGCATTCATCACCATTCATGACCAAATTGATGAGCAAATCATCAATTGTCATTAACTTGGGCATTCATGAGTATAATTGGCCATAATCCTCTCAATATTCTCAGAAATAATGAGATTAAAGAGGGTATCCTAAGCATTAAACTCAAGAAAAACTGGAAGAAAAGCAACGGTCACCTTGAAAGGGTGACCGCCGAGTCGGCGACGAGCCCAAAGGAGGGACCGCCGACTCGGCGCTTACTCACTGACCAAAATCAATGTTTCCAGTAGCCAAAAGCCGACTCGGCTGTGGCTACACAAGGGGGATCGCCGAGTCGGCTTTTGGCCACTGCCTTGATCCCCCTTCTTGCTTTGTTCCCTTTGTTTAAGATTTAACTTAAATGCCTCTCGGACCTCGTATATTAATACGTTTTGTCCCACTACTTTTAGTAGCTCTAATCGATATATTATGGACTATAAATTGTCCCACTACTTTAGTAGTATTCGGTGATAAAATATTCAGGATTATTATTTAGTATACACTAAATGTCCAACATTCATCACTCTTATACTTGGATCACAACAAATATAAGAGCTTCATTCCCATCGTTACACTTTACGTGATTTAATATATTTTAATAATTAGTCGTGAGCACATAAACATATAGTCAAACATTACATAAATTTATTTTATGTAAAATGATTATAAATTTTCTCAATAAATATATTTCAGGAATATCCAACTGAAATCTCATTGGACAAATCACCTTCTTAACATCAATTTGGTGATAACACCAATTAGAATCATAAATATTTCTCTTTCGACTCAAATCGCCCTTTAAAACCATTATTAAAATAATAGTATAACTTCCATAAATCAATAAGATAAATATTTTTCTTTCAAATTTAAACCGTATCAAATTTTGTTATTAAAATAATGATACAAGTTTTATCAAAAATAATCATAAATTCAGTTTGACCGAAATAATATATTCAAAAAGATTGAGAATTAAAATATATAAAACATAATGTCATATAAGTAATATGATACAAAATCATGTAACACATTTGCACAAGTTAATATCACATAGCACATAATACTAACAGGATATTGTGAAAAGAGCCCTAGAATATAAATGTATGCTCATATCAAACTTCTTTTAAGAACTTGTCTTTAAAGTATGATTATAGTTTAGAATTTGTATATAGAATATCTAAAGATTGAAAATACTATAATGGAGAAAAAAAAGATTTTATAATAGGTGTAAAGAAAGAAAAATGGTGAATGAGAGAAAAAGAATTAGGAGAAGAAAGAAAACTAATTTGGTGAAATATCAAATATGAAAAACAATTTGGTTTATCAGTATAAAATGAGATATGTTAATATAATTAGAGGAATAGTGGGAAGGATGATGGAGTTTAATGGGGAGTTATTTTAGGAATGGGGGAAGAAAGTTAAATATGATATATTTTGTATATAACCGTGTAAATCAAAATTGTGATTCAATTTAATTTATTTTTTTTAACTTCCCTAAATTTTTGGGTTTCATTTTTTTTTATCTTATCTTATAGTTTTGTTTTTAAACGTGAGATTTATTTTTTACAAACATATTAAAACTATTCCTACATTATAGAATTTTATTTAATCTTATTTTATTTTATTTAAATCTCATCATTTTTTACGTATAAATTCTTAACAAATTTATTAATTTTTTTTTTTTGGAAGATCTTAACAAATTTATTATTTGTTTAAATATTCTAAATCTTACAATATTTATTATTTATTTTCCCATTTTTATTTAATTTAATTTTTTTTATTTTATTATCATTATTTTTTTAAAATATCTCGGATATTACACTGCCCACCACAACAGATACCTCACTATTTGTCTTCTGAACCGATAGTTCCAAAGACCCAAAATTGTGATTCTGATGTGTCCCCACTTTTCTTGCCACTGTGTCGACCCTACTCCCTTTTTCTTCCACACGTGAGTCATACCCCTATGATGGATTCAAGGCCACTTTGTTGAGGAGGCTTGCCACAAGGTCAACCTTTCCTGCAGTAGGAAAATGCGTGCCTGGAAAACCCGGAGCAGGTTTAGCCACAAATAAACGTCTAGCCCGGCTACCACCTTCAGATGCTGCTTCCTCATTCGCTTGCTCTCGGACCGGTCGCCATGGAGACGCCTTCAAACTTCCATTAAAATTCTTTATAGGAGACCCGTCTCCATGATAGTCATTACAATCCTTAGTGCCATGACCAAGTTTGCCGCAATGGAAACAAAATAGAGGGATTCTTTCATATTTGACCGTTATACGATTGGTAAAACCCCCACGCATTTTAAGATTGACGTATTTTTTTAGAGGTTTGCGAACATTAATAAGCACCCGAATGCGCATGGACTTCTCCAGCCTTGTCGCTTCCCTGTTATCATGTTTCAAGAACTCACCCACTTTATTACCAAGAATGATGGCATTTTCCCCCGTTGCTTCTCCCATTGAAAGAACGTCGTGAAACTGAACTCACATCGGAAGAAAAAATAGATTTGCTTCTGACGGCTTCTCAAAATCACTTAATTCACCAAGAATTAGAGCATGGTGGTCAAAATGCCACGGTTGTCCTTCCATCACCTTCCATTTATCTCTCCAATGATGAAATTGAAATTGAAAGATATTCTTGCCGATGTTACTGATTTCCATGCCAAACTTTGGTGCCCATATACTTTTCATAGTGCTCATGAAAGCATTGGGATTAATATTACGATCCATCCATAAGCGCCCTATGAGTCCCAATGCCAATTTACTCTCTTCCTCCTCCCCTACTTCTTCCTCCCATTCATCGTCATCATCATCAAATTCATTGCGCTGCTGTTCCCTGACGCCCCTTGTCCTCACAGATGAAGGATTAATGGAAACTTGACCCTCAAGAAAAGTCGAGTTATCATGATTCTCAAGGTTTGAATAAGAATTCAAAGCCTTTGGGGAAACCATTGGTAATTTATTATTAGTCATAGAAGAAACAGAAGACAAAACGAATAGACAGAAAGAAAAGCAAAGAAACAAGAGAAAACCCAGAAACTTCCAAGAGGAAGACAAAGCTAGCACCGAGGAAGGCTAGAGAGAGACCCTCCCAAGGAAAACCTAGAGGAAAAAAAAACTCTTTGTCCGCAATGTATCCTATACTTGAGTTGTGGAGCAAGTAGCTAAAATACCACTATTTCATAAGTGAATAAAATAAAAGAGAAAAAAACTGAAATGCGTGTCTCCAAAAAGATAAAACACCTAGAATATATAGGCACTTTCCAACAACCATATTTCAGCGTCATTAAGCCTAGTCAAACAGCATAAATGTGATTTAATACTACTAAATCACCCTATGAATAGGAACATAGTTGTTAGAAGCTTCAATATAGACTCAGCGAATTAATAAATGAAATGTAATAGATAAAGGATTAGTTACAATCTAACAAAGTCCCAACAATAACCATGAGGAGTTCCTAACCAAGGGGAGCTCGCGCTCTCGAGTCTCGACCATTAGAATGTGCACTCCAGCCAACGTAGAGCTAGCTCTTCATGGTAAGTTACTCCATTTTTTCGACTCAAGTCGTTTAAAGGTCTATTTCTCCAACAATCTTTTGTTTATTTTAAGGTTTTAGAGATCAAATAATGATTAGCAATGAAAAATGATGATTTAGTATTTATAGCTCAAACATGTCTAAATCATACAAGTGAAGGAGTTCAATGCAGTACAAGAAAATTATAGTAAAAAATAATTATCTGATCTAACATGTTTAAATCATACTAGACTGGCTAAAATGAAACTGGATCCAATTAAATCTCTTGTATGTTAAAAACAACTGTGTATGATCATGCAAAATCTCCTGCAAACAAGAACAAATGACTAGTATTTTTGTATGATCTATATTCCTACAACTACTCTTAAATTTTCTGTCACTACAAAATTATACGTTTCTCTCTGTTTACTTCACACGGTATATGAATCCGCCTCGATTAATGACCGCAACCCCCTTAGAATCATCATATGAGCGTAAAACTCTGCGTGCTCCTGTCAAATAAGACACGAGATTTTATGATGCTATTAGTTAAATTTCACTGAGCATAGTTTTCTATGAGCGGGATATACTGGGTATGATGATGATGAGTTAAATTTTACTAAGTATGTGTATACATAAAGACAATGCAACCCAAATATTCACAATATCAAAGGGAAAAGCTCAGTTGAATGCATCAGTCACAAGAAAATCGATACACATTGAGGGTGTTTGGCAAATGACTGATAGCTGATTATAGTGGCTGATTTGACCAGCTGCTTTTATTAACTGGTTTGACTAGCTGATTTTGAACTTGCTACTATTAAGAGCTTGTTCAAAAACAACTTATTCATATCAATAAGCTGTTTCAACCAGCTAATTCACCAAACACTAACATTAGCTGGTTTGACCACCCAACCCTCTGTTTATATCAAATAAAGCTAAAATTGCTCAATAAGCTAATATGCCAAACACCCCAATAACCGCGTTTTAGGTCTGTTCAAGGGAAATATCATTTTTTGGACCGATATTTGGCGATACGACAACCCATTTCCGTATTACCGTTCCTTTACTGCAATCGCGACCGTTCCCGTGTTTTTGCACTATGATGAGGAAAACACAGAGAAGAGCATACCTTCACGGTCACTATAACCAATGCAAAGCCATATTGTCGGGATGCAGTAAAGATTCTGCTTGCATCAACTGGAGTAACAGAAGGAACAACTTGCGGTAACACCTTCAAAACTAAACATAAAACACACTTAGAAACCAAAATCCTCAAAAACTATGACCAACAAAAACTTAAGTCACATATAAAGATTCATATTAGAGTATATAACATATCTTGGGGCCTCAGCCATCAGCTTAAGCTTTTGGTTGAGTTGGTTCCTTAACATGGTATTAGAAGCCAGAGTGACAAGAGGTCACGAGTTTGAATCTCAACTATTCCTCATCTAAAGTGGAAGAGAGTTTGTGTTGCATTTACACTTGTAGCCCAAAGGGCTCTCGTGTGAGGGGGCGTGTTAGAGTATATAACATATTTTAAGGCCTCAACCATCAGCTTATCACAAAATAGAACTTTGGCATACCCAAGTATTCTGTGTGACGCGCATCATCAAGCAGCAAAACCCTATATCCATCTCCACTTACGGGCATTTTCTTTTGCTTCACTCGTCCAATGTCTCCTCCTACAAATAAAGGCAACAAAATATTAATCTAGAACGTAATTTTTAACATAATTATCCAAAGAGAAAACAATATGTTCAATGGATGGATATGGATAGACTATTGTATGCTCCTTAAGCAACACTTCTCATGATTCAAAACAATATATGTTTATATATTCATTTAATTATCGTTTCTAAGTAATTCCTGATTCATTAATAACGAGTCATACGATATCTACATCAGAGATATTTGATATTAATTGGTGGTTATGGAAATGATACATAATGTAAATTTTCATATCATATATCATGTCATTTTCATAGTATTGAAAGTGTGATGATAAAAAAGTTTTGTTTTCACAATTTTCCACCACCACCGTACCTAATAGGGCGAATGGAGAGGGGGATGGGGGAGACCCAATACCCCGACGAAACACTTGCCCTTTTGTAGTTTTAGCTTGGGCCCCCTAATTAATTTATGACATTATGTATTAAGAATTTAAGCAGTACAAGAACAAGGATACCTTAGTGGTTAGACCGTTAGAGTATAATTATCCGAAGTAAATTTATGGTTCCAGTTTCCACACAAACCATTAAATTAACCTTTTATACTTATTTTTATTTTACATTAATAACTTAATACTCTATCTTTTTCTTAAAAAGTGTGATAGTTTAAAAGTTAAAAAATTAAGATAATATATTCATTGTAAAACTAGCTTTTACAGTAAAGTTTTATTATAATTTTAACAATAGAATTAATTATTCATGGACTTATATATGTAGTAAACATGTGCTAATGAAACATAATTTTCCTTTAAAAACAATTTTACGTAGTTATCAATTTTTTAAAAGTAATACTCTTTATTTATGCTTATTTTAATTACTTATATTGTACTAAATAATTAAAATTTGACCATTGCAAGATCTAAAATATATAAATTGCATATATTTTTGTGAATTGGTCAATGATAGTTTTACCATAATAGTAAATGTTACATGTATTCTGTGATAGAGAAAATAATATAATTGATAAAATAGCTCATAGTAATGTCATCTATTTTTGTTATAAATTAAGTAATTTTTATTTACTCTTCAATTTTAGTAGGAAGTTGCGTTCATTAATAAGTGCATAATATGTAAAATCGATAAACAAAGTAACAGAAATTTATAATTCAGAACTGCATTGTCATGGAAGAACCTTGTACAACCTTTTACCATAGAAATTGTATTTTGTACCAAAAAGATATAAATCTTATTTCATTGTAATGAAAAAAAAAAATTTGTTTGTTAATTTCGTAAGGATTGAATTGGATAATGATTTAATCCTCATGCTCTTGCACATGATGTTGATCTAATTGCATTGATTGATACTAATTTAATCATTCCACTCAAATTTTCTTGCTAATCGATATTTGGTCCCCCTAACTTAAATTCATGGCTTTGTGAGCCTAATACGACATTTTCAAATCGTAATACATTTATGCTATGTTTGGAAACAATGGTTTCATTTAGAAATTTGGAATTAACTCAAATTTATTGTTTGGCAAATCCAAAATTTACAAATTTAGATTTGACTTAAATTCCACCATTGTTTTTAAAGTAGTTAAAGTTGAGGATTTGAGAATGACTACCCAAATCTTGTCATTCTCAAATTCTTCATTTATGATTTAATAATTGAAATTCATGATTTAAAATGAAATACTTTTTTCCAAACATTAAATGAATTTTGCGAAGAGGATGAGATTGTTGATGGAGAATAAGCATGAACGTTATACTTATCAAAAGATATTATATTCCTACCAAAATTACACTAACTTTTCGTTATTGTTCCGACACTTAAATACCGAATGATCACAAACAATAAGAGTCACCTAGTATCCACAAACAAAACACAATATCAAACAATCCAATTAAAAGTGAAAACATATAATAGAAAAAAATAAAGGTAAATGACTTTTCCGGTATCCCGCATAAGGTAGGGTTCGAGTGGAGGTTCTTTTTTCCTTGAAAGACGTAGACAAATTATACCCATACCCCCAAGAAGGGGTAAAGATAAATGCACACAGTCAAAAAACCAAAAAAGGTAAAGAGAAATACGCGAAGTCAAGAAACCCCCAATTGATACCTGCGCTTAGTAGGGGTCGGAAGAAATGATTAAAAAAACCAAATCTCAATATAAACAGTGAAAAGCCAAGATTACCTTGTTCGACTTGGGGAGCGTCAAATTGAGACTGATCAAAAGAGGGTCTTTCCAAAACAGCAGAACCACCTCTAAGAGACCCTAATCTTGGTTGATCTCCCAAATACATGGGATTATAAGCAACACAAAACCCATCATTTCCTTTCTCTTCAATTCTCAAATTGTTTGAAACTTTGACATGGGAAAATGGGACATTCCTCAAACCATTTGGTGACGGTGTTGTTCCGGCTAAGAAAGGCATAGTTAGAGAAGCCATTTTCAAATTTATGTGATAATCCAAAAAAAAGAAACTATTTATGATTAAAATGAGTATTGAGAGAATTGTGTTAGGGTTTTTTATTTTTGTAAAATTACTAATAATAACCAATCAAAAAAAAAAAAGCAATTGTTTAGGATTAGAAATAGTGTTGAGAGATTTGTTTAAGGGTTTTTATTTTTGTAAAATTACTAATAATAACTAATCAAAATAAGAAAGAATGATTTGTGTGGTAGTATAAAAATGTAAAACTACTAATTATATTTGTGGATGTAAATTACACAATTTGCTAACCATTAAACCTATTTAATTAAAATTTGGCATTAGATCTGATTTCGGAAAATCTGCCATGCATCTAGAAGGAATTAATTTTTTCTTAATCATGCCACTAATTGAAAATAAATGTTATATATATTTATTTTGAAAATGATAAAAATAATTATGTAACTTGATAACAACTAGTATACAATCATATGCAATGTTTAGAGTTATTAATATTAAGATATAAAAGTAATTTAATATTAAAAAATATTATCGTTATTAAATTGAAATTTTCACATTAAAAATGTTATAAATACTTTATTATAATAATAATAATAATAATAATAATAATAATAATAATAATAATAATAATAATAATAATAATAATAATAATAATAAGGGATATTCCACGTGGTAACCCTGAGGTTTTGGGTTTTCCACGTGGTAACCAAAACTTTTAAAAAATCCACATGGTAACCCTGAGGTTTACCAAATTGTTCCATCATGACCTTTTTGCACATAAAATGTTAACAAAACGTTAAGAAACATTAATTTCGAAGCTTTAAGGTTGTTGTATGTCTATATATGCTACTCACCATCTTAAATGCCATTAGTCTCAACCATTTTCCCCAAATATATAAACCCAAACTCTACCATATTTGGATTCGGGGAAAAAAAATATGATTTGGATGAAAAATGGTAGATTTGAGGGTTATATTTTGGGGGGAAAGGTTCAAACTGATGACATTTCGAATGGTAAGTCGCATAAATATGCATACAACAGCCATAAAGCTTCGAAATTAACGTTTGCTAACGTTTTTATATGCAAAAAGGTCATGATGGAACATTTACGTAAACCTCAGGGTTACCGCGTGGATTTTTTAAAAGTTTTGGTTACCACGTGGAAAACCCAAAACCTCAAGGTTACCACGTGGAATTTCCCTAATAATAATAATAATAATAATAATAATAATAATAATAATAATAATAATAATAATAATAATAATTTTTTCTATTATTATTATTATTATTATTAAATTTTAGTATAATGATATATATATTTTTCTCGCTTCCTTTTAAGGTATAATACCCTTCTCTTTGAATTGTTCGCAAAGAAGAAATTGAGTGTTTTCGAGTGTTTTGTTTCTAGTAGACTACAATAACAGGAGATCTCCCATGCGACGGCCGCTTATATGCGACCTTACTCTAAAACTCAAGTCCACTTCCCATTTAACCGAAACAACACTCAATTAAAATCAAACATTGTCTTCATTCCCAAAGTACTTTCTTAAATCTTCATTCCATGAAAAAAAATAAAATAAAAAAAACTAAATCAAACTTCAAACACTATATTATTAAAACCAAACATTTGTTAATCGAAGTCGAGTTTGGTAATCATGGTGTCAAAATGCGGCAGTAAAGTATTACTGCAATTAATCTCAGTCGTCCCTGTCGCCTCTCTAAGGTCTATAAAAACCGCATTAAAGGATGATCTTAAGGTTTGTCACAAAGAGTATGGATTAGTCCTTTTAGAAGATTTTTAAATGATGATGATTAATAACTGTGAGCTGTGTTGTTTAATGATTATAATGGATAATAACAATAATTAAATGATAGATTTAAGTATTGCTTAACAATGGTGAAGATAATTGTGTGGAAATCAAGCTCCAATACTAAACTTGCTTACTTAGATAGTACAAGGCATATTCCAAGCCTCAAAGTGGCAATTCGAAGTTTTAAAAGGTATATTTCAAGCCTTAATATGCCTATTTCAAAGCTTTAGTGTTTACTCAAAACCTTAAATGTCAAATCCAAAACCTTAAATGACCAATTTCAAGCGTTAAAATGACATTTCAAAAGATTAAAAGGTCAATTTTAAGATTTGAAATAAATACTTTAGAGCTAAACACACAAAAAACAAAACAGCCATGCATTTTAATTAATCACATTAAATAGTAATAATAAAAATATAATAAGCTTTTATCAGCCATCTTCTCGTTCAATTTTCATAATATCAAGTCAACCAACATCAAAGCTTAAAATGACTATAAAGTAAATTCCAAGCATTAGCTATTATTTTCCAAATGCTTTTAGTTTAACATCTAAATAAATACCTATTTCAAGCTATAAATTGTTTATGTCAAGGGTTAAAATGTTCATTACTAAATTTTGAAATCCCAATAATTAATCCTCCTATACGTCGACAAACTTAATAATGTGTATTCCAAAGCTTAAAATGTTGATTCTAAGAATTAAAATCCCCATCCCAAGCATTAAATGTCCATTCCAAAAATTAAAATTTCAAGTTCATAAAGTATGATGCTCTTGTATATGTATGTAAGTGGTAAGTCACCATAGTAGCACCAAAGTTGTAAAACAAACACCAAATATGAAATCTACAACCTTTAAACTTATAAATTTGTTAAGGACATTATAATACAAAAATGCAAAGTACCTTCTTAATCTTCATCGACTACCAAGACTGTCTTTGTCCTTTTGTGGATTTTCTTTGCCAAAATCAAATATTTAGGTGCTACTCCATTTTTTATGTGAAGATTCTAAGAATTTCATCATTATTCTCCAATAGCTCAATTGACAAAGCTCCACACCCATTCTTAATTAAAGTGACAAAATTTAAAAATAATTATTAAAAGATATCGCCATTGACAAAGCTCGACCTCCACCAATAACAGCGCTTTAGAATGTTGAGATTAAGAAAGAGAATTTATCATTTAGATATAAAACATATTAAAAATGTAGAAGAGAGGAGAACAGAGGTAACAAGGAGTTGAAGTGAGTTATAAAATAGGAAAATAGTGAGGATAGTAATTAGAGTCGTAATTGAATTAGATAGTGCATGCAATTGGACCGGGTAAAAGCCCAATAAATACAAGTCGTATGCATACGGCAGTTGTATACGAGTTTTAGTGTTAGGAGAATAGTGAGGATAGTAATTAGAGTTGTAATTGAATTAGATAGTGCAATTGGACTGGGTAAAAGCCCAATAAATACAAGCCGCATGCATACGGCGGTTGTATACGAGTTTTAGTGCTATAATAATTTATGTCTTGTAATAAAACAAAAATTAAGTTCACCTCATTTAGTTTAATAAATATAGCAATTAGTGATTTTGATTATTCCATATGCAAATCTTTGTAATGAAATCCTTTTAGTATATATAGCAGTTTTTTTTTTGAAGATTAGTATATATAGCAGTTAAACAATTTAATTATTTCTTGTGGCAAATCTTGGTAAAGATACCACATGAAATTTTCCAACTCTTTTAATTAAATGTATCATTTATGCTACCATAATAAAATAACATTAGTTTTACCTTATTTAGTTCAACAAATATAAGTTAACCTACTAGTTTGACTACACCATGTGACAAATTTTTGTAAAGATTTCCTTTTAGTTTTTTGTATAATATTTGCTTCGATAATTATAACAATTTAATAATTTGATTATTCCATGTGGAAAATCTTTATAAATATGGAACATGAAATTTTCCAATCATTTTAACTAAGTTTATGATTGATTATATTTACAAAGTTTCCCTTATAACTTTAAACTTTTATTGTTCTTATAACTTCCACTGCTTGTATTGTGCAAGAACCTCAGACTAAAACAATCGTTGGGCACGGTAATGAGAAAGAAGGCTTATACTATTGGATGAGGAGGTTCAAAAAAGGCCAAATTTCGCTTGCTCATGAGTAACCTAATCAATGATCATCAATTATGGATGTGGCACCAACGTCAAAATCATCCTTCCGTAGGGTATATAAATTATTTTCTTTCTCTTCATAATAGCAATACAACTTTAAAGTATGAAACTTAGGTCTTAGCCAAAAGTCATGAACACTCTTATGCTCCTAGTTTGACTCTGCAGGTATCCGATTCAAGGTATTTTATGGTCAATGACCCTATCCAGTTAAGACGGGTAAGGTACCCAACCCGCATAATTTTATTTTTTAAAAAAATTACCTTGCCATTTAAAATGCGGGTTGATAGATTGACGGATCGAGTCATGCAAGTCGGATTTTTTTTTTTTTTTAAATTTAGACCCCTAACCGAGTTTGCCATCTCTATTGACTACTAACGAGTAACCACCAGCCAGGCTGCGGAATACAACCCGAGATCATCCCGGAACTCTCACGGTATGCTCTATCGACGCTTTTTCCTCTCGTTTCTTCTCCATTTCGATTTCATTTTCACTAATCTGTTACCTTTGATCTTCAGATCATCGCTTAATCTTCGTCAACATCAAGATGATGATTTCACGAATCAGTCGTTCAATCTCCAGATCGTCACGGTCTTCACTTTTGAACTCTGTAAATGAAAATTCCCCTTTTTTTTTTCATAGAATTCTCAAAATTTTCTATCCATTAATGGTCACTGTTTCATATTTATAACGTAGGTTACTGGTTGTGATGGATATGGCGCTAGAATTGCATCACAATCTGGCGTGTTTGCATCGCACTCCAAACCTGGGCTAGGATTTTTCAATTCTCACTTTTCATCAGTTGGTGCTGCTAAACAAGTCGCTCCTTCGTTTTCGCCTTTTTTTAGCTCCAATGTTGTTAACCCTAGCTTTTCCAGGTTCTTCTCTGCTGATAGTTCAATTAAACAAAGTAAGAACTTCGCTGATTCTAGCTTTTTTATGTGTGTCATTGTTTTCATTGCATTTTTCTCTTAATTTTGATTTTTTGGGAAATAGATGTTTTTCTTTATAAATACTGTTTGATCGTATCAAAAAGAGGACTTAAATATCATTAAATCAGTTCTTGCTAGAATCAGGAATTACATCAGCTAGTTCTTCTCAATATGCTCGCTTAATAGATTAAAGTGATAGTTTGGTTCTACATAGGAAATCACTGCTATTTTTGTGAAAGTAAAAATGAAATAGTATGTGCAACAATTATTCGGTTTGATTATGACTAAACCTGAATAAAATTCATCAAAAGAAAGTATCAAAGATACAACATCGATAGAATATATCTTGTTTACAGATTTAAGGTAAACTTTAAATTGAGGCACATATAGAACATTATTAAGCACAATATCATATTTTACTTTCACAACTTCGCTTGTTGTAACCTTTACTTTCTACCCATGAGGATTGGTTGTATCATGCTTAGGTCCATCATCCTTGGATATCTTTAAATTATGTACGAAGGAATCAATACAATTGTTGTCTACTATCCATTCTACTTCACTAATTTTAGAGATTAAATGGAAAGTAGTTGCTAGGTTAGGTGAATTAGCAATATTAGCAGAATCTATCCGACTCTAGTTGAAATCTTCTTTTCAATCAAAAGAACTAGATTATTGAATTGCTCATTAGTTAATCCAGTGAGCTCCATTCTCATGCTATCTTCAAGCTCTTTGTTGTGTTCAAGTGCAGCCACACTTTTTCCTTGATTAGATCTAGAATTATTTTGATAGCCATGGATCTTGGAGTATCTATCAATGGTGCAACTATTCATTTTACAATTTTCACAAAATAGTTACTATTCCGTTTGTTTCATGGCATATTTTGAGTCTTATCTGGTAGTGTATATCCTCTGCCATACACCCTAGCAGAACTATTATGGGTTGAACTGCTTCTACTATAGCATTTGTACTCGGCCATAGATTCAAAAGTTTATTGCCATTATTACACAGCTCCTTGTACCTTTGATCTTAGAGCAATGGCTTCAACTTCTAGGATTGAGGTGCATAATTAAGTTCACACATCATTAGTGTATTTGTTTCAATCCAACAGTTATCAACCTGATAACTAATTTTAGTTATCTTCCAGCTTTATTAAATAAACTGTCGTCTTCTTTGTTCTAGTTTTATCTTAAAGAACTTATTTTGGTTGCATCAACAAGGAATTTGCACACATCACAATGTTTGATGACTCTTCTTGCAAGGAAAATAATGTAAATAAGAGGTCCGTCAAAATCTTTTCTTTAAGATGCTTCCACGTCTCCTTAGCAAGCCAAGCAATGTTATAATACATAACATTCTTAGAAATAATTGTCTAGGGATTTTATAATCAATCCAATAATCATGTTAATGCCATTACACTTTTCAAGACTTAATGTATATAGTATAAGAAGTAGTTTGGCAACGGATTCATCTACAAATCCACATTTTATTTTTTGATGTCAAGCGATATTATTACCCTTTTCTAATCTCCATAGCCACCTCCTTCCAATGGTGTTGAAACTAATTTTACGTTGACTTGATTGGGAGATGAAGAAAGTATACACTAGTTTGATATTGGGTTTGACCTATTGAATTAGCAATTTCACCATTGTGAATTTTAATTAAATTTTAAGTTTTAGATTCAAGAAAACTAGAAAAGGAAACAATCAAGTTCTTAGAATGAAACATACAAAAGAAAAAGAATTTTCAAGAAAACATTCTAGGGTTTAGAGACAAACTTTAGCAAATTATAGTGTTGATACCATGTCACAAGTATTATTATGAGAAGCAAGCAATGTTGGGAGTCATTAAGCAAAAAGGTTTTGTTATAAAGAGATAAAGCATACAAAGAAGAGAGAAACAAAGCTATTAACTTATTAATACTATATATGTCCTGCCATAAACTATTAGTTACATTTCTTGTTGATGTGGCAATGTACCTAGTAATGTAGTTGAAATGTTGCAAACTCATATGGAGTTTTGGTTAGTTTCTTTCAATTGGAGGGAGAAGATGTCTTTTCTTGCTAATGGATAATGTTTTATCTTCTCTTGGGCTATAATGGTGAGAATGAAGGAAAAGTGGCTCTGTATGAGAGGGTGGCCGACTTGATGAGACTGACAGTTAGTGGTTGTGGTTGTTGGGTGGGGGACTTTCCAAAGAGGGGGGAGAAACTAGGTCGGAAGTTGTCATGGAGATTTAAGTTTTTTGTTTTTTTCTTGTTTCTACCTTTTATATTTGTTTTCTTAATTATCTTTATGGTTTATTTATAATTAAAAGAATAACGTTTATATTATGTCATCTTAATGTTTCTTTTTTAATATGTAGAACCTGTAATTTCAGGTTACCAAAATGACGAAGTCCACTAAAAGTAAACCTACATAAAAGATGGGAGTTTTTAAAAATTAACTTAAAGGCGGGACTTATAAAATTGGATCACGTAAAGGTGGACCTACATAAAAGGTGGGAGTCTAAAATTAACGTAAATCAAATGTCTGTTGTTTCAAAGAAATATCTCAGGCAACGCTCTTCTTTCTTTTCACAAAACATTTGATTCATTTACTACCCACCTGTTAATTGATGATGTTTTTTGAGGTATGGCCTTACCCCATGGATGTTGGCTTTTTAAAGATAATGATTTCATTATGATCCTTTATTAAAAGTTAGAATACTCTTTGTGGTGTTTCTCAACTATCATGGTACATATTATCCATTGTTATTGATCTTTTATGGTTCGTTTGGTTCGTGGTACTAAATGGTTGTAATGAGAATGATTAGTGTAAAATTTTTATCAAAAAATTCAATATCATTTCTATGGTGATGAAACTCAGATCACAAAAAAGGTTTTTTATTTACAAATTTCCATTACCACATAATAACATTTCTCCTACTTGTAATGCATTGGAATGAATTTTATGAAGAAAATGAGATGATTGAAGTTGGACAAGCTAAGCCATCAAGTTAGCCAATAGATCTTTCAACCAAAATTACACAAGTTTTTCATTTCCATTACCAAATATTCATTTATTACCGTCTATCAAACGGATTGTTAGGGTATGTCTGGCCTAGCATTTAGAAAATACAAACTTGTATTTTGTTTTATGGAAAACACTTTTTAGAAAAAGATTTGTTAGGCCTTATATTTCTAAATTGAGTCTAATAATTCAAAACAAGTTTGAGCTCTTAGTCTTTTGCTTTTTCACTTTAACAATTTTATTTAGTAATGTCGTGGAAAAACAAATCTGAAGTTAAGCATGTAATCAAAACAAATATGTTGAATACTTGTAAAAAACATTCATTCACAATTCTTCAAAAAATTCTAAGGCATATAGTGGGGAGAGAGAAATCATTGAGGAATACTAGATCTTTTAACAAAAATGTATATTACACAATATATATTTTCTAATAAGGTGGATATGATAGGTCGGTTTTTTTTATAAATCTTAAGGGTAATTTTGTATGATAAAGAAGTTATTGAAATAAGTTGGGAGTGTTTCAAAGAAGTAAAATGAAAAGCAATTAAATGTAGTTTCTCCTTTCACAATCTCTGAAGTTACTTTTGACTTTTTTAAATATCATTTCTAATTCTATAAAAGAGTGTGTTTGGCCTAATTTTTTTCTTCATTGGGGGATGATCGAGCAAATTTTTTATAACGCAAGTGCACGGTGTACGCGTAGTGCGGGTTGAACACAAGGAGGCGAGCCAACTCTAGATTGTATGCTTTATGACTACTAAGAAACCGCCAGGTTTGACCCCGGATGATAAGCGATGATCATTGCTTGATATTCGACGACTCGTCTCATAGTTTCTGCCTCATTCTAATTTGCCTCAACGATCGAGCGACGAGTGTCACATAAGGGTGACGACTCATCGCTCTGCCTCTGACCTACACATTGCTTCGTTTTCTTAACTGCTTCTTCTTAGATGTTCTTGGCATGATTTCTTCACATAACAAAGGGGTCTTAGGCTATCTCTCTAGGCCTTCACCCTCTTATAACTCCAAAACCTAGTAAATCACCAATTTTGCCTCAAAAATTATATAATGAACTCATTGAGACAAAATTATCATATACCACTAAAAATACTACCTAAAACCCACTAAAACGATATAAAAGGAGCATACTATACTTTTTAAGTTAGACCAAACACATACTATACTTGGTATTTGTTGTTAGTAACAAGTAGAATAATATTGGTTCTCGAATTATTGTGATATATCTATTAAATTATAAACTAAAAATATGATGTACTCACAATCCACAATACAATGAAGTTTTTCAGTAAAATTTCTTCTCTTCTAACTGTATTAGTCAAATATGGAAAGTGTAAACAATCTTTATGGTCTAATAGAGTTTGATCAGTAATCGATTGTGAGGACAATTCTAGGGAGTTTGATTTAATTTGTTGTGTAAGGATAATCAAGGCAAGTTTGGTTTAATTGGTTGCGTGAGAAAACATAAGATAGGTTCAAGGCAAGGGTAGATTGTTTATTGGTTTGGTAAGCAAAATGTCATTGGAGTACCATTAAGTTTGTCAAAGTAAATGACGATACACTAATATTTAAAATAACTATCTTTCAAAACCAATTTGAAGTGATTATGATTGAGGTTAACATTTTGGCTTTTGGTCTCTATTATTTCAACTTTTCAAGGTGCCCTAACTATTACACCTTACATTTATCTTTCAACATCAATTTCTTACGTTGTGTTCGTTTCATGTAGTTGGTCTGAAAGTTGGAATTATGGCTTTGACAACAATAGCATTATTGTTCTGAATTCTAATCATTACCTATTTTATGATTTTGTAGATTATGAGATAAAGGAGGGTATGGGGGAAAATAAGAATGTCCTTCGTCCATTATCTCCTCATCTTCCTGTTTACAAGCCGCAGTCTCACTCTACTATGTCAATTTTGAATAGAGTGTCAGGAATGTACTTGACGGGTATGTTGGTGGTGTTCCATCTCGCTTTCCTAAAGGCTGGCGCGATTTGTTTCACCTATCCAAGTTTTTACCAGGCGGTCTTTTATTCGTCAAAGCTTACTCTAGTATCTCTTGAGGTTGCTGCCCTCGCTTTTGCTTACCATTTCTATTATGGTATTCGTCATTTGATGGAGGATTATTCAGGACTTACGATCCTTAAAAGAATGATTAAGTGAAAATCATCGGATGTCTAGAACTACTTCTTTACTTTTTGTTTTCAGAAAATAAAATGAAGGTTCTGTTCTTGCGGAATTCGAGAAGTGCTTGGTCTTTTGGAACGCTTGTAGGGTTATCTTTGAAGCCTCCTACATCAAGCTCTATTTTGGCCTTTTGTATAACTCCATTTGATCCTCTAGTTACCTTTTAGACATGAAATTATGAACACTTGTTCATTGCCCTTAGCATTGCTTCTATGGTTTTGGCAAATTGCGTTTACGATGGTAATCAGTGAGCAGGATCAGGGATATAATGACTATTTGTTGAATATGGTACGAAATGCATTAAATTTTTTTATACCAATGTGAATATCAAAATTAACGAAAGTTAGGCAAAACTTTGCCCATCAATAACCTATTGTAATCGTATACGAGTGTAAATTTTGTTTCTTTTCCTTATTTACTCATTCTTATTGACCGCATTCCTTTATTCCTCTCTTTAAAGGGAGGATAGTATAGTGTTTATCATCTTCTCTCACCAGACTCTATTTACAAATGGGATATTGGGTTGATGATGATGACTCATTCTATTTATTCTCTATTCTCTATTGTCTTTAAATCTTCATACGTTATAGTATGAGTTTTACCCTTAATATTCACAAAGGTAAATGCTTTTCAAAACCTAAGTAACCACTTTTTTCATCAGCATCCATGAACTAATTATTAATGGTATCAACATTGTCATTCTAGTGTTTTTCAACACATTATATTTTGTTAATAAGCATAATTTCATCCTTCACTACAAATCCAAAATAAAAACAACTCGTAGTTTACATATACGAATATATGACTAAATTAAAATTTACTAGTATCACCAACACATAATTCACATATACAACCAATTAATAATCCACTAGTACCACTAGATAATATTCCACTAGTACACTTACAATTAATTTATCACCACTACTAACTAATAATGCTACAACAATATCATTTGAAAACCACATCAAATACATAAATACTAAACAGATCGCGGAGAAACAAGTAATAAACGTTGCAGGATAAATAACACATAAAATAACATATTAACAATACGCCATTTTTATGGATGATAAGGATATTTTATCCTTTTGTTATTATTTTCTTTTGTATTGTTTATAAGGTTTTTTTTTCCTTTTACCTAATTGGAAGGTTAGGATTTTTCATTTTCATCTAAATTGTTTGCACTTTGTCTCTTATGTATGCATTTTTATATAACTAATATGTTATTTTCAGTATGCTTTCACATAATTGTATAGCATATATCATCATCATCATCATATTTAGTGTAACCCGTTCAGAGAAAACTATGATCATGGTCTGGATAGGGAAGGAAGATGGCTTATGGCAGGCTCATACCCATAGAGAATAGTGCGATCAAAGAGTCCCCCGCCTCGAGAATGGTCTTCAAGAGAGAGAATCTGCACATAATTGAGTAGCATACTGCATATATAAGTGTATTTTTCATTCATGTTTTACTTTAAGTATATTTAAGTATGTCGAAAATAATAATATGGTATATGGTACTGATCCTTTATAAAAGATGGGTTATCTAATTTTTTTTCCTCTTCTTATTTTTAACACTTATTTTCATGTGTTGTCACATTTTTTTAATTGAATTACAAATTTATTTCCTTCACCCCTTTAAAACCCTCATAAAGTAATAAGTCATAGCTCTCTTCTCTCTCTAAATATCACTAAATTTACACTCAAAGAGCAACTTTTTTAAATTAAATAAAAGCTTAGGAGCAACAAATTTGACTATGCAAACCAAGCATTTAGATGATGACTATGTAGGAGTAAGTGGTGAGATAAGAGTCATTCCTAGAGGTCCAACATCTTAGATTAGATGCATACTCACATATATGACCCTATTAAGTGATTAAAATTTCTTAAGGTCAACTGATGACGAGGATAAATATAGCGAATAAAGGGATAAACTCCTACATATTCTATGGAACAACGTGTTAATTGTACTTACTAGGGGTAGAGAGGTATGTTTGTGTGTATATAGTAAGACGCTAATACTTCTAATAGTGCTGATGTCCCACCTAATAAGGTGGCCAACATAAGCCTCCTAGGCTTAGAAACGATGGAGACCCATAGAAATTTTTTTTTACCATTGAGTTGAATTATTTTGCGCTCTTAGACTTCATCATTTATTCTTAAATAAACATGCTCTTGCCTAAATATCATTAAGCCTCCTTTATTATACTAGTGTACATATTCTCCCCTTAAACCACTTCATTAGCTCAAATCTCACCATTCTATTAGAGAAGAATTTTAATTGCCTCTAATACTTGCATTAGAGGTCAGTTCGATTAAATGAAATTCCTTTGCATAGAGACAATTTTAGCAAATTTGATAACATCTTCAAATCCATATATTAGAACTCTGACCAGATGACTGATAGACAACTAAATTAAACGTCAATTGACATCAAGTCGATACCAACCTAGTCACTTGAATAATCGACCATGGGAGAACCAACATAAAAAATGATTCGAATCGAGCATGAATCAGACTGAACCGATTGTTACCCACCCAAACTCAATCTGATTATCCGATTAAACACTTTAATATTATTAATTTAATTAAATGAAATGAAATGACTAGTATACCTTTACTAATGAAAAATCAAAGGAAATTCCACGTAAGAACTCTAAATTTTTGAAATTTTCACGTGGTAACCAAAATTTTTTAAAAATCTACGCATTAACCGCCAGGTTTGTCATAATGTACCATCGTGACCTTTTTGATCCAAAAAGTTAGGATTTGGAGTATCCACTAACGAGGATTTGGAATTTACAACCCGATAACATTCCGACACATCGAATTCCTAGGTACGCTCTAATTCTATAGGTGTTTTGCTTCGCTTCTTGCAATTCCTTATTTTTTGAAGGGCATTATTATAAAACGCCACCCTTTTCATTTTAACGCCACCCCTATATAATGAATTTACATTATTGCCCCTTATTAATTTCGAACTCAAAAACTTTAACATCTCTCTAAAAAACGGTAAAAAACAATCTTTGAAGTAAAAGAACCTAAATTTTACAAATCGAACAACAATGGCGAACCAAAACGATCACGATAACGACTTGGTAAGTTATTAATCGATTCAAATTTTAAAAAAAAAAATTTTCGTACAAAGGGCCCACTCGCACGTTTTAGGTGTGGTGACCATGGTAGAACTGATCTAAAACGCGCGAGGGTAACCATGGCCAACTGATGTAAAACGCACGAGGGTAACCATGGCCAACTGATGTAGTCGATATTCGAGTATGTTAAAAGGCTTGACATAATAGTTGTTCTTTCATAAAATTATCTCGGAGAGGCATCGTACACTTTGGGCATCCGAATTTATAGAGATAGATTTAGATGGATAACTTTCTCAAAGAGCTTATGTTGATAATATCTTTGATAAGTTAAAATGGATAACTTTAAGAAGTGTTTCCAACCCATGTCTCATGGCATTTTCTCTTACTAAGAAACTATGTCGAATGATATATGTTGAGCTTAAGAGGATGTTTAGGATTTCATGTGCTTTGGCCTTTGAATCCATCATGTACAATACGTGCTTGACAAAAATCTTCTTATGCTTTGAGTATGATGAGAAGAAACTAGTCGTGTCCTTAAAATGACCATAGGGTAATGATTTAGAACATCTTGTAGTACCTTTATAGGACTAAAAGATAAGTTCTTAGTTTGATAGATGTGTTTGAATAAGAGTGTAAAAGTTACACATATGATAGCTTCTAAAAGATAAAGGCGGTTTTGATTATTTCGAAAATTCATGAAGCTTGGGTGTTGGTTTTTGGGCTGTTTTATGGTATTAATTCGTATGCAGTGGTTCCTGTGCGTCTTGTGTTTTGTTTTCTCTGGCCTTTGCTTATCCCGTCGGTTAGGGGCAGGAGTTTGTGGTGTTTGGGTACAAATTCTAGGCTGGCGTGTGAGCATGGTGGTGTGTCGAGATGGTGGATTTTTAATCATATGTCGATGGGGTTTTACTCATATGTCGATGGGGTTCTGATTTTGGCCTCTGCGTTGGCTTGTTTTTGTGGTGTTGTGAGAATTTGATTGAGGTTCTTAATGGTGGCCTGTTAGATTGGTAAGTCTACGGTAATGATAGTCTGGAGTAGTGGTGTTGAGGTGTTGGATATTGTTGTATGATTGATTGGAGGTTAAGGTTTTGATTTTGGGCTTTGAGGATTTTGAGTTAGTGGGATTGGTTTTGATGATGTTTGATTACGGTGGTTTTGTCTCTAATTATGTCTTGTTTGGGTTAATGATGTTGTTTTCGTGATAATGGTGTGTTCGAGTTTTGGAGTTTACAATCTGTTGGTTAAAAATCTGTTGGTGGGGCCTGTTTATGTTGATGGGGAGTATTCGTCTTGGTGTTTTGGCATTTCAGAATCATTGTTGGGGATATGTTTTGCGATGGTTGGGTATATTCTTCGTGTGTTGGGTTTCCAATTTCGTTGGTTTTGTGGTGGCTCCTTTGTCGTCTTTTCCTCTTGCTTTTTTCGAACCTCCAATTTTCGGAGGCATATGGTGTCTCCCTTGGTGTATTCTCGCTTGAGTAGTTTTGGTGTATTTTATTTTGATCCTTTGTAGTATTTGGTGTGTATGGGGATAGGTTGTATTTCCGGGTGTGTATGGTGTATGTTTTTTTTCTTTATTTCGTGTTTTTTTGGTGTTCGCATAGCGCGCCCCTATACACTGTTGTGGTGGCCTGTTTCTTGGTCTTTAGTTCTAATGGCTTTTTCCCCTAGCGGGGTTTTTTATGCCGACAGTTCTGGGGCTCTGATGAGCAAATTTTAATTAACCGCAAGCGCACGGTGTACGCGTAGTGCGGGTCGAACACAAGGAGGCTTAACAATTCCAAATTGTATGTTTATGACGAGCTAAGACAAGATTCAAACAAGAATGTAGATGATATTCTAATCCTAAAATGCAATAAGCTAAGACGATAATAAAGATGAGGTATAACAATGATATGAAAGACACTAGGGCGTCGGGTATCACCCAATTCTAACATGGAATTCAATCACTTTCATGATTGTATGAAATTGAGCCATAAATATGAGAGAACGTGATCTAATTAGTCTCAAGCTTCCGCTCTATTGAGTAATATCGATTTAAGACCAACTAGCATTAATCCTCAAACTTCCGTTCTATTGGCTAATACTAGAAGGGATTTAACTTAAATATATCTCAATCCTAAGTTAAACCAATTCTCAAACTTCTGTTCTATTGAAAAGGCTAACAAAGATATTTAAATCAAGACTCATTAAGCGTAGGTTCAATCATCGACTCAAATCGCACACAATCAATCAATAAGATATCAATCCATGTTTCGAATTAGGGATTTCACCCTAACCCTAGATAAAGAAACTACTCACTACTCATGATCATACAAAATATACAACAAGCAATAGAAAATGATGTAAAAAGAGATAATGAAACAACGAAACTTACGGAACGAGAAAATAACATAAACTGAAGTGCAGAAAATTGAATGCTATAATGGTTCTTCAAAGGTTAATTGAAAGAAAACTAAGGAAACTACTAAAGAAAAGTTACAGGAAAAATAAAATAAACTGAAATCTGATCCAAAAATTACAAAAGATAACCGCCACTATTTATAGTGGTTCCAAAAATTAGGAAGAAAACCGTCAGGAATTGCCCGGATTGAAGAAGGCGACGAGCGGCGCTTATAGGGCGACGATCGTCGCTCATCTGCTGGAGAAATCATCGCTGCTGCTTCGATAAGGCGACGAGCATTGCTTATAGGGCGACGACTCGTCGCTCCGCTACGGCATGATGGTCATTTATTGCATGAATTGGTGACGAGCGTCGCATATGGAGCGACGACTCGTCGCTTTGCTACGACATGCCTGTAAATGCTGATGAATTGTGCGACGAGCATTGCACATGGAGCTGGCTCGTCGCTTGGCTTTTTGTTGCACCATACTCCACTTTCCTTGCTTTCTCTTCACCGGGACTAGCTTATGGCTCGGTCTCTTCATGTGACAAGGGGTCTTAGGCTATTTCTCCAAGCCTTCACCCTCTTATAACTCCGAAATGTACCTAAAAACTCCGATTTTGCCTCAAAAATCACATAAAACATGGAATCGACCTCATGAGACAAAATGTACACAAAACACTAAAAGTATACCTAAAAACCCACTAAAACCACAAATAAGGAGCGTAAAATGAACTCGGATAAGTGCAAATAATTGCACTTATCAAACTCCCCCATGCTTAGCCTTTGCTCGTCCTCGAGCAAATCAAGGTGAAAATACAAGTAAAACAAGGCCAAGACACGGTCTCCAAATCCTAAACTACTTCTTATGCCTCCCTTCCTAAACTCCTCTAATTCCCGGTGCTCGCCAAGGGTCCAAATCATTCATACCACTTAACCCCTTCACTTGGCTAACACAGCACACACACTAAAATCAAAAGATAGACATGAAGGATCAAAATACATCAAAAACATCAAAAATCAAAATTCCCTACTCTTCAACCTCCTTATAACTCCAAAAAAGAATGTGAGAAATGAAAAATAAAAAGTCTACTACTTATCCCTCCAATTGTGGCCTACCCAAATTCCTTCCTTATGTCTCCCACTTCTTATTCGCCTCTCCAAACATGATGAAAAACAAATATACCTTGAATCTCTCTTTTTCTCTCATTTTGCCTAGGGGCCCATTTTTGGGTTTTCACCCTAGCCACTCATTTACTTTTTTCAAATCTCACTTGCTCACCCACTCATGCCGCTCTTTTGCCTAGGTCGCCCTTTCGGGTTTTCAACCTAGTCGGGTCTTTCTTTTATCAAGCATGTTTTCTTTCCTTTTTTCCATGAAAAACAAAGTACAAACCAAGCTATAAAATGAACAAATACAATGCATGATCAAGCTTAGTCTATACAATCATATGGGATAGAGAACACGAATAAGCGAGTAATGGGTTCCCCCATGCTTGCTTTTCGTGGTGGATGGCAATAGGGTGTTCAGCAACCCTAGATGAAAGTAGGGTCTTTAGTAACCCTTGATATGACAATGAAAGCTCAAATATAGAATGCATAGCTAACTAATAAGCACCAATGTTGAATCGGGATAACACCATCGATTGCAACATTACCTCTTAAACATGAACACCGGTTCTCCTTATGGCTCCCCAAAAGTAAGAGGCTTCCTATCTTAATCTCCTTTCCCTCATAAATGATCTCACATGTAAGCCCATCAAAATCCCAAACCCCTTATCAACCTCAACCCAACCCACACACACAAAACAACCAACACAACCACAACACAATGTACCACAACAAATACCCAAACTCCATAACAATTAGGCTCAAAATAATGGAGCTCTTGGATCTCGCAATCCAAGAACTGTCTTTGGATCAAAGAGGATGTGGGCTTATTTGTGGTTCAAAATTTGTAGCTCAAAAATCTTGCAGTGGTTAGTGAAAGCTAATGTGCGAGAATCTAGTGAGGATAGCTCGGTGGGTCAAGGTATGACAATATAGTGGAGCTAGAATATAGAGAAAGGAAGAGCAAAGATAGGGATAGAAATATACCTGCAAATGGCGACTCGGCGTAGGAGGAATAAAGATAGCAGCAACAGCAGCTCCAATGTACACTCACTCTCCTTTTGCCTAGCCTCCTTCATAGGTTTATGGCTAGCATTCTCCTTTTTTCTTTTTTTTTTTGTTTTTTTTGAATGAATAATACATCTTACAAATATAAATAAAAGAAAAATTGTTTTATTTTTTTCTTTTTTTTAAATACCTACACACTTAACAAACATTAAAATGCACAAAAATAATAAAAGTATAAAACTTATTAAAAACTAAACTATGAAAACACGGGTTGCCTCCCGCAAGCGCTTTGTTTAACGTCGTTAGCTCGACGTGATTCACCCCCTTCAGACGGGTTCCACATATAGCACATCGGAGCCTTCAATTGGCTCCCCCACATAGTAATGCTTAGCTCGGTGACCACTCACCTTGAATGTATTGGTCGGCCCTTGTACTTCAATCGGGCCATTAGGAAAAACATGCACAACTTTAAACGGTCCCGACCATTTAGATTTCAACTTTCCAGCAAAGAATTTCAGTCGGGAGTTATACACAAGCACTAGGTCTCCAACCTTAAACTCACGTTTGTTAAGCCTTTGATCGTGCCATCTTTTGGTCTTTTCTTTGTAAAGCACAGCACTTTCGTAGGCATCCAAACGGATCTCATCTAGCTCATTTAAATCCAACAATCTCTTACTACCTGCAGCTTTAAGGTCAAAGTTAAGGGTCTTAACTGCCCAATGAGCCCTATGCTCTAACTCTACGGGAAGATGACAGTGTTTCCCATATATGAGCCTAAAAGGCGTAGTCCCTATCGGGGTCTTAAAAGCTGTCCTATAAGCCCAAAGGGCATCATCGAGCTTGTCAGACCAATTCCTGCGGGATTTGTGAACAGTTTTCTCTAGGATCAACTTGATTTCCCTATTGGACACTTCTACTTTACCACTAGTCTGGGGGTGATAAGGTAAAGCAAAACGGTGCAGCACCCCGTACTTCCTAAGAAGCGACTCAAACTTATGCTCTATGAAATGGGTCCCATTGTCACTTATAACAATGCGAGGGCAACCAAAGCGAGAGAATATGGTCTTTTTGAAGAACTTGGTCACCACTCGCGCATCATTAGTCCGGGTGGCAATAGCCTCCACCCACTTAGAAACATAGTCCACAGCAACTAAAATATACTTGTTTCCAAATGACGAAGGGTATGGGCCCTGAAAGTCTATGCCCCACACATCAAAGATATCAACAGCTAGAATGGGGGTCATAGGCATAGCACTAGCCTTAGGTAGGTTGCCAACTCGTTGGCAACGATCAAAAGTCTTGACATAGGCCTGCACATCCCGAAAGAGAGTGGGCCAATAGAAACCACATTGAAGAATCTTAGAAGAGGTCATGGAGGCAGCTGCATGACCACCGCAAGGTAGATCATGACAGTGCCGAATGACAGAATGTACCTCAAACTCAGGAATGCAACGGCGCAGCATGCCGTCGGCACAAGATCGGAACAAAAGTGGATCGTCCCAATAGTAATAGCGGAGCTCACGAAGAAATTTCTTCTGAGTATGTGATAAAAATTTCAAGTCCAACTGTATTCATTTGGTAATTATTGTATATTTTACTATTTAACAATTTACCAATAAGATTTTAAACGATTACTCAAAAATTATGAAAAATTCCAAACTAAATATATTCTGGCCAACCATTATTGTATGAAAAATATTATAATTAGTTTTGTATAATAAGAGTATTTAACACCTTAAAATCCATTAAAATATTGTTTTAATGAATAAATTTCAACAAAAGTATTTAAGAGATTTTTTCTTAGTATATGGCTACTGAAAACTTACTTTTCCTAAGTTTCGCCGAGCACTCATATTTCCAGCTTTTGCAGCCCTCGGAATGAATCCACCAATGCAATAGAATGCTTGAAAATGTGTGGATAGATTTGGAGAATTACTGCAAAGATTGGACAAAATCAATGAAAATATAAGTATAGTGCGAATTTAGGGTTAACCTAACACAGCATAAACTCAAATAGGTATGCAAATTGTGTGAAATGATGGAGTCGCATAAGTATCACTTTTGCCACTGAATCATCACAGATTCATCACATGATAGTAAGTTGTATTTTGCCAAGTCTTTGCCAGTTCCTTTAGGAACTTTCGTCGTAAGAAATTTTTTAAATGCCTTGCACCTTGAAATTCCAAGATTTCACACAGAACATATGATGTTAACCAATAATTAATTAAGTCATTATAAACTGACAGCATCACACTAGTGGAAAAAAAGCTATTGGCTGCGGCGAATTGGCTGCGGTTTAAAGGTGTACGCAGCTAATAGACAAAATTAAAAAAAAAATCAAAAGGGCTGCGGTTTTATAGGATGTCCGCAGCCAATAGTTCAAAACATAAAAAAAAATTAAAAGGGCTGCGGTTTTTTAGTTGGTCCGCAGCAAATAATGGGCCCAGCCCAAAAGGCGCCTATATATTTCCTCTATTAAACCCTAGCTACTTTATTTTCTTGTAAACCCAAAGTTGGGCGCCGTATATCAAACCATTTGTTGATTTTCTTCTAAACCCAAAGCTGGGCGTGCATATTGTCCTTCTTCATTTTGATTTCTTCATTTTCTTCTATCAAACACCATCTTTTTCTAATTTTGATTTCTTAATTTTCTCCTTCTTCATTTTCTAATTTCATTAAACCCGTCTCACACCTTCGTTTTGTTCTCTCTCTTCAGATGTTCTTCGTTTTCTCAGAAACTTCAAGCACAAAGGATTTTCAAGAAACTTCAAGCACAAAGGATGTTCTTCGTTTTGGGCACCGTATGAAACATCATGTTGTTCTTCGATCTGTCAAAGAAAAAGGAGATTTACTTCATTCTGATTTAGTTTTCGAGTACAAAGGATTTTCAAGATTTGTTAATGAAGATGAAGTGAAGTCTGATTTCGTTTTGTTCTTTAATTTGAAGATTTGTTTTTTTTAATTTCGTCTGTTCTTGGTAATTTATTTTTAAGATCTGTAATTTCGTTTATGTTTATGTTTATGTTAGATCTGTAATTTCGTTTATGTTTATGTTATCTGTAATTTTGATTCATTTTTTTATGTTTATGTTAGATCCAGAAATGTTGATTCATTTTATTGTCTGTAAAAATTCATATCTGTAAAATTGAAAGTTTATATCTGGACATTGGCTGATTTGTTCATATCTGGGTAATATTGAAAGTTCATATCTGTAAAAGTTACTTCGTTTTTGTTCTTAGTCCAATCGTTTGTCCCAAGTATATTAAAACGAAATTTAAAAAAAAAAAAAAAATTCTGGAAAATGGGGTAAGGGCTGCGGTTTTTTGACCTGTTCGCAGCCCTTTAGTCTTTTTTGGGCTGCGTATTTTGACCGCAACCCTTCTCTAATATTTCTTGCTGCTATAATAATGGCTGGGGTCAAAATACGCAGCCCATAGGGACTTAAAAACCGCAGCCCATAAGGATTTTTCCACTAGTGTCATCAAGAAAAATTTGAGAAAATTCAGGGTCTGCACTGCTATAAGATATAGTCATGCCTTTTGCAATAGGTTTACATAGGTTAAAAAAAGATCATAATATGTCTTAGACAAAGAAATGAGCCTAATTGAAATTCATATGCTTTTTTAAAAAAAAAATCCAAAATAACCAATGGTAACCCCCTTTTTTTTTTGGATTATACAAGATGACTTTTGTTAACAATTTCATCCCACTCATAACCTTATTTCATTAAATATTAACTATGGTTATATTTATATTTTTTTAAAAAAAGAAAAATTAAAAATAACCCCCAATCCCCCATTGATTCCGGCCAACCTCTCCTCCTTCCCCTCACTTTCCACTGTTCCGGCCAGCCCACTCCCCAACCACCTCTTTGCCGCCCTTCCCCCAACCACCTCCTTGCTGCCCACAAACACCTCACCAACACCACCTTACCATGACACTACCACCTGACCCAACCCAAAACCTTAATCAGACCCCTGTCCCTTACAATACTCCTTCAACATTGTTCCGATGCGAAATTTGAAACAATGCCTTAAACAACCTTACGTTACGATCGATACCATAACCAGTTGCAACCAAGTCGATGAAAGCACCAAATTCTCTCAAATCTTTATTAATTTCAGCTACATCACCTACAACTAAAACACAAAATAATTTTAATTTCATTTTACTTAAAGATTTGATCTTTATATAAAAAATAAAAAAATTAAAAAAAAATTAAAAAAAAAACCTTGATTATCAGGAGGGTCAGAGAGCATGAAAGAAGTATTTTGAACATACAGCTTGCTACAAGCAAAACCCAATGGTTTTTTTTGTTGTTGATGGCATTCGGTAAGACTCTTAGCAATTTCTCTAGCCAATGGCATTAAAATTGGCCCAGCAGTATTGATTTTGCCCATACCATCTAAACTCCATAAATCACTCTGAGTTTGTCCCACAAACCAATCCCTTAATTGAAGCCCAATATAATAACCCACATACAATACCCCTTCATTTTGTAGGAAACCAACTAACGGACGAAAGTAGTTTACATTTCTATCTTTCATTCTTAGCGATGCCTCCTCCCTACCCATCATTTTACAACTCATTTTTTTAACTTTTCTTTCTCCCCCCTGTTCTACATGTAAATTACAAACTGCAATACCATTTTCATCCACCTCTTCGATTTGATAAGGAAAATAAAATGTATATTTCTTTCTCTTAGCAAATCTGACCTGCAGGTCAGATTTGCTAAGATGGAATTGCAGGTCAGATTTGCTAAGATGGAAGTAAAATGTACATTTTTTTTGTTGTTGTTAACAGAAAAGATCGATCTTGAACATATTTTGTGCAGGTTAGATTTGCTAAGAGAAAGAAATATACATTTTATTTTCCTTATCAAATCGAAGAGGTGGATGAAAATGGTATTGCAGTTTGTAATTTACATGTAGAACAGGGGGAGAAAGAAAAGTTAAAAAAATGAGTTGTAAAATGATGGGTAGGGAGGAGGCATCGCTAAGAATGAAAGATAGAAATGTAAACTACTTTCGTCCGTTAGTTGGTTTCCTCCAAAATGAAGGGGTATTGTGCGTGGGTTATTATGTTGGGCTTCAATTAAGGGATTGGTTTGTGGGACAAATTCAGAGTGATTTATGGAGTTTAGATGGTATGGGCAAAATCATTACTGTTGGGCCAATTTTATTGCCATTGGCTAAAGAAATTGCTAAGAGTCTTACCGAATGTCATCAACAACAAAAAAAACCATTGGGTTTTGCTTGTAGCAAGCTGTATGTTCAAAATACTTCTTTTATGCTCTCTGACCCTCCTGATAATCAAGGTTTTTTTTAATTTTTTAATTTTTTAATTTTTTAATTTTTTATATAAAGATCAAATCTTTAAGTAAATTGAAATTAAAATTATTTTGTGTTTTAGTTGTAGGTGATGTAGCTGAAATTAATAAAGATTTGAGAGAATTTGGTGCTTTCATCGACTTGGTTGCAACTGGTTATGGTATCGATCGTTTTTATTTTTTTATTTTTTTATTTTTTTATTTTTTTATTTTTTTATTTTTTTATTTTTCATATCATTTTCTCTTTATAAGCATTTCTCCAACCGACAATAATTTTGCCCAAATACTTTTTTTTTTTAATGTTAGTGTATCAATGTTAAGAGTTGAATTTAAACATTTAGAATGAAATATAGATTTCCAAACACTATCTAATGTTATTTATTTGTTTTTCTTTTAATGATAGGATTTTCTTTTACTTTATCTGTCATTCTCCATTGTTTTGGACCTTGACCGAACGAAACCAATTTGTCAATGCGTATGATATCATTCGCAACCAATTTCGCCATGATTTTGACAACGTGATGAAATTGAATTATGACATATATCGTGTCGATGACTGGGAACTTAAGATACCGACTCCTATTAGCCACCCGTTACGAGCGATATTTAATTTCCTTTCGAAAGGAAAATCGCCACCCAATTATATGTTGATGCAATATATTAGATATTGTTATCATCATTATTCAGATAAGGTAATATGTATACTATATTGGTATAGTAAGAATATATTAGCTTGTTTTATTTAACTAACATATTTTCCCTATTTTGAAGGCAAACTCTTCTTCTTTTGGTGACCTTGACGAATAATTGTTGAGAATTTTCCCTTATGCATTTTCAGCAACCTATGGGGAACTAGCATCAAAAATCAACTCTTTTCCTCCTACGGTGCCTAAATTAGATTTGCTTAACCACCTTAAGTGTGCCGGGTTGATTTACAATTGAGGTAAATTTTATTAACTATATTAACACTTTTCTTTATTTATTTTTGTTACACTGTCTTTTCTTTAATTTTTTGTACACCGTTCTTTCTTTATGTTATGGAGAGCTATTATGCTCTTTGTTCTTGCAGAATTTTTATTAATATGAACTATTATGAATTTCTTGATGTTATAATTGTTTAAGGTTATTGTGTGTTTATTTATTTGTTTTTATTTGTAATTTTGATTATTTACCTATTTGTTTTTCCATTCCCTTGGCACTGCTAAGGTGCTATTGATGGCTTTTAACATACTTTAATCTCTGCGTGTGCATCTGATTCTCTCCTCACCCCTCCAAACTATGTTGTCCTTTTCTTTTATATCCCCTGCAATAGCCCCTTCATTGTCACCCTTCCTCATACCTGCACATAAAAATTTCATATTAGCGCTCATACCTGCACATAAATATTTCATATTAGCGCAGCTGCTCCCGTTAGGGGAGAGCATGGGTCGGGCACCCGAACCAATACCATTATCGGTTTGGTTACCCCCGATATCCTTTAAGGACAAAACCGTCATCTGAAATCGAGTCGTTAAGGGTCAGGTACCTGAAAATACGGGTATCCGAACCAAATATCCAACTGAACCAACAAGCTGTTTTTGTCTTTTTTTTATTTAATCTTTTGGCCTTTTTAACACCTGTTTTCCAAGTGGTTTTTTTTACTTCCTTTCTTTTATAATAATATAAACACTTGGAATAATTTTATTTATAGTAATATAAATTAAAAGCAACTGGTGATAACTTAAGAAAAAGTCCATAATTAAATTAAATACAATCCTGATAAGCATAAATACTAACAAAGTAACAAATGCCTGATACAGAATCTTATAGAAAAAAAAGGGTTCCTAAACCAAATGAATGTCTGGCAATCGATACATTCAGCCTTAGTTTCTCCATCCTTCTTTATATAATGATCCCAATGAGTAGAATGCCTTTTTCTACTTTTTTTTTAATTTCCATTAGAAGGGCAAGAACATCAGCAGAAGGTTGTTTCGATTGATTTTCTTGCTCAGAGGGGGGGGGGGTCATTACTCCCAAGGCTTGGGAGGAGGGCTTGCAGTTGGAAGGGCTTGACTTGTAGTAGATGTGTCTTCCATCTCCCTACTACTTCCGAATTCCATACACTTTGCAAATGAAAAAACAAATAAATTAAATCATTGATCATGTAACAAGAATTAAGAGAAATAGGAACAATATTCATTAATCATACAATACTATAAAAATGATGGAAAATTCCAAGTGTCATCCTATGAGGAGGTTTGACAAATGTAATTATTTTAGTGGATAATAGTTATTCATGACAATATTTACCTAATTTAGAATTTGATTATTTTTAAAATTGGAGCTAAATTAGGTATAATATGTAGTATAGTTTATTATAAAAAAATCTATATAAATTACTAAAATTTGATATATTTAATTGAACGAAAAACTGATGTATCCAATTAATAATTTTAAAAAATTATTATTTAATTTTTGATTTATCAAAAGTCATGTATTCGATAAATTTAATCATGATAATATATACTTGGATTATTCTCTAACGTTATACTTTTGTATATTTTATACTAATAATTTCGTGCATTGCACGAGTTTCTATACTAGTTATCTTATAAAGTGGAACTTCATTGTATTAAATCAATTAGTTATCAAAACAATTAGAATATTTGAATATTATTAAATTTGATAATAATTAAATCTGAAAAATTTATTCCAAACCTGAGGTATTGAACTTTTTAAAGTGATTCTAGAAGATCATCTACAATCTATTCCAAAACAGCAAAACTAGATTTGTAAAGTGCAGTCAAACACATGCTATGTATGATTAACAAGATTCAGCAGTTGCACCAAAGTTAAGGGACAGAAATGAACTAAGCAATCAAAGCATCTCAAGTGTAAAACAAACATTAAGATGTCACACACTTTACACAAATTGTAAAATGGCTAAAATCTCATACTTTAGCATCTCAAGTCTTAACTACATAACAGATAATATTGTAATTACTATTCTTATCAAATTAAATAAAAAAACACTACTCCTAATACTAGTGAATGCATAGTAAAGGTAAAATATTATTTTTACTGCATCAGGAGTAGAACTGGATCAACAGGCGAAAAAGCTACTGAGAGCCTAGTACAATATGTAACAGTAAAAATCTAAAAAACAAAGCACATAGGGGCCATATAAGTAGGCATTGACTTCTAGCTTAGCAACCAACTTAGGAATGACTGCTATCAGGAATAAGTCCTTTGCAATAAATTCACCAGAACAAATTTAAGACTAATACAAAGTATCAGTTGTACATTAATGAAACTTAAAGGTCTTAAACTGAAAATGCAGCTTCATTTGACAACTTTCTCTGCCCATACAAGTAGCATATGCAAGCAATTTTCATAAATTCTCCTCAGAACCAGAACATTTGGGACTGGATGTAACACCCCGGCCCAACGGACCACCGGTGACTACTCATAGAGACTGTAGACTAGCCCCACAGACCAACACAAGTCTTTCCAGCGCACTTTGGCCTCACTCGTGCGCACCCAGGAAAACTTCCCAGGAGGTCACCCATCCTAAGATTGCTCCCCACCAAGCACGCTTAACTGTGGAGTTCTTAGCAAATGGGCTCCCTAGAAAAGAAGATGCACCTTGTTGATATGAGTAGTCTATCAATCCCTTTTCAAGCTAAATCTGGGGTATCACACTGGACATAAAAATAAAAGCTATCTAACCAACTACAAATAAAATCTATTTAACCAACCACAATTACAAATCAATTAAATTTCTGCCCCTGTTAGTTGTTGCTACAAATAAAAGCTATTTAACCAACTACTCATCAAGCAATAATTCACATAATTTAATTAAATGGCCATAACACGTGAATTTCTCATCGAAAAACTACTATTGACAATAAATCGAAGAACTATGTGAATTACTCATCAAAGAACTACTTCTGAAAAAAGGTCAAAGAGATAAACACGAGTTTTCAATTTCCTCTTTCAATTTTTATTTCTTATTTAAAAAAACTGACATGTTAGATTTTCGGGTAATTTGGGTACCCAAAACTGCATTAATGGGTATCCGACACCCGAATTGTTAACTCTTTATCGGTTCAGTTACCCGACCCGACTTCTTGAAACGGTTCGGGCAACCAATTATTCAGATCGGATATGGTTTGGGTTTTCAGTTTTTCGAATTAGTTTTGCTCAGCCCTAGCTCCCACTACTAATTAGCCCATGTTCTCTTCGTTGTTGCTTATGTGTTAGACTGGTAGGTGCTAGCCTCCCTTTGTCGTTGTTTTGGCTTGAATTCTCCCTACTCCTCTTGCGCTCCATCTCTCATGAAAACTGAGCGTGCTCACTCATGATTCTAATCTCTGATAAGGTGCTGTTGGGATTTTTGATTTTTTTTTTCCCTTGAAAACGGGATTTTCTTCCCCTTGAAAACCTCCTGTTAAAAAAATCATAGGCCTTTCTGTCTTCTCCAAATTCTTTCCCCATATACATCAACCAATTGTACATCAACCAATTGTACATACCAAAAATCATAGGCCTTTCTGTCTTCTCCAAATTCTTTCCCCATATACATCAACCAATTTTGATTATTTACCTATTTTTTTCCCCCCCAATATTGTGATATGTGCTTGGCATAGTCACAGACTCACAGTCACGAAACAAATGCTCCGCTGTTTCGACTTGCTTAGGCAAATCACCGCTCTTATCCTTGCATGTCAGACATAATCCTTCTGTCTCAATTCCTCTTCTCCTCAATTCACTTCCTACCAGGAGTGCCAATTAAGGATTTTTCTTAAGAAGATTGATCCTCTTTTCCAGAATTTTCCCCAACTGAAGATTGACTTATAATCTCCACCCCTTTTTTAGAATTGAGGGTTTTTCTTATCTCCTTATATTCGTTATTAACAGAGTATCTACCATTCTTCTCCCCATTACATACTATCATTTCCTCATTTCCTTCTTCCATGGGTGTGCTCTCGGATGTCTTCTGTCGTATTCTCACTCAATAATTCTTTGCATTTGTCAAGATCCCAAATAATATCTCCTATGATTAGATACTTGACCTTCCTGTTTCCTCCTCTGAACTCATTTTTCCAGATTTGTGGACCTTTGACCCAAGGATGGAGAATTTTTGCTTTGCACCCATCCCTACTTCCCTATTGTGCCACTAGCTGCCTCTTCCAAACAACCTTCAAGCATTTTAAACTTTTGCTTAAGAGTATTAATTTAATTGTTGTTCTTCTGTCGTATGGTCAATGGAAGAGTTAATTTAAATATCAAGCCTTTTGCAAAATTTGAAATGTCAAACTATTGTAAGTCTAATCCATATCTATGATACTTGTAGGTAATTTCAGGGATCGAGCTTCAATTCGAGAGCAGAGAATGCATTAAATAGCTTATCACAATATGTTTGTATAGTGACTCGTTATGTTGTGGGTTTTATTTCACTCTCTACAGTTTTGTTTTCTTTGACTTTGGGGAAATTTATGTTGTGGAATGATGATACTATTGATGGTGAGTTGATGGCATTTTGTCTTTGAGCTTCATGTTCTCAGAGAATAGCACTGCAATGTTCCTTTGTTTTGTGCACGAGACGTTAAGTCGTCTATAATTGAAAGAAGCAACAGCCACCATGAGATGATTGTCAAGCCAAGATGAATAGTAGTGATGCTTAGGATATAGGCTTGCTTTCCAAGTTTATCATAGCCAGCTAATGTTTAGGAGATGTGAAAATATTGTCTAATTGTCCAGGTTTATCACTACCAAAAAATTCACTGAATACTTTCTTATACTTTTGGAAGAAATATCATTGTAAGATTGTTTGATCTATGACAGACTTGAAATGTTATCACCAGTAGGTACTACTTTGTATTTGCTACCAGTAGGTACTACTTTGTATTTGCTAGTACCAATCCAAAGTAAACCAACATTGTCAAGCTAACCAAACAATACCTGTGACTTTTGTAAACAGGATTCGATCCCAAATATATTCTTGAAGAGCTAAATTTGACAAAAAAAACTCTACATGAAGTACATTAATGTAATATATTGTTTACATATGTTCAAGTTTATAACATCAATTACAGATCAAATGCAAATACAAGCAAATGTTTTTATGGGAGCTCAAATTTCCTGTCTCTTCCCTATTTCCCCCTAACTACCCGTAGTCCCAATCAATGATCGAAATAGTTATAACATGAATTCTAACAATGACATTCTGGGAATGGGATTACCATGTTGCAATAATGCAATTACACTCCAGACCAAGGATTACCATGTTGCAGTTAGACACCCCAGCCCATCATTTTCCTAGTGCCTGGCGGCCTCATTGGGTGGCACCTCTAACTCTATTGCAGGGCCGTCCCAACTAATATGGAGGCCCTATGCAACTGAGAAAAAAATGCCCCTTTTTATGTGAAAATCATCATAACCCTCAAATAGTTTTTATTGTAACTAATTAACATAGTATTAGTAATTAAAATTTTATATACGAGAAATTGTTGAACATAAAGATTAAAAGTGACGGGGAATAACATTAGTTGATAGGATTTGGACTACTAGGTAATGGGAAATACATTACATAATAATGGGAATACAGAAAAAATAATTAAAAAAAAAACATTTTCAAAAATAAATAGTAAAATTAAATTCAAGGAATTCAAACCCAGGAGTTGTTACACGAGATGTTGGCTTTTACACCACTTAATCTACAGCTACTTGTATTACTTTAGATATTTCACAACATTTTTAATCTAATGCATTGTAATTTTGAGGCCCCATATGAAAGTGGGCCCTGCGCGGTTGCTCTGGCCTGCTCTAGTGCTCTATTGTTCAAGATTTCCACATTATCATCAAGGCCACTCAATGAGGAGTTGTGCCTGAAATGGTTACAGAAAATCTCGAGTTAGAAAGGTTTTGACAAAACAAGCAGCAAAAACAACAAATGGTGCTAGTTGCTAAGTCTAGATTTTGATGAAAGTAACCTTTGATTGCAACTTGCTAGGGTCTCAAATCCGGGAATAGGCAAGGGTTAATGAAAGTAAGACTGACCGCTCAATCTCAAACCCCATGTCCTGTGCCATAACCTTGAGCTCCCCTAAAAGATGAATGACCAATTCAAGTATGATCTTCTTTCTTTTATTTTGAATTGTTCCAGCTTTCTTTTATCCCTCCAGCTCGTAGTCTCCGCTAGTGCATTAAATAGCTGCAGTTTGAGCATCCGTTTTTGTCAAGGCAAGTCCATTTAGACCCAAATAGAAATGGTATAATGCAGAGATTACTTTTAGAATGCATTTTAAATATTTTTCAAGTCCATATAACCATTTTCATCACAATTACTTTTAGAACTTCGAAATAATAACTTGTCGACAGCTATATAAACAAAACAAGGCAACATGTTCATCACACTTGTACTTGGATCACAACAATTATAAGAGCTTCATTTCCCTCGTGTTTCACTTTACGTGATTTAAAAGATTTTAATAATTAGTCGCGAGCACACAAACATATAAATATACGTTATTTATTTTAATTTAGGATCATAAATTTTTCCAAGAAAAATATATCTCTAGTAGAGGTGTTCAACGGGCCGGGTCGGGTCGGGTCAAAATTTAAATGGGCCGGGGCGGGGCGGGTCATGACAAATGATAAACGGGCCGGGGCGGGTCAAGCCCATTTAAATTCGACCCTCTTTGACCCTTTTTAAAAAAGTTCATAGAATAGGTTTTTTTATTATATTTTATGGCCCGTTGGGTCGACCCACTTATGTATATAATACTATCATTTTAAAAAAATTTTAAAAAGTGGTAATTTTTTTCCGCAATTAATATTTATAATTATCCGACCCGGCCCTTTATACCAAGGCCCGTTAATGACCCGCCCCATTATTGACCCGACCCGCTAATGACCCGTTAAAATGTGACCCGACCCTTGACCCGTTGGGTCGACCCGCCCCATTGAACACCTCTAATCTCTAGCATATCCAACTTAAATCTCATTCAACAAATCACTATTTTAACATCGTTCGATGACAACAACAATTAATATCGTTAATATTTCTCTTTTCAATTCAACCGCATTTAAAAATCATTATTAAAATAATAATATAAATTTCATCAAAATAATATTATGAATTAAATATGTAACAATATATTAGTAAATATCATTTTGAGAACAAAAATATAAAAAGTAAAATATCATACCAAATCATGTTTTCCATTTAAACACATTAATAATCATTTAACACATAATACTAACCGAAGAACAAAAAAAAGGGTAGAGAGAGAGGTTCTCATCCTTTTGAATTTGAAAAAGGAATTCAGAAAGTTTTTGCTGCTTCCAAAAACAAGTACAACGCATGGTTTTCTCAACGGCTATTGCCTACTACTAAGGCCGGTCATTGAGGGGCATCCCGACACCGGTGGTGGCGTGGACCTCGGGAGCCGTGTTATTCAGGTCGTGGCCTTTCATGTGCTGGTTGCTTTTCGGTGGTCATCGATGGTCTTCCAAAGTTCTTCCCTTTTATTGAACTCAGAAAATTATTTGAAATTTTTGGGAAAGTTACTGACTTTTTTATCTCAAGAAAAGTGAGAGCAAGGAAGAAAGAATCCTTTGGGTTCATTAGATTTAGACAAAAGATTGAAGTTGAAAGGGCAATAAAATCATTAAAGGGGTCGATGTTCGTGGGTAAGAAGTTGTTGGTATCCATGGCAAGGTATCGAAAAGGAGGAATCCCTTTCTCTTTCAAAACCAAGTCTGATGGGTATAATGGTGGTGTGATTAAGTTAAGATACAACACCACTCTTCCTCCCGCATACAGAGTTAAGCGAAGTTACTCTGATGTTCTTCTCGGTAAACAACAACGGGACACTTCAAACTCTGAAGACAAGTCAAGTCCGGTCTCTTCCTCTCTCAAAGAAACTGAGATCATGGACATTTCAAACTCGGATGAACTGTCCAAAGAGAAAGGTCTGATTTCGTCACCGGCGCCGAAAACAAACGTTTTACCAAACCTCCTCTCCAGATGTGTTTTGCTCGAGGGTGCCATGGTTCACATGAGTGTTTTGTGCGAGTGAACCGGTTCATATTTTTTTTTTTTTGAATTTAAAACGAGTATAGTTTAGAAAATACCTCGGTTTATGGTAATGATTCGAATGCCGATCCTCTAGCACGTAAAATTTTTTTTGATTTTAGTGAGTTTTAGAGTGATAAAAGTGTTATGGAGTGAGTTCGAAGTGTTTTATAATAGTTTTAAGTCCAAGGGCATTTTCGTCATTTTATTATTTTAATTTAAAATATGGGTGGCATTAAAATGAAAAGGGTGGCGTTTTTAAAGATTGGGTTTTTTGAATTGATCAGTAACTTTTGATCTTCAGATCGTCGCTTAACTTTCGTCAACATCAAGATGATGCTTTCACGAATCAGTCGTTCAAGCTCCAGATCTTCCCGCTCTTCGCTTTTGAACGCTGTAAGTGAAAATCAGCATTTTTTTTTTCTTTCAATCATTTCTCAATTTGATTCATCCATTGATTTTCATTGTTCCAATTTTACTTTGTAATCGTAGGTTATTGGTTGTGATGGTTATAGCGCTAGAATTGCATCTCAGTCCGGTGTGTTTGCATCGCGCGCTAATCCTGAGCTAGGGTTTTTCCATTCTTACTGTTCATCAGTTGGTGCTGCTAAACATGCTGCTCCTTCTTTCTCGTCTTTTTCAAGTCCCAATTTTGTTAACCCTAGCCTTTCCAGGTTCTTCTCCACTAATACTTCAAATAAACAAAGTAAGACTTTATCTAGTTCTACGTTTTCTGTATTCCTTAATTTGTGTGCTTCTAGTGTTTTGTTGCAGTATTCTGTATATTTTTGTTTGTTTATACGTATACATAGATGTTTTTGATGGCATCGAATAACAACAACAACAACAACAACAACAATGGCAATTTCGTAAATTGATTCTTGTAGAATCAGAGATCACTTTTGCTAGTTTTCTTCAATTTACTCACTTATTATTGTGGTCTATTTGCTTGTACATGTGATGTAACTATTTTGTTGAAAACGAAAATCTAATCTCACATAAAATCTATTCTTGCTAGCTAGTTGCCAACACCGTTCCCTGATATTAATAGAAATAGTTGTAGTTGAATATGTGCACCATGTAAGGGGTGTAAATCCTTCAATGAAGGCTTAATATTGTCGAATTCAATGGATCCCGACAAGATTCTTAAGCCAATGGGATATTATCAGTGAAACTGATCTTGAATAGGATTCTCCAGCTTTACTCATCTTCAAGCCTCTATCCTCCTACCCTCAAATAAGGCTTCACTCACCTTATTCTAAGTGGAATGGTATTGAATTGATCTTCTTGCTTCACTCAGAAATCGATAACCCAGGTTAGGAAGACAAACCGAACCTCCCTCAGAAATATACACTTTCTGAACTTCCTCCTCGATTTTCTTTATTCATCAATGGTTGTAATGAAAAAACATAAGGCTGTATATATAGCCTTCATGAATGAGAAATTAAGAGAATCGTTGTATTCCCGTTTGATCTTAAGGATCTAAGCCGGCCAACTTGGCAGTCATAAGCGATCATAACAAGATCTTTCTAGCTTACATAACAGCCTTCTCTAATTTGTTACAACTTTCTAACTTTTGAATTAATTAGCGGTGTCACGTGCATGATTAAGTAGAGTCCTTCCACATGTGGGTAGTGGTTTAAGTAAGGTAGAACCGTAGAAGACTATGTACTCCTTGTTGACTATGTTCCTCTTTTTGTGAAGGTGCGTATCTCTTGTTCTAGAAGGTGCCCTACTCTGTCTAAGTTCTTCTTGCTGGTTCCAGTCTGGCACCTAGGCTTGTCTCTAGTCGGTTGGAGTGTAGCCGGATTTGAGTTGCCTTATTACAAGGTAGAACTGTAGAAGACTATGTACTCCTTGCTGCCTATGTTCCTCCTTTAGGACTAAGCTTAAGTTTGGATTTTTTTTTGGTTCAGTTACTGAATCAAAGGCATTTGGTTCATTTTTTATTAAGGGAAGAAACTAAATATGTAGAGGTGAATTAGAATAGGTGACGAGGAAGGGGAGTATGATGCCACAACAGTTAAAAGATATGTGAATGTGATTATTGATGACTTGTTTATAGTCTCATTTTATTTATAGAACTCTTGTAAGTCATTATGGATTTATTTGCATTGTTCCTATAGGTTATGAGACGAAGGAAGGTAAGGGAGAAATCAAAGAAGATAAGAGCGTGCCTATTTCGAACAGAATTGCTGGACTGTACCATACAGCTGTGTCTCCTTTGTTCCACATTGAAGAAGGGCTCAATGAGATTATTGCAGATTATGTTCACCATGAAATGACTCGAGCTTTTATCTTGGTTTGTGTTAGATTGTATCTTTTGATTGTTATGAAAGATCTTATATTGGCACTCTTTTTCTGAGGTTATCAGTTCAACTTGACGTTTGATGATTGATTTTCCATGGTTCATTGTTCTCAAGTAACTGGTCGAGTGGAATGACCTATATTTTCAGAACTTCATCTGTCTTTTGTTGTCAAGCAAATAAAATTAAGTCCATGATTCTCTTGTTATTGGTGATACCTCAAATGCTTGTCCTTTTGACTGCTTGGGATAGATAGTCCTCAGTCTTGGGCCACTCTTTCTTTGTCGTTCTTCTGTATGCGAAGTTTAGGGTTTTACTTTTATGCCGTGCTTGGCAAATGGTTGTAGTTGTTGGCTAATTTTGTCTTGTTTTTTGATCAACCATTGGTTTATCAGCTGTTAAAAGATGTTTGATAAAAAAATAATTGTTGGCCATTAGCCGTATGTTAGAGAATGCTAGGCCAAAAAAATTATTAGTATACATTTTTTATGTTAAACAACCACAATAAAAGTCAATAGCAAACTAAAATGTTTAAAAAAAACATTGTCAAATACAGACAAGCAAATATAAATTTTAACAAAAAATCATTTGCCAAATGTACACTTTATTTGGATTCATATGCACTTCTCAGTTCTCAGGGTGACTGTTGCTAGTGTTCTAATCTAAATTCTAACATACGTTTTGGAGACAGTTTGAATTATTAGATTATATTTTGTCGATACTTTAGGGTGTTGTTTGGATTGAAGTAAATTGAGGGAAAGGAAGAGGAGGGATTTGAAGGGAGAAGATATCCCTTGTTTGGATAACAAATTGGGAGGGAAGGGATTAGAAGGGGAGGGATTTTGAAGGAAAAGTTGGACAAATTTTGTTAAGAAGACAATCTCTCCTAAAGAGGAAAGATTTGAAAGGAAAACATTTTTCTTCTTTTTCCCTTCCCTTCTAAACAAACAAAATACGCTTTCCCTCCTTACCTCCCTTTCTTTTTCATTCCTTTCTTTTCTCTTCTAATTTTCTATCTAAACATAGTGTTAGTATCTTATTTTAATAGATTAGTGGATTGTGGGCATTAATTACTATTGGCTTTTTATGTTGCATTTTAACATTGGGAAAGTAACTTTTTCTATTTTCGCCTAAATTCTTATCCATGACTTGATACATATTAATTTGCTATTTATGAATTTTGTTTTTAAATCAACTAAAGATGAATGACTGAAGAATGCATATTTGACATATACTTTCTTCCATTATTATTTGATGCCTTTGTGAAATTTCATCTTAACGCTGCGGAGAAGAGACAACTTGAAAACGATCACGCATTAGCGATCGAACGACGAGTTTCAACCACTAACACCACCAAGATCGAAATATGTGAAGTCTTGTGAAACAAATTGCGCAAATTATATAACTCAATGTTTGTAGGAATAAAATGCAATAACAAAATGACACAAATGTTTAAGGAGGTTCACCCAAAATTTGGCTACGTCCCCCGTGGTGTAGTAACTCTTATATTATCAAAAGCAGCTCAAAGAACTCTCAAGTATAGAGTATTACAATTAGAGAAGCGATGAGGCTAAATGTTTGGCTTGGGGTATTTTGTGGGATGTGTTTAGGATGACTAATGGTTCTACTATTTATAGTGGTAATAAACTTAAATGGCACTACACTCTTAAATACATTATTAAGGCTTAGAATAATAATAATAATAATAATGAAGTAAATATTCCACTACAAAAACTGACTCAATGCCCACTGAACCGTCAGAGAACAAATGCTGCAGAGAATGAAATGCTCGTTCAATGCTTCACCTGCTCGTTCGAGCATACTCCACTGCCAGCTTCTAACTTGGAACCTGCTGTGTGCTCGTTCGAGCATTCTTGTCGCTCGTTCGAGCACCTTCTCCCTGATGTTTCTGTTTTGACAGCTCGTTCGAGCATAGTACATTCATGGGACTGCTTTGTCGAGCACCATCATCAAAGAACGACCCTTGGACTTCATTGCTCATTATCATTCTTCATAACTCCCTTGTTTAAGTTACCCATTTAATTACAAGTAACTTAATACATTAATTCTAGCTCTTAAACACAATATTTAACACCCATTAATCTTACCCATTAACTTACTCTTCTAGGATTCCATCCTAAGAGTCACACTTGATTTATTTTGGTGGACTCAAGTCACACCATTCATAACAATCTCCACCTTGACTTGAGTTCACCCAATTCAATGGAATTCTCTAATTCACTATAACATAATATAACTTACACCATTTTACATACTCAAATTTAAAACATAAACAAAAACAACACATATGCTTAAACATAACACATGCATAAAAAATGGCCACAAAGGGCTCCCAAAAGAGTATGTCATCAATTACCAATCAAGTCCCCCATGGACTTATTGGGGTATGTTGGAATTATTCTCGAACATTCGTTGTTTATAGAAGTAACATGATCATCATCGTGCTTGGTTGAAGTAGTGGACACACAAGCCGAACTAATTAAGGTTGAACCCACTAGCATATACAAGCCATCATTAAGAGATCTTTTCATGATCAATTTAGGACCCTTGCCAACCTTTAAAACTCCACCTTCACCAATGCATCTATAACCTTCTTTATCCAAAATACTAAGGGAAATTAAGTTTCTACTCATACCTGGAACATGAAAGACTCCGGTTAATGTTCTTTCGACACCATCAAACATGACAAATTTAACATCTCCAATACCAACTATCGGACAACTAGTCTCATTGCCCATAGTGACTTTTCTTCCATCAACCTTTTGATAAGTTGAGAAGAACTTTGCGTTAAACGTCATATGTCCAGAACATCCCGAATCCAAAATCCATGAGTAACCACCCTTGTATTCATTGGTAACAACGAGAGCACCAACATCATATAACTCACCTTCAACATAGCTAGCTTCGGCGGAGATAGCTTTATTTGATTTGCTTTCATTGGATTGTTTGGATTTTAATTTCCAACAATCTTTCTTGAGGTGGCCTTTCTTCTTACAAAAGTTGCAAGTCATGCCCCTTTTGTTCCTACCCGACTCCTTCACAAACAACGCATCATTGGGATCTTTGGACTCCTTTTGAGCAAAATGAGAATCAATAAGGTCCTTTTGTGTCAAGGCCATTCTAACATCCTCACTACTCAACGTGTCTCTTCCATACAACAAGGTTTCCCTAAAGTGCTTAAACGAAGGCGGTAGTGAAACCAACAATAAGATGGCCAACTCCTCATCATCCACTTTTACATCAATATTTTGCAAATCCATTAATATTGCGTAAAATTCATCAAGGTGCGGTTTCATCGGCTTTCCTTCTTGCAATCGGAGATCATACAAACGACCCTTTAATAAAAGCCCATTGGTAACACTCTTTTCCATGTAGAGTGATTCCAATTTATCCCATATGCCTTTAGAAGTTTCCTCCTTCACAACTTCTCTCAAAACTTCATTAGAGAGACAAAGTTGTATGGCGGAAAGAGCCTTCGCATCCATTTCTTCCCATCTCGCCTCACTTGTGCCTTCGGGCATCTTCTCTTTACCACCAAGTGCTTTATGCACTCCATTTTGTATCAAAATTGCTTTCATTTTGACTTGCCATAAGCCAAAATTAACGCTCTTATCAAACTTTTCAATATCGAGTTTCATGGTTGCAATGTTACACCAATACGACCTCTACACGACGATAATAACAACTTGGCTCTGATACCAATTGAAAACGATGACGCATTAGCGATCGAACGACGAGTGTCAACCACTAACACCACCAAGATCGAAATATGTGAAGTCTTGTGAAACAAATTACGCAAATTATATAACTCGATGTTTGTAGGAATAAAATGCAATAATAAAATGACACAAATGTTTAAGGAGGTTCACCCAAAATTTGGCTACGTCCCCCGTGGTGTAGTAACTCTTATATTATCAAAAGCAGCTCAAAGAACTCTCAAGTATAGAGTATTACAATTAGAGAAGAGATGAGGCTAAGTGTTTGGCTTGGGGTATTTTGTGGGATGTGTTTAGGATGACTAATGGTTCTACTATTTATAGTGGTAATAAACTTAAATGGCACTACACTCTTAAATACATTATTAAGGCTTAATATAATAATAATAATGAAGTAAATATTTCACTACAAAAACTGACTCAATGCCCACTGAACCGTCAGAGAACAAATGCTGCAGAGAATGAAATGCTCGTTCAATGCTTCACCTGCTCGTTCGAGCATACTCCACTGCCAGCTTCTAACTTGGAACCTGCTGTGTGCTCGTTCGAGCATTCTTGCCGCTCGTTCGAGCACCTTCTTCCTGATGTTTCTGTTTTGACAGCTCGTTCGAGCATAGTACATTCATGGGACTGCTTTGTCGAGCACCATCATCAAAGAACGACCCTTGGACTTCATTGCTCATTATCATTCTTCATAACTCCCTTGTTTAAGTTACCCATTTAATTACAAGTAACTTAATACATTCATTCTAGCTCTTAAACACCATATTCAACACCCATTAATCTTACCCATTAACTTACTCTTCTAGGATTCCATCCTAAGAGTCACACTTGATTTATTTTGGTGAACTCAAGTCACACCATTCATAACACAACTCGTCATAAATCTCAACAACAAAATTGACATTTGTTTTGCTCTTTGTCTCTTGAGAGGAAATTTGACGTTTTGGTTCGAAATTCAGGAAGAAGGTATCAATTAAAAGCTATAGGCTTGATCATAATTGGAAAATGAGTTTGTATGATAAATGACTGTTACTTGAAGTTATTGGCTAGTTTAATTGTTTAAGCTAACTGTTTAAGATAGTTGCTAAGTAGATGTTTGGTAAAATATTTTTTAGTTATTGACTGTTTAGTAGAAAAAGTATGCCAAAAGCCAATTAGAAAATTACTACGAAGATTTGTTCTTGTATGTACTTTGTGTACACTAAAATATTGTACACTAACTTTAAATTCTAGGAGTGTATGCTAAAGAGTGATTAAGTAAAGTGGAAAGTCAAGATTATGGATTTATGAATAATGTATTGAAAAAGAATGTACAAATAGTGTCAATTAAGTCTATTTTAGATTTGCGCTACTAGAAGTATTTTCTTTTTAGCTTAAAAGTCCTTACTAAATGCTTTTTTTGATGTTTGGCCAACAAAACTAAGATACAAAAACGAATCCAAAAGAGAACCAAAAATCTAATTGTCAAGCACTTACAATACAAAAAAAGGTTGCTCAAATTATTGCGGTTGCATTTTGAGAAACAAGATGAACTGGTATTTAGTGTAGAATGTGAAATGTTCAACATTCATTAACATATATTTTAGGAAAAATTACCCAGAATAATACGAACTTTCACCTATTTTCCACGAATAATACGAACTTTCAATTAACCACCAACAATACGAACTTTGACATGTATTTTCCAGTGGTATACCTTACCTGTTTACAACCGGTTCTACAGGTCAAATTATGACCGTTGCTTCTCACAACATGTTGAGGAACATGTCTGCACAGCCTTTTTTGGTCTTCCTCAACATGTCGTGAGAAGCAACGGTCATAATTTGACCTGTAGAACCGGTTGTAAACAGGTAAGGTATACCACTGGAAAATACATGTCAAAGTTCGTATTATTGGTGGTTAATTGAAAGTTCGTATTATTCTTGGAAAATAGGTGAAAGGTCGTATTATTCTGGGTAATTTTTCCTATATTTTAAAGGAAAATTTATCCAGAATAATCCAACTTATTCACGATTTTCCTATAATAATCTCAACTATCGATTAACCATGAATAATCCCAACTATATTGCCCCACTTAACCTGTGCTGTTGTTGGTCTTGTTTTTGCCGGTGCAGCAGGTAAATTTCTGACCCTTAGTCCTCCCCCCCTTCTTCAATCCCTTTGTATTCTCAAGACCTCCATTGATGGAAGTAGCAAGAGCTTCGATTCCTAACGTTCCATTTTTTTTTAACTTTCCTTTTCCATCAAATTAATTCCTGGTTTCTTTCATGAAGAGCATCACTTATTCCAATTGTTCTTCAAGTAGGAGTTCAATTGCAAGGGAAACCCCAAGATGTAATCATGATGTTCTTGCCAAACTACAAACTGCTAGAAAAGGTTCGCGAATTGGGCATCGTTTTTATGGTTGTGGTCTATGGCCTATTAGTTAATATAAACTAAAATTTTAATTTAATTTGTAAAATTGATTTAAATAAACTATCCTATGAACAACAAACAAATTTTTTAAAAAAATTAGATTCAATTAGGATACATTAACAAAAAATTGTAGAAATATAAAGCTTTAACTTATCATTTGAAAAGTAGACTAGCATCAAGTAGCTTGGACAAGAGAGAAATCGAGCACCAGTTCGCGAAATTAAAGCTGGGTAATTTCAGAAAATTGGGGTTGATTGGGTTTACAGGAGAGAGAATTCAAAGGTTGAAGATAATGGAGAGTAGTTGCAAGTTTTTATGTTAGATTATAAAAATAAGGAAAAATAATAATTTTACCTACTAAAACCGGTTGTAGGTAAACTAACAACACCACAGGTTAAGTGAGGCAATAGTTGGTATTATTCATGGTTAATCGATAGTTGAGATTATTATAGGAAAATCGTGAATAGATAGGATTATTTTGGGTAAATTTTCCTGTTTTAAAAAAATTTCATTTGATAACCCAGAGATTTTGAGTGAAAAGAGTTTATTTTGGGGTGGTTATTTTGTAGCTTAAGCCTTGTTTTGGAAGGAATGTAGCTTTATGAGGATTGTTGAGTTGCAAAAACCTAGGGTTTAGTGAGAATTAGGGAAATTATGAGTTGCAAAATCTTCAAACACTCATATGAGTTCTAATGTTATCAAAATTAGGAATATCCTCTTCCACATCACAGTTTGACATAGCCTTTTACGAGTGAATTTTTCAATTTGTTGTAGTCTTGAGGTAGAATTGAATTTGATGTAATTGATGATAATTGCAATTTTGATGTCTGCTACGTACAATATCGTATTAATCTCTAGTCTACCAACTACCAACAAATATTGTTCTTTAAGTATAAAATTAAAGAAGTTCAAGGAATATGAGTCAAAGGCACCGTATACTTGGCCACAAGTATAGTGATCGATTAGAAAGGCAAAGCGAACCATAGTTCAAGGCTTTAAAATTCTTAACAATTTTAAAAAATATATCTTCATCTATAAGATTGATTTTAACTTGAATTAATTAATTTTAAGTATAATTTACATTTTTTTGCTATGTAATATATGAGTGATTTGCACTTTTTTTATTAAATATTTAAAATATCAACAATACAAAACAAAACGTGTATTATATTATTTATTAGGTCTTAAGTTTTTAACGGTCCTTTATATCTTTCGCTCTGAAATCCAAAAATGATGGAGACGATCTCGTCCACAATGGGTTTTCTTCTAAACATAGCAATTCAATCTAAATTTCCCCCTAATTTGACTCGATCTGAGCAATTTAGTCTGATTCGAAGGAGGGAAAAAAATATGACCTTGAATCCAATTATACAGTTCGAGTCCAATTTAAAGATGAACTAGAGCAATTTAAAAGTTACAAGACTACTATTTGATAGTTTTTCGAACTTAATGTCTTTAATCCTATTGGGTCACACTATATCAATGTGTGAGACCATGTTGTATTCTTCGACCTATATAAGTCTAGTTTCACGTGACTAAATCCAGTTGAACTAGGTATAAGTCATAATCTCTAATTAATAAGATGATTAAATTAAATGTTAATTTAATTGTGTAACTTCCATAAACATTATTTCTTATAATTTTTTGCTTTATAGAAGTAAATTAATACATTTAGTAGTTGGAGGTGTCGTATCCTTGTTTTAGATTTCTGAGCATGTTTGCATTGTATTTCTTTCCTTATCTTATTTAGCAATATATGCGTTTTGGTGCCCCTCATTTACTTTTGCTTTTGTGACTATATTTCAATTTTAATGTATGTTGTAAGTTGTAGGAGTTTTTTCAAGCGCGTTGTGTGTCTCTTTGCAAGATCCTATCTTTTGGGGATATGATTTGTCCAATCCTTAAAGGGGGCACGAGTATGATTTATCGACTATCCTACTCCCTCGTACCATGTTTTGTGTGGGATACTGGGTTTGTACAATAAGTATCCAATTGTGAAGAGGAACAGGTGGAGTTTTCAGGTCTTACTCACTATTTTAATTAAGATATTTCTTAATTAGCATTAACTATTATGTAACTTATTTTCTTTATCGATGATGTTACTTGTGGGTTTTTGCTAAAGAACATGTAGGAATTTATAAATCCTTGTTCATAATGATTAGTGCATGTAAGAGGGTAACATGTAGACGTAGTACCAACAAGTAAAAACTGGTTATGGATTTTCAGAGCAAAAGTTAAAGTGGTGATATAAGAGTTGTATACACACAAAATCTGTTTAAGAAAGGTTCTTACACAATGTACTAATATATTGGATCATAAGATATTGTTGGTGGACTACACTAGAGGAACTTTGTTTATGGTTCTTGTCTCATGTTGTGTTTTAGCTAGTAGATTCACGTTACAAAGGTATACTATTTCGTCCAAATATTTACTTGTTTCATTTCATGTCAATAATTGGATCTTGAAATTGTTTTAATTTTCCCCATGTTGAAAGTTAAAACTACTGGAATCTTACAATTTCCATCCTCTAATTCAACAAATATGAACAAAATAACTGAAAGTTAGCATTTGTCCCATGACAATTATCAAGGTGTCTTTGTACTTTCCATACAAATGAGCCTCATCAATTGTGAGTAGTGCTCGACAATGATGAAATCCCTTAATCGAAGGGCTGAAAGCTCATAATATGTGTTGAAACATTTGGACGGTAGAATTTATTATTTGAATTGTCTGCTCAATCAAGCTTTAATAATTATTTACATTTTATGATATTATTAGGAAGATATTACCACTGTTGAGTTTCGAGAAATCATTTTTTTTAGCATTTTATTTTTTATTTAATTAGCTATTAAATAGTACCTCATTATTTTTGCTACGTCTACACTAACAAATTCGTCTCACATATGACACTACCTTTAAAAGATAAAGGTAGAGTTGTCTTGTGATACTCCAAATTTAGCTTTAAAAAGGATTTATAGACTACTCATTATCAATAAGGTGCATTTTCTTTTCTAGGGAGCCTATTTGCTAAGAATTCCACGGTTAAGCATTTGAAGAGCAGTATTATGATGAGTGACCTCCTCAGAAGTTCTCCCGGATGCGCAGGGGTGAGGCCAAAGTGCAATGAAAAAACTTGTGTTGATTTGTGGGATCAGTCTACAATAATACAAATTTTATATATGCAAATTACTACAATAACACAAATTTTATAGGATAAATGGAGATTAATAATCCCAACTTTGCGTGATCCGCTCAAAACAATCCCAACTTTCGATTATTTTCTAATATACCTAACTTTGCCACTTTGTTGCTCAGGACATACCCTTTAATATGGTAACCGGTTATAACAGGTAAATAGGAAACTTAAATACTCATCAAATACATCAACAAAATTACCCAAGCCAAACACTAGTCATATTCTCTTCTCTAATTGTTATTCTCAATTGTTATAATATAAGAGATATTAACACCGGAGGACGTAGCTTTAATTGGGTGAACATTGTTAAATCTTTATGTCATTTTATTGCATTGTTAATTCCTACAAACATCGATTTCATTTGATTGCGTAATTTGTTTCAAACAAGACTTCGCGCTTTCGTTCTTGGTGGTATTAGGAATTGAAACACATTGTTTTTTTTTTTTTTGAATAATACCTGATTCATTAATAAAGAGTCATACGACATCTACATCAGAGTTAAAAATTTGCAAATACATACCAACTTTAACCAAAATTAATTCTAAATTAACAAAACTACGATCGTTGTGTATCAGATCTGACAATTCTGAACATCCTCTTCCACATCGCTGTTTGATACAGCCTTCTACGAGGGGGTCTTTCGATCTGTTGTAGTCTTGAGATAAAATTGAAATTGATGTAGTTGATAGTAATTGCAATTTTTGCATCTGTTGTATTATCGCATTAAGCTCTACCAATAAATCAACAAGAGACCAAAATACATAACTCCAAACTCTCACGAGGAGAGAGACTAAAACCCAATATATGGGTAGAACAAACCCAATAAATGGGTAGAACAACCCTCCTATAGGGAGAGGACACAAAATTATTCTAATCATATTTAAAAAGCTTAAAACAGAGAAATTAGGGGCTTACCATCAACCAAAAGGTTGATGATAGCCCCAACTTAAGGTGTTTTTTGTGTAAAGATGAAGAAAGAAAAAGAAAATGGAAGGAGGAAGGAGACGGAGGGAGGAGGGAGGAGGGAGGAGGGAGGAGAGAGAAGAGAATTGAAACACATTGTTTGATCTCTAATATAGTTTCGTTTTTCATAAATCAATATCATTAAAAGAAAAATAAAGATGAAGATTGTTTTTTCTAAAAAAAAAAAAATAATCAAAAAAATGAAAATTTTAGAGTAGAAACTTTTAGAAGGAATTTTAACTTTAATTTAAGAAACTAAAAATAAAAAGTTGGGAAAAGTGTCGCTGTGTCGGGATGAAGCGTGTGCCAGAGAAAATGAGGTGACTTCCAACAGCAAACATTTATGCGTTTCTCTCTCTTGTCTTCTCCTCTCTTCCATCTTCAGTCTCAGCTTGTCGCCTTACTCGTCTCACTATCATTTTCATTTCTCAATGGCGTCCTTCATTGATCTTGAAGATTCTCCTATGTTTCACAAGCAGGTTTATTTTCCTTCTCCTTTTCTTTATTCATCCTTTTCGCATTTCGCATTTCGCATTGATCTACGTTTTTATCGATCTAAAACTTATGATATTTCGTTGTTTCTATGATATTATGTAAATTAAGCTCAAGAGCATCGCGATTGTCCCTACCTAATTTTCACATTACTAATTTTTCAGATTTGTGTGAATTATTTTCTAAAATTTGATTCAAATTAAGGAACTGAAGCATTTCTTTTTCTGTGATTTCTATCATGTATGTTGTAATTGACATGATCATTGCTAATTCAATTGATTTATGGAAATTAATTGTCGTGTGTTATTTTGCATTGTGCTATTTGAGCTATAGGAAGTCATTTAGTTTTATAGAGAAGTATGTTACTAGGTTCTTAAATGAATTCTTGGAGTTTAGAAGAGTTTTATTGTTTCTGCAATTCGTTGCTGATGTTCAAATTTTTTCTTGAGCTTGAGCAAGGAAGAGACAGTGCTTGAGAACGAATGATCTATTTGATGTTACAGTTCTTTTTTTGTTGTTGTTTGAGACTGATGATGTTGATATTGAGCAGGTTTCTTCGTTGGAACAAACTACCGATGAACTGAAAGATCGTTGTCAGAGCCTTTTCAAAGGATGCCTGAAATTTCTGTGAGTTAAAGAAATTATCTTTTTGGTAACATATATATGCAATCCTCATTCCCATCTGGATTATATAATCTACAATGGTCAAAGTAGTTTTATCATATTTATATTTCATTTAGGATTACCTTGTTTGCTAATCAATTCATACTCACTCCATTCCTAAATACTTGCTACATTACGGTCATTAATACCGTTTATCATTCATGTTTATTTTATATATGCGGCTAATGTGCTCGAGAGTTTAATAAGTTGTACCTCGAGTATTACTTATTACATGAACACATAATGTATATAAACTTCTTTTATGTTTGGGATTTTTTTTGTTATTAATAACTATCTATTTTATAGTTGGTCCCAATATTTGGCATTAAGGCTTAGCATTGTTGTTGAATAAAGATTTAGTTTTATTAGGCAGATGGTATAAAGATTCAACTCTAGGAACTTTAGTTGAAAATCTATTCGCTTACTCATGATACTGTAGGGCCTCCCTCTCTGAAGCTTATGATGGGGACACTACATTTGCTGATGCTTTGGAGCTCTTTGGAGGACAAGAAGATCCTTTAAGTTTATCAATAGGAGGTAGGTGTTGCTTTGAATGTAATTACCTTTTCTTTTTATCCTATTATTTGTTTTGAGTGGGGCATGAGGAATCTGTAAGGGAATGTAATGTTAATGATGCAAAGATGTAGCCTAAATATTGGGGTTTATTGTGTTGGTTATTGGGTATAACTGTTGGTAACTTCTTAGATTCAAATTTTCTCTCATTCCTTTTTAACATATGTCTAGGAAGTATTGTCAAAAGTGCACATTCTTTTGAGTTTTTGATAGAGTTTCTTCTTCACAACAAAGTAGGAAGTGAGAAGAGGTTAACGCCTTACAGGCTTGTGGCCTTTCAAAAGTGATTAGTATCACAAATTAACAAAAATAATTACTTGATATGATTGGGAAGTGAGGGTTTGAGGACACTACCACCGACCACATTAGGGAGATACTTGATTATTTACTACACTAATATCTTCTGATCTAGGAGTTTGGTAATTTCCTAGAATGTATCGAGGTTTTGGTTGGTAAACGATCCGGGTTTGGTCGTGTCTTGTCATTTGACCTAACACTCTTAGAACTTTAGTCTCCACTTCACAATCGGCCATTGCACAACGTGACTTGCATTGTGTTTCTTAACTTGCTCCTCTTTATTTGAAACGTATTTGAGTTTGTATGTTCCCAATTTGTGTGTTCATGACTTCATAAAAAAAAACTCATTGATCTTACCTATATTGATTTTGTTTGGTAAGTTACATAAATTTAAGCGTCTTAAAATAACATGTTTCGAAAACCTTAGGTTCAATGGATGTTTTAAATACCTTGGGTCTATATTTCAGAGTACTAGGGATATCCAACACGATGTGACCCATAAGATCAAGTGTTGATGACAAAAATAAACAAGGGACACTACTATTATATTGAGGTATTGTGTGGTCCATATATACCATTCAAGGATACATATTTAAACTTTCAAGATACATATTTTAGTGGAATTTTGATGGGGGTACATATTCAGTTGGTACATATTGTCAGTGACATTATTTTGGTATTTTAAAAAGGTGGAACTTAAAATATACGCGCACCACCCAATGTACCCCATAAAATGATTCGTGTACTCGGAAAATTGGTTTTTACAATTTCTTACCACTTTAATGAGTTTTGTGAATTCTCCCCTATGTGTGTGTATACATATACATAGGGTGAAGTTCTAATGAGAACCAAGCTTATATGAGAACTGTGAGAACCAATCTCTCCGAAAGAAATGTGATAAAAATGTGTAACTCTTTCACAAAAAAGGTGTTACTTTTGCACAAATAAAATTACTTTTGTTCATAAAAAAATATGGTACTTTTTAGTAAAAAATTGTTAGTTGTCGAAAAAAATATATATACAAAGTAACAAGTTTTGTCCGAGAAGTAACATCTTTTTATGTAAAAAGTAACATTTTTTTGTGAGTTTTTTTTTTCAGAAATTTTTTCTTAAATAACACTTTTTTGGTTAAAAGTAACATCTTTTAAGTAAAAAGGAAACACAATTTTGTCAGCCAGTTTGGTTCTCACGGTTCTCATATAATATAAGAATGGTTCTCACTCGAACTTATATATATATATATATATATATATATATATATATATATATATATATATATATATATATATATATATATATGTGTATATATATATATATATATATGGTTTGGATAATGTGAAAACCAAATAAAATGGTGAAAACTGAAAACAGGAGTACATAAAAGCTCAAATAGAGTACATATTTGGGTGGCAGTTTTGTAAATAAATAGACATTTGCTAAATAGTGTACATATATGCTTAAAAGGGGTACATATTCTGATGGCATTTTTGTAAATAATATGAACTTTTTTCTTCACAAAAAATATGTACACCTTATACGATAATATGTACCCCTTTTGCTACAATATGTATACCTCTGTCTGGTTTTCAGTTTTCACCACTTTAAAGTGTTTTCACTTGATCCTACCCCTATATATATATATATATATATATATATATATATATATATATATATATATATATATATATATATATATATATATATATATATATATATATATATATATATATATATATATATATATATAGGGTTTGGATCATGTGAAAACCAATTAAATTGTGAAAACTGAAAACATGGGTATATAAAAGCTCAAATGGAGTACATATTTAAGTGGCAGTTTTGTAAATAATTAAACATTTGATAAATAATGTACATATATGCTTAAAAGGGGTACATATTCAGATGACATTTTTTTTAAATAATATGAACTTTTTTCTTCACAAAAAATATGTACACCCTATAAGAGATAATGTACCCCTTTTGCTACAATATGTACACCTTTGCCTGGTTTTCAGTGTTCACCTCTTTAAGTGTTTTCACTTGATCTTACCCCTATATATATATATATATATATATATATATATATATATATATATATATATATATATATATATATATATATATATATATATATATGTATATGTATGTATATATATATATGTATATATATGTATATATATATATATATATATATATATATATATATATATATATATATATATATATATATATATATATATATATATATATATATATATATATATATATATATATAGGGTCAAGTTCCAGTGATAACCAAGCTTATATGAGAACTGTGAGAACCAATCTACATGATAAAAATGTGTTACTTTTTTACAGATTATGTATTACTTTTGGACAAAAAAATGTTACTTTTGTTTTAAAGAAAAGATGATATTTTTTAGCAAAAAAAGTGTTACTTTTAGAAAAAAAAAATATTGTATTCAAAAAAACAAACATATTAAAAAGTAACACGTTTTTTCCGAAAAATAACACCTTTCTATGAATTTTTTTCAGAATTTTTTCCTTAAAGTAACACTTTTTTGCCTCATAGTATCATAAAAAACAGTAACACCTTTTTACCTAAAAGTAACACTTTTATATTAATAAGTAACACTTTTTTGTAGCAAGATTGGTTCTCACGGTTCTCATATATATATATATATATATATATATATATATATATATATATATATATATATATATATATATATATATATATATATATATATATATATATATATATATATATATATATATATATATATATATATATATATATATATATATATATATATATATATATATATATATATATATATATATATATATATATATATATATATATATATATATATATATAATCCAGATGTACTAGGCAACCTTAAGGATTTGTCCAACTAGGCGCCAAACCCATCGCTCACCCGAGGCGCTAGTCTTAGGCGTACTAGGCAACCTTTTTAAAACTAAGGTGGGAGGTTTTAGGTTCCGTTTCTCTACCTTTGTAACCTAAACTCAATTTTTACTGATAAAAATATGAAAAACAAATTACGTTTCCTCATGATAACCAATTCTAGAAATAAAATCATAGTGTTTCCATAAAGTGAATTGTGCTGATGATAATATACAATGTTTACTATACAAGTGTGATGGTGTTTGAATTGACAATTGGTAGTGATGATGGCGGTGTCGGAGAAGAATCGTGCTAGTCATGATAAAGGTGGTGGTAGTAATGAGTGGAGAAAGTAATAGTCGGTGGAGGAAGGATGATAAATAACTATGCACTGGATTTGGAAGTTTGAGCTTTTGTTTGATTGAGAATAATTTTTTTTACTATAATAAGAAGTCTTTCCATTACTTGCCTTGATTTCAACCAAACAAGATATAAAAGTAACACTTATCGTTTCAATTTCACTTCCTTAATCTGTTTCCATTACCTTTCAATCATAGTTATAAGATTAGTTCATATGGGACTTCAACAATATATGAGAAATTTATCATCATTTTGTGTCCAGTTGAAAAATTGTATAGAAAAATGTTATACATTAGATACTCTTGCTTGTTTCTCAAAGGTAATGTTTTGCAAAGAGAATTTTAAATAAGGTACTTTTTACAACCTAAAAACATTGTTGCTTCCTTTTTTTCTTTTCATTTCACTCTCATATAAGCTTTTACATTTTTGCTTTTTATATTATTTTGCTCTAGTATGCCTCATGCATTTACGTTTTTATTTACTTTGTTATTTTTTCTTTAGGTCCACTAATATCCCGGTTCATTGGTGCATTTCGGGAGCTTGCAACTTATAAAGATCTTCTTCGTTTGCAGGTAAACATCTTAATTACTCAATCCCACCTTTTTAGTTAATTGTTAAATCGTAAAAAATCGAGTTATGCTTTAGAAAACATCAAGGGATGGAAACTCATAAAATCCAAAAGGACTGATTCCTGCCATCTCAGTGGTTTTTGGAATTGGAGAAAATGGGAAGTAATGTATTGTAGCCTTGTAGTAGTATATTAGGTTGAAAGATTTGATTTCTCAAGATCTTATAATTCCTTTTTGACTTGGACAAATACTAAATAATATATGGGTTTCTGTGCTTAGTGATTAAGAGAAATTGTAGTCTTAGATTTTGGTGCAAATAAAGTGGTAGAACCCAGAGATCAAAGGTGGGAGCTTCTTATTGTTCAATCTGGAGGGTGCTTGAATCTTTATTTTTTTTTTGAAGGACATATAGAATGGGTGGTGTGTAGTTGTAGAGTGATTTTAGTTAGTTTAAAACTTGTCCATCTCGTCAGAGTCTCCCAATTTGACTTCATCTTGTGAGAGCTTCACTTAGGATATGATGCTAACTCTTTGTGATAGAGGGAGTATATTGTAATTTTGGAATCTTTCTTGGACAGACAGTTCAAGTCACTTTGTAATAAATGAGAATTATTAGACTAATACCACCAATGCATTAAAGATAGTTTTTAAAACAATGACAAGTTCAAAATGCTATATTGTTGGTGCAATTGTGGACTTTCTTTGAATTCCTTAATCTGGCTTTGCGGGAGTGTCCTTTGGAAATATCACCAGAACAACAATGGCAATGCCTAAATCCGAAAGGATGGGTTAGCTATATGATATAGTTTGTAATTATAATCCCATAGGTAAAGGACGTTATGAGTCTTCAACTCTATTTGAAATGGACGGGCTTATATGATCTTAACAAAGTTTCTAAATGAAATTTTATAATCTCTATATCCATTTTTCATTTTTACTATTGTTCTCGTTGGTACTGTATCGTTATTACTCTTTTTTTCTATGTTGGTATCTTCATTTCACTTCAAGTATCCCCTATGTTGGTATCTTCATTTCACTTCAAGTACCCATGTTAGATCATGGGTACGAACACTTAGCTTAAAACCAAAGTATTCAAAATGATGGAAAATGTTCATGTAGTAATTAAATCAGACGGTGTGTTTGGCAAATGACTTTGTTGGCTATTAAATTTTTGGTTGGTCGAACAACTAATAAACCAAAAAGCTTGGCTATAAGCCAAAATCTGAAGCTATTATGAGTAGAGTTTTCATGGGCTTGTGCTTTTTGATCCACATTTATTTATTTATTTATTTTTCCTAATAAACAACGAACAAACCAACTACTATGTTTGCCAAACATATCCATAACTCAACCATTTTCCATATAAGATCTTTTATGGGAAGTTGATACACTGAGCTCTTAAACGTGGTTGAATGTCATGATAATGTATTGATGCCTTTTATTATTTTGTTGCAGGTGGAGCATGTTTTAGTCGACCGTCTCAAACAATTCATATCTGTTGATCTACAAGATGTAAAGGTGCATAAATATCTCTACTAATGGAATTGTGGATGCTGCTATTATTTTTCGTTCTTTCTTTTTCCATCTCGTAAATCAATATGACATTCCATTCATTTAATTGGCTCATACCTAAGCAAGAGGGGCGTCAGATGTAAGCAACATTACTCTTGCAACAACACATGTTTTCTATTGTTCGTTGATTCCAATATCCTCCAAACCAAGAAACTATAAATCCTCACATAATGAACTTGAAACCTTCATAGATGGAGGTTCCAATGCACCCAATTTCTTGTTTATTTCTTTCGTCTAAACTATGCTTTCATATTTGCGTGAGATTTATCTTCTACACTTCAACAAGCGAACCTCTAATGACCTTTTCTAATGGCTCAACTTCAAACATTTTTTTGATAAATTGTTATGGAGACATGATCTTATATCTTTCAGCTAGTTATTATGATGGTACTAATATGGAAGTCACTCATTGCTTTGTTTATATACTTCAGACTCCCTTTTTTATTTCGTAAATTTTCTCTCTACAACTGTATCTATCTCTCATGCTTTAAATAAGTGGGGCTTTTGTATCTGTTAAATCTTGATGTGTCTTTGATTAACTTTAAACTAAAAACAAAATTTATTGATGTTTGTTGTTTGTGATTTTTTATTTTGTTAATCTCTACTAGTCATGGTACTTGTTAAGCCAAGTATCAAAATACATCAAGTACCTAACAACTCATTTCTTGGGATGTATTGTTCTTAACTTTTGAACCAAAGTACGATTTTGTGGGACAAGTTCACACGTAATGTCCTTTTGGGGAAATTTTTTTAATACTTTATCCATGAAAGCGGCATGGGAGTGAGGGGAGAAGATTATTGTGGGCCAGTATCAGGCTAAGCAAAAGATTTGATGAAACCCTAGAGTGTTATTCCTAGTATTAGAGTGAAAACTCCATTTTTGGAGGTCTTGAAAGCTCTAGTGAGTGAGTGCAATTTGCGAGTGTTTATCTTATATGTATTTGTATGTCCATTTATGAAAATATAATCTATTTTGAAGTTAGAGGTTTCCAAGATACTATATAACACTTTTGTTTTTGCTTGTTTGGTCTCTTGCTTGGTTTTTTGATACTCCATTGTTGTGCTTTATTTTTCTTGCCTTTTCTACTTTCTTATTCACCATTTTTGGTTGATTGGGACCAAAACCTTTCCTTTCAGTATTGTTGCATCATCTGCACCCACATGTATTTCCTGCTTTGATTTTTTTATGAAGCAGCGACTTTATAAGGCTACCCATCCCTTGTAAGCTACGGTATGTTGTGGTGTTCCTCTTAAAGCTACAAGATGTGGTTGCTAGTAACATAATTCTATCTTTAACAAAAATTTTAAGAAATTTTCACTTAATAGAGAGGCGTTAGTATTTTTGAAATCAGTATGGGACTCTTACCATGATGTACATGAGCATTGCTCAAGGATAACTCTAATAGTTTCCTTGTTGACACTGCTCAGGTCTTTTTATCTAAATATGGTGCCAGCTGATCTACGAAAGGTAGAGGATATTTTCTGTCAAGTTGGGTTGATTGGTAATTAGCTTGCATGTGTAAACTTTATGTGCCCTTTCTCTCTCAACTTGAGATGGCTACTCTTTTTCATTTTTTTTGGGTATCTCTGGAGATAGCTAGCTTGCACTTGTGGGACCATCCCAAGCTATATTTATCACATATGTATCCTATGATTAAAATTACCTGGATTCTTAGCGTTGAGCTTCAAAAGCCGTGCTTAGCGAATCCAAGCGATTCTCTTTATTTCTAATCATAGGTTAGCAACTTATTCTTCACAATTTGAAATTATTGCTTTATAAATTTGATTTTGCTTTATTAAAAGTTTCTTAACCACATTTTGCCCTAAAGTTAATGTTTCTAGCTTCATCTACCAAATCTCTGTGAATGCTTGAACCCTGAAGAGTTTTATGAACAAGGGCTCAATTAAATAAGCTTAGGTGTGGAGTAATTTTTGTTTGCTATTTTTGCATGAGCAATGAAGTAAATGAGATCGTCATAGCATAGGCTTTTAATTATTCTGCTATGACTAGATATTTGGAAGAATTGGTTTACGAAGGGGTAATTAGGTAATTACTTTGTAAGTGATAACCTGGGTAATAAGTTAGTTTTAAGTGGTAGCTTCACTATAAATAAGAGGAATTAGGGAGTCATTATAATCATGAATATTGTTAAACACTTGGTGGATGAGTTTTACTCATTTTAGGAGATCTCAAGCTTCTCGAATTGCTTGATTTATCTTTAGTTACTTTGTAATATTTCTTTAATCATCATTTTGAAAGTATAATTTCTGTTTTGCCATTTTATCATTTTAATTCCTATTTTACTGTTTTAGTCCAACTTATCAGTTTATAGCAAACTAGTATAGAAACTCGTGCAATGCACGAATTTATGAATATGAAAATATGAAAAGATAGCTTGAAAATTAATGCAAGATTATATTATCAGGATTAAATTTATCGAATATATGATTTTTTAAAAGTAAAATTAAATACAGATTTTCTTAAAATTATTTATTGAATATATCAGTTTTTCATTCAATTAAATATATTAAATTTTAGGTGAGTTATATAGAAATGCTATGATAAATTGTACTCCTTACTATACCTCATTTAGCTCTAAATTTAAAGATAATTAAAGTCTAATTAAGATAAATATTGTCATATAATAAACTATCATCCACTAAAATAATTACATTTGTCATGCCTCCTTAGAGGATGACACTTGTAATTTTCCAACACTTTTATAGTATTGTATGATTTGGTATCAAAGCAAACGATCTAGAATGGGCAATCCCACAAATACGCAACGCTTAGAGGCGCTAGAAAGAGAAATGGGAAGGATCCCCAAGCTCATCAGCGCCGAGCTTGATAAACGTAAAGCAGAAATTTCCCAAAACACCCAAAAAAAGGAAACTCACCTCTCAACTTTTCCTCATGAACCAAACACTCCAAATTTTATTTGAAAAACTAACGGCAGAAAATAAAGTGGGTGTAGAGGAAGTTGGAGTTTTGGGAAAGGAAATGAAGTACAAATAAACTGGAGAAACCAGAAAAGAGGAAGAAACAGGTGAGGAGTTCGTCAGGGCTGTCGGAGAAGCGAATGGGAATGGTACAACAATCACGTGAAGGAGTTTATAAATCTGAATGAAGGTGAGGATCAACTAATATATGAGAAGTGGAACAAATACAAAATGAGAAAAAGAGGAACAGTAGAGAAGGACAACAAAAAGAAAATATTAAAGAAAAAGAGAATGGTGGCTCAAAACAGAAACAAAGAAAATGGGTTAGGATGGATGAGGCCAGTGTACACAAGAAAAGGAGCAATAATGAAGAAAAACATCAAAAAAGAAAAAGAGGAATTTTACTCATTTTAAGTGGTAACTGTGATATAAATAAGAGGAATTTGGGAGTCATTATAATCATGAATATTGTTAAACACTTGATGAATGAGTTTTACTCATTTTCTCAAGCTTTTCGAATTGATTGATTTATCTTTCGTTACTTTGTAATCTTTCTTTAATCATCATTTTGATAGTATGATTTCTGTTTTGCCATTTTATCATTTATTTTACTGTTTTAGTCCAACTTATCAATTCATAGCATATTCTTACATAGATCTCTTACAACATGCTAAAACTCCAAGGTATTGCTCGTGATGTTGTTGACAGAGTACTCTAGTGATTGTTGTCCTTTGGTCTATCTTCCATGTTCACTGTCACGTGAAGTAATAGTGGTGTGAATTGTGATGATGTGTTTCGGTCTTTCTTCATGATCCAAATATCTTTTTTTTTTTCAGGATTCCCGTCGGCGATTTGACAAATCTATCTATGCTTATGATCAGGTAAATTAGTTGATTCTTGTTTTACCCTTTAATATTACTTTACATTTGCTATCTAGATCATTCGGTTACAAAATATATTCCTTCTCTCTTAATAGTCATTTTGCCTTATTTCTTTTCTCTCTCCATCATCTTATTTTAGATTCCGTTTTGACCCTTCTTTTACCTTTTTCTTTCCTTATCAACTACCATCATTTTTATTTTCAAAATTACAAAAAATATTCTTGACATCCAAATCAAATTGTGAAGAATAATAAATGATAAAGAGATCCCGATTAACCAATAGGCAATAGACAAAAAAATTTCTTACTGTGTATACTTATGTTGTGATTTACTTAGTTTTCCGCTTTGTAATGGGATATCATCTATCATCCTTCCCTGTTTTCTCTTTTACCCCTTGCCTATATATTTATGTATATTTTGATAAAACCATTATTTTCTTCTGATGTTCTTTCTCATTCTTTTTTGCCTTGATTATGATTTTTGATCTGTTTGTTTGGAGGGTGTTCCCTTTTTTGAATCTTAAATTGGAATTGAAAGATTTTTAAGCATCAATCAACTCTGTACAAACAACTCACTTTCTATTCAAATTTTATACATTCTTTTCTTCACTCTTCATTATACTTGAATACTTATTGCTGAAGTTCTTGTTGTTTGCGTGAACTAAGAGTGTGTTTAAATGGAAGGAAATGAAGGGAAAGGAAGGGGAGGGATTTGGAGGGATAAAGGATCCCTTGTTCGAATAACAAAATGGGAGGGAAGGAATTTGGAGGGATTGGATGGATGTTTTTTTTTTTTTTTTTTTTTTTTTTTGTGTTAAGGTATCAATATTTTCAAAGTTGAACAGATTTGAAGGGAAAACTCTCATCTCCCTCCCTTTCCCTTCCGTTCCCTTCCTTCCTAAACGAACAAGAGTTCATTCCCATTCATTTCTCTTCCCTCCCTTCCGCTTCCCTCCCTTCCGCTTCCTTTCCTTTCTTTTTTCTCCAAATATGATATCCAAACATTGTGTAAACTTTAATTCTCTTGATATTACTACAAAACTGATATTGAATAGGCTCCATCCTCCTAGTGTAATATTTATTGTGTCGGTAGTGAGAGTTAAAGGCATTAGCACGGTCTCTTAAAATGTATTTCAAATTACATTCATCAATGTCATCTATTTAACATGGCATTCTTAATGTCATCTTTTTGTTGATTTAATATTATGCTTTGTTTCGGGATAAAAAATTCCTGATGAAATTTAGGCACGTGAAAGATATGCCTCTCTAAAGAAGAGTACACGTGAGGACGTTGTTGCTGGAGTAGAAGAGGTATGCACTGATAATTTTGTTTGTTAAATTCTTTGATCTGTGGTTCAGAAATGTGATGAAAATCTTGTTTATCGTTTGATTTTTGAAAATTTTGCATGTGACTTTGTTGGATAATAACCTCTTCCTGTTCTTACTCTATGATATAAACTATAAAAGTGACATTGTATTCCTAGTGTTATAATGCAATGTTTTCTCAAAAAACGAGCTCTTCTTCCAAGTTTACCTAAAAATTAAGATTTTGGTAGATTCTTTTTTCTTGGATGATTTGTTTAGACATAGCATTGCAATTGCCCGCTGCATTGTGCTGTTTCTGCTGGTGGTTGCCGTGGATGTGTTCTGCCTGTAACAATGGTGATGAGTAAGGGGCATGAATATGGTCGAATTAGAAGAGAAAAGTACTTGGAATAACTATAAGTAAGGAAACAAAGAGTACAATAACAGAATTGTGAGAGAGAGGGAGAGAATGAATGTATTGAGAGATATTCACCTGGGTAATAACCCAAATCGATGGGCTAAAGGAAGTAGCAGTCCATGAAGAACATGAAGAAAGAGAATACTCCTAGGGTAATAATGTTAAGTGTGAACTCCGATAAGTTGGAGAAAGAAGTTATAGCCTTTTTTGGTTAAATTTAAGTCACAAGGACAGGGTTTTCAATGTGGAGTTTCCGTAATATACCTGTTTTATCTGTTAGGTAATGCTCTTTAGTTTTGGCGGAACAACAAAACAGATCTCACTCCAAATAGATGAGTAGGAAATTTGACTTTCCTTATGCACCTTCAAATTTGATCTTATCCTACAGCTTTATCTATCCTTGTTTCGGTTTCTTGAATTGGTTTGTGTTTCTTCGATCAAATAACTCTCAATTTCTCTCTGACGCGGTCTTGCTAGTAGCTTTATATAAGACAGACTTCAAATTCAACATTTTGACAAATTCTCGTATTTGCTTTATTATTCACGCAAATGTTGGTTTAAATAGGACTTTTATGAAATAAGTTTAAATTGGAATTTTTTTGGAATAAGTTTAAATAGAACTTATACCTTAGCAACCTAGGAAAAATGAATAATTCTTCTGTGCAGTGTAGAACATTAAGACACTTGAACATATCCAAAGACTTGGATATCTTTAAGAACAGTGAATTGATGGTCTACTTGTGCTTTGTTTACTTTCGTAGGATTTTTTGCTTGATGTTGATGAAAATTTTAAATAGAGAAATTTGTTTTGATGGTGATACACTCCATCACTTCTCTTTGAGAATCAAAGTTTGTTTTCCTTTAACAGATACAAAAGCAGAATCCCTCAACCCTCATAGCTATTTGTAGCATTGTTAGTTTATCACAAAGTCTATCCTGCTGATATTTTTTTTTTTTTACTAATTTTGCTTCATTGTATGTGCTTATTCGTCTAGGTATATTTTTCTACATCTGTGAGTATATGACATTCATTAACAAAATTTTTATTTGATTTGCATATTGTTAAACTGTCCACAGGAGCTCCAGAATTCCAAATCAGCATTTGAGAGAACACGTTTTAGTTTGGTATGTTGAAAAATAATGCTCTTCTGTACTCATTTCTTTCCATTTGTTTATGGACCTTTCTTGACCTTTATGAATTAAGGATTCCAGGTGAATTCTCTAATGAACGTTGAATCAAAAAAGAAATATGAGTTTTTAGAGTCCTTCAGTGCAATTATGGATGCCCATCTAAGATATTTTAAGCAGGTAACTAGTGCGGAGAACTTTCTTTGATTTGGATCAAATATATGATTATGATTGTCAAACCTGAAAGAAATTTTTGATTTCAGGGATATGATTTATTAAGTCAAATGGAACCCTTGATACATCAGGTATGGACTTATGTCTCTTCCCAACAATTATCAGTGAATTTTATTGTTTTTTGGTTTTCATTTGATGGGGATGTTAGTAATGGGGGCAGGATTTGTGATGATGTGATTCTAATAATTTAATCTTAACAAGAAAAGTAAGAAACACTTATCCTTTTCAGTGCCAAGTAGAGATACAATCAATCATGATACAATTCAGACAAGAGAAAAACAGTTTAGAGCTTTTGCTCTTCATGGATTCAAAGCTTTTGAACTGTTACAAAAGTGCCTTAGTTTTTGTCATCTTTAGGTCTTTTATGTCCTCAAATGTAAAGATTTCAAGGGAGAGAATGAGATAATGGAATAGGGATTCCTTTGTTGGGAGGCTGAATTGTGTAGCTGAACCAGGAAAGTAATTTATAGCAAGAGACTATCATCTCTCTCTTTTTTATTTTTTATTTTTGTTTTTTTTTAAGTTTTTGTGATTGATGAAACTGTCAAGGTGCAGACATCAAATAGTTAAAAATATTGATTTTGAGAGAATGCATTGTTTTACGGCCTTACTTGGCCTAATGGAAATTATTGTTCCAAACTCATGCCACATCCCCTCTGACATTTGGGTTCCTGCATACTGCATTGTAATTCATTCATGTCCCATATACTTGTGGTATGTGTTTTTAGTTGCAAATATCATCACTCCAAAATCTGAACATTGTGTTTAGGGGTGTCTTCAAAACGAGGCAAATAATGAGATCTTTTCATATATAGGGTTTTCGGTCCTAACTCTAGATCTATCGATTTAAGAGTGAAGCTGTTGAATTAAGATGAAAGCTAATAGAGTTCAATTAAGGAAGCAAGGCGAACTAAATGTACTTGTCTTTTTTATTTTGGCGGTCAGTAGGTGGGATCGTAGTGAAAAAATGTGGAAACGGTCGCGTTTGCGGTAATGGAATGGTGATGCGGTAACGGGAATGATGCACTCATCGTAACTCCTAAATACCAGTCGAAAGGATGAGATATCCCTTGATACGACCCAGAACACGAACCTTAACAACGCGTGAAAAATCTGTTCTTTTTTTCTAGAAACCTTTACAACGTAGCGGATACACCCTTGATTTTGCATTATGGGTGGGGCAACCTTCTTATCTATTATTTTAACAAATTATTTCATTTGTCTCTGTATGATATGTGGAAATTGGGATACGATTGTTATAGTTTTTTTAGGAAAGATGTTGAAATTTTATGTTTACCTTTTAGTTCACTATATGAACTTTATGTCTCATCGTGCTGCAAAATACTCAATCCTGGAATCCCTAAATAAATGCATTATGAGAAAAAGCATTTTGACTTTTTTTAGGCTGGCCTTAAACAAAAAAGTGGTTACGTAGGCTGGCCTTAAACAGAAAAGTGGTTATTGGCATAGAAATAGGGTAAGTACTATCATTTTGACTTTTTTTTGGTTACCTTTGTTATTTTAGTTATTGTTGTGGCCTTAAACATGCAAAGTAAACTTTAAATTTTTGCTGACTTTGCATGTTGACAAATTGTGGTTGCTTTTTGATTAGTACAAAAATCCATGTTCAGTTTGATAGACGAATGTTTTTTACATCTAATGGTCTGATTCTATATGCATTGCTGTACTCTCATGACTTTCTGTTCTATAGGTGTTGACGTATGCACAACAATCAAAAGAAGTCACAAATTCTGAGCAGGATAAACTTGCTAGAAGAATTCAGGAGTTTAGGACTCAAGTCCAAATGGATAATTTACGTGCTGCTAGTAACGCGGAAGCCTCAATAAGCCTCAACAGTTCTCGCCCTGTTGGTATGGGCTCCTCCTACAAGGATATTGAGGCACTTATGCAGTCTACTACAAATGGAATGGTAGTGTACTATCTTTAATCTTTACACGTGCTATTAAATCTTCTGTTCCACTTTCTTTCGTGTAATCTGTTCTTGGAGGTGTTGTACAATTTACAAATGCTCGCATGTTTTGTACATGGATCTGTTTTTTGGGTACATGATGACTCATCGATCGGATGTATGGGATTTTATTTTTTTTTGCCTCAGGTCCAAACTATCAAGCAAGGTTATCTCCTAAAGCGTTCTTCAAGCTTGAGGGCAGATTGGAAGAGACGTTTCTTTGTGCTTGACAGTCGTGGAACATTATATTATTATAGAACCAAGGGCCCCAAACCCGTGGTAAGATTCTTGGTATCTGAAACATGCCTCACTAGTGGTAGGCTTCTTCAAGAATATGGCTTAATGTGTAATTCCATATTAGTAGTGCATCATGTATTTGTTATCTACTTCGAAAATATTAGTAACCTAGTGTTAATATATGCACCTCAAGCTCAACTTTTTAGTTTGTCTTTCCATGATTTTTTTTTTCTTATGCATAATGTATTGTGCTACTTTCTAGATTATAAATTAGTACCCTATGTACCCAACCTTTTCTTGAATGAGTATTTTAGAGATTTGGCATTGTCCTTTGCTAAGAGAGTTTAGTCTCAATATATGTGCGATAACTTGTTTTAAGTTAAATACTGATGATTGAGTGAGAGGTGGTAAGATAGTGTTGCTGGCGAGAGTTAAGGAGGAGCACAAAGTACATAAAAAGAATTAAGACGAGAGAGAGATTAAAACTTTGTTTGGATTTGGGGAATTGGAGAAAAAGGAAGGGGTGAGAATCGTTGGGATATAATTTCTTTATTTGGATACCAGTTTAGGGGGAGGGATCCGCTAGGAAAGGATTTGAAGGAATAAAGTCCTTTAATTTTGTTAATGATAAAGTCTCTCTAAATATGAAATTATTTGGAAGGAAAAATGATATTTTTTTTCTTGCTCTTCCTTGTTTGCCTTCCTATACAAATAAGGGAGACTTTACCTATTATTCCCTCCCCTGCCCTTCCTTTAGAGAGTTCAAGATGGTGAGAAAAGATGAGTGAGCACACATTAGGGAAAAAGGTGTTGAACCAAACATGAAGATCTGAAGAAATGCAAGGAGGGAGGTGTAGAGACAACAAAGAAAGGGAGAAGGAGGAAGTAATTCATCTCAGAACAGGAGGTGAGATGGAGTGAGCAGGGGAGATTGAGGATGAGGTTGGTAATCTATAGTATTTTCTAATTTATTGTTCAAGATCCCTTGGCATTCTCGTTCAGTAGTTGAAAATACTCTCCTATTCTTTCCGTACTTGTCACCTTAAAAAAACTATTGTTCTCCGGTCCTACTCTCCTCCCACCCCCAACACACACACAGTCACACACACACACAATGATTACATTAATAATTTAAACTGTTGAGACTTTGAGTTTTTGTCTAAGATAGCATCCGTACTTGACTACTTGGAGAATAATCAGTTGTCTTATTAATATCGTAGATATAATAATCGTTGCGCTTGCGGGCACCCACTATTCCTTGTTTTTTCGATGCTCTTTCTTTTGGTGAAGTTTGAACTTAGAAAGAGAACTTGCTTCTTCAAGGTGGATATGGGAACATGTGCATTTGAATGACATTAATTTGTAAATGCCCCGCTAAAGTTTTTTAATTATACTTTATGCTCTATGTTAATCTCTAATTTAATTTTAATGATTTAATATTTAATTGATATTTCAAAATGTCCTTATTTCTTACTTCTCTAGGGTCCTAACTCAAATCAATCAATTGCTAGTGGAGAACATAGCAACAGTGTGTTTGGTAGATTTAGGGCAAGGCATAATAGAACGTCTTCATGGAGTGAAGAAAGCTTAGGCTGTCGTACCGTTAATCTCCATACATCAACAATTAAAATTGACGCAGAGGACACAGATCTTCGACTTTGCTTTAGAGTTATTTCTCCATCAAAATCATATACATTGCAGGTAAGTTTATTTATTGATTGATGTAAATTTATTGATTTAAAAGTCATAGAATTCATATGGTTTTTCTTTAGGCGACTATATATGGTGATAATGAAAATAATTTTTATTTGTAATACCAATGTCCTTTGTGATTCTAGTTACGCTCTAATACCTCCTCCCTCTATCACTTTCTTCCTCAAAAAGGGTAGTTGTAATTGAGTTGTAAGTGAAATGAAGTAAGTGAAAGATATGTCTCATGTCTAGAAATGATGTTTCATTATCGTGTACCATAGTGCCAAATATTGCCCGTATCACCATATCGCGACTGTAGTGTCAAGGTTTTGGAGATTATAGGCCGAGATAATCATAATACCATCTACGTTGACCACGGAAGTCGTTCATGACTATTACACGACAACGCATGTATCCGAGATTTTGATTATACGGTGTGGATAATGGGATGACAATCTCAGTACACGATTACATTTAAATTTATATTTGTGACCCCCATTTCTTGCTGGTTGCCGAACATGCCGTTGATGTAATAACGCTAGAACTTCCTGATGTGATTTACGTTCTCATTGTGATGTATAGATAAGTCAACCACTCAGTAGTTTGTGTAATATCTCTCTGCTTTCAATTTAGAGATTATTTTGCTTATTTGAACAATATTTAGGATTATTTTTACCCGTTTTTCCGTTATTATATCCATAGGTGTACATTAAGCATTTTCTAGCATGTTATTATGCCTTCTCGCTTTGCATAATTGATAATACTTTTTTATTATTGGCAAGGATTGTTTTGCTCGAGTAGTATTCAAGATTTTTTGTCATTAGTTCAAGTCATGGAAGAGATTCTTTATTTGATATTACAATGACCTCACACATACCTCACATTTCCTTGGTCTTTTTTAGCATATCTGCCAGACTGCTACCACCTCCTCTTCCCCATGTTTTGCTTAGGGTTATCAGCATAGCTACCCATCAGTATTTGCCTCTTTTTTAAATGATTAGGAGATATTTATCCCAAATACTATTCATCTCTCTTGCTCTGGTCTTCATCTTCTTTTTCTTCTCCCTTTTCCTATCTTTGTTTTTTGAGATTCCGTATTTCTTTATCTGTCTTATTACTCAGTTCATAGCATTACACCATTATATTCTTGTGCTGTGTCTCTATGATCTCTGTCTTCATATATGAAGTGCCTTTGTGCTTTATTGTCCATATTTGTATTTTATGGTCTTGGCAGGCTGAAACTGAAGCAGATAGAATGGATTGGGTCAACAAAATAACTGGAGTTATTACTTCGCTTTTGAATTCTCATCTTTTGGAACAGGTTAGCTTGTGGCTTTTGACTAGTACATTATATATATAGATATATTTTTTTGACTGCTAATAGTGAAAGAATAATATTCAGGAGTCAATTATCCCAGTGGATGAAAAGCTTAACTCAAACTCTCCTGCTGATGCTACAATAAATCTTCCAATATCACATAATCGAAATTTGAGCAGTGATTTGGAGAAGCTCACAGTTGGCGTGTCCGGACTCCTAAGAGAAATTCCTGGAAATGATCATTGTGCAGAATGCGGTGCTGCTGGACCAGATTGGGCCTCTCTGAACCTTGGCATCTTGATGTGTATAGAATGTTCAGGTGCCCATCGTAATCTTGGTGTTCACATCTCAAAGGTATGTTCCATTTTTTTCACCAATTGGCATTAGTTTTGACCATTATGTGTAAAGTGACTCATAATTTACACTGCTTTACCTTAAACCTTTTAAGAAGTTATCTTGCAATCACTTTGTAAACCTTTTCACCAGCTTGCTATTCAATTTGATTACAGCCCCAACTTATGTTTGAATTCAATATTTCTGGTATGAATGAAGCTTATGGGTTGTAACACCCTCCAAACTGAACCTTTTAAATTTAGAATTATATTCTTAGAAAATCATGGGTCCATCCTTCAAGAATGTTACTCCCAAGTTCATCAAGGAAACTAACGTAAAGCTAAGAAAATTAATTACTCCTACTTATTACATATGATCTCCAAAATATTTAATAATTAAGTATCCAAATATCTTAAACCTTCATTACAAAAACTCAAATACCACTTTGTGGTAATTATATTCCGTAAGGAACCTTTAAGACGTGTTGTCCATGAGTCCATCTCCAAAATATATATAAATAAACACAAGATAAAAAATTCCAATACCAGAAAACTGAATACTTTCAGCTCCATCCCATAAGGTAATCATTTAGTAAAATGATTGTTTAAAGATGTTTAAAGAAAATATTTATGTCACAAATAAGTCTCAATCATAATCACATACTTACGTAGCCAATTAAATCCCAATAACAATGACATAGACTAATTAATTCATTTTAATTAAGTGAACGTTAGTAGGCAGGGCAATCTCGACTTTACATTCTACTAGGGTTGATCATAGGTTCAAGACCCCATTGTACCCACCCCAGACTCACTTCTAATTTTTAGCTTTGGGTCAAGTTTTTGAGACGCAGCAGATCGGATTCCTGGTCTAAAATATTATTGGGTCTAGATCTGGATCTAGGCTCTTTATATTATTAGAGAACCTAAAATCAATTTTAAATTTATTCTAAATCTATTTCTATATTTATTAGACTCAACTTAGACTTATATACAACCTATAAATCCATTTTAGTACTAATGAAACCTTTAAATGTAAGTTTTTTTAGTATGAATAATCAAATTAAGATCCATCTAAGATACTATACCCATGGGTTGGGTCCACGTTCGGGTATGGATCCACCAAAAATTAATCAATCTTAGTCCGGGTCTGGTTGGACCCGATCTAGACCCAAGCCATGCCCATCCTTTCATCCTACTTCAACAGTCATATCTATGCTTGAGATCATAAGTCAGAATAGAGACTAAAATTGTAATATTTAATAAATTTCCCTGTGGGAAGGCAACATCAATTGATAATATGCGAGCTAACTAAAGAACTAACTAACATCATTTCCTTCCTTTATTAATATGACGATTTAACACACTGAGAAAAATATTTATTTGTATTAATTTAATTCAATTATTAGTGCCAATTGGAAATTCTCAACCTCAAAATAGACAAATTCTTAATTAAGACCATCTCACCGTGAGACGGTCTTAATTTGGGTTGGCACTATTCTAATTATAAAACAAAACAGTTTATATTAGTTTTAAAAAAATAAAAAGCAAAAGGGTAAAAGTAAAAAAGAAAAAAAGGGTTTGTAACTGGTTCTTATCTTTGAAACTTCAGTATCTCTTCAACTTCTTCTTCATGAAATCCCCTCATTCCCTTCATCCTGATCTCCCCTAATGTCTTATCATTAAATTATATGACTTGGGATTGTCCATTTTATTCGTCGTTATTAAGTCATCTCTCTCTATATATATACTTTGAAGCTCTAATTAATTTATCAATCAAACTAAAAATCCAATTACAGTCATTTTTTTTTACAGAACATAAGAGTAAATTTGGCTAAAGAAAATTATGTCAATGGTGGAGTTATATTTGACCTATCTTTTCATTTAAGAAGGGAAATATTTTCTCATTCATAACAATTGTAAAGTTTACTTTTTCTTATTTATATGACTGGTAAAATAAAAACTTGAATATTTGATTTGGGTTTTGACTCCAAAAGTCACATTAAGGTGATAAGTCATCGCTTTAAGGCTATAAATAATCACAATATCATAATACTACCTCAAAATTAGTACGTATAAGTTGTACGTGATCATTTTAACAATGTGAGCCATCACTCTAATGCTATAAATAATCCCTACATCACACAAAAGACTAAAATGAAAACATGTATACTTTAGGTAATCACTTTAAAAAGTTAAGTTATATGCTGCAGGTAATCACTTAAACAATGTAAGTCATCACTTTAGGGTTATAAGTAATCACTTTAAGGGCATTACATAGAACTTTACAATGAGTACTTATATGCAGTAGGTAATTAAGTTAACATTTTAAGTCGTCAATTTAAGGTGATGAGCCATCACTTTAAGTTCATTATGTACAACCATAAAATGAGTTCTTATAAGCATTATGTAATTATTTTAACAATATAAGTCATCACTTAAAGGTGATAAGTCATCACTTAAAGGTGATAAGTCATCACTTTAAGATATAAGTTATCACTTTAAGAACGCGAGTGATATTGTTTAATTTTATTTAATAGTGTTTAATTTTATTTTTAAAGGCTATTAATGGTGTGAAAACAAATGCTAGTTCAATGTAGGTTTATTTTACATATAATTTAATCCTATTCTTGTACAAAAATGACAGTTAACCACAAGGTTGTCAGGATCGGGATTCTACGTAGGATCGTTGAGGGGGTAGGATCGAAATCGGTAGAATCGGATCGTAGGATCGTGTGATCCTACAAATAGGCATTAATATGATTTAGAAAACTGATTTTTAATTGTATTTGTTTTGTTTTTTAGTTTTAAGGTATAAACTTATACTTATTTGACTTTAATTAATAAGTTTTGTAAAAAAATACCTTTAGTAATCATTTTTAAGATGCGAATAAAGAAAACTTGAACTTTAGTCGTATTAATATAATTTTTTTTAGATATATACATATATATATACATAAGTATTATCATGTGGTTTCGTGGTATTCGTGGTGTTTTGGACCTTTTTGTCCTGTTTTTGGAGGCGGTTTTGTATTACTTGGTGTTAGGATTGTTTTACTTGGTGTTTTAGGTGATCGGACCGACTTTTGGTGTTTCTTGAAAACGTTATTGCATAGCCCACCCCTATGCTGTTTAGGGTGGCCTGTTTCTTGGTATTCCTCTTCAATGGCTTTTTTCCTTCGGGGTTTTTTTATGCCGGCGGACTTGGGGTCTCAAGTTACAGTGTGGTGTTTGTTTCCTCCTTTTATTTATATATTCCAAATTTTCAAAAAAAAAAAAATACATAAGTATTATCAAGATTATATAAAGTTTTTTACGATTGAAATTACCCTTATAGGATCGGATCGTAAGATCGTAGGATCGTAGAATCGTGTTATGATCCTACCACTTAAATCATGAAGCTTAGTAGGATCGTACGATTCTACCGACATTAAGATCCTACCTACGATCCGGATCGGTCGCCTAATTTTGGATCGTAGGATCGTAGAATCGTTGATCAGGATCGAGATTCTGATAACCATGGTTAACCATCCATAACTGTACAGATTATTAATATGTGAAGATCATGGCAGTTATGAAGCAGTTCATGTACATATACAGTAGTTATATGCAATGTGATCTATTAAATTAAAAATAAATTATTTGATTTTATTTTTAAGATAAAATATTTTGGGCTGCTTGTATGTCCGATCTCATGGTGAGATAGTCTCATACAAGACTTGCTGCTCAGAATATCTTTATTTTTCGAATCCTCTTAATTTATGATAAATCTCAACTCAATAATTATTCTAACCAACCAGATAAAAAATACTATAAAATTAGGATAAAAATATTAGGAAAAATTGTCCTGAATAATCCGACCTATTGCCCATTTGCTGTGAATAATCCCAACTATTGATTATTCCTAAATAATCCAACCTTTGTATATTTTTTGCTGACAGCACCCCTTGCCACATTTTCACCGACTATTGTACGTACCTATTAGTCGTTACTTTCACTTCTTCTTCCTCCTTATGCTTCTTTGTTGATCTACCCCAACTTTTCTTTGGTGATAAGTAGCTATAGTAGTCGGTTAAAATGTGAAAAGGGGTGCTGTGAGCAAAAGAAATTCAAAGGTCGGATTATTTATAAATAATCAATAGTATGGATTATTCATAGCAAATTGACAATAGGTCGGATTATTCAGGACAATTTTTCCAAAATATTATTAGTAGTATAAAAAAATATTAATAAAAGTTTAATAGTAATATTATCATCATGGTGCAAAAACGCGGTCGCGGTCGCGATCACGGTCACGATCGCGGGTCGCGGGAACGGAAAAAATTCAGTCACCGCGGAACGGGTCGCGATAATTATATCCTTTATTTATGTACTTTAAATGGTTTGTTGTAATTGATTTTAACATATTAAATATAATAATAAAATTTAAAATATATAAAAAGGTTAGGAGTATATGAAAATAACAATGACCACTATTAGTAGACGTAAATATTTCAAAAAAAAAATAATAGCTGTGTTATAAAAAAAAATAAATAACTCTTGTAGACTAGTAGGCAGACGGCATAGCTGTCAAAATAGCTTTAAAGTATTACTTGAGTAGCTGTCTAGTAGTCTAGTACTATCATTCACCTTCCACTTTCTATGTTATAAACCATTTCTATGTTCATCTCAAAAAAAAAAAAAAAAAACCCATTTCTATGGAGCTTTATTAGAATTAGTATCAGTAGAACTTCCACTTCCCATGCTCATCAACAATGGAGAAGAGAACGGTTTGTGAAAATCATGTGCTTTGTCAACCTTTAATTCTTTCTTTTTTTATTTATCTTCTTTGGGGTGTACTTTCAAGTTGAAATCTAGCCCCAAAACGAGAAACTCGCTGGAATCGCCCAGAACTCGCCATAACTTCCGCAGTAACACGGCCAAAACGGGCGTTAAGCGTGGTGATGCGCCGCATTTTCATCCACCGTTATAAATCGCGAGATTTCGGAACGGTCACCTGAAAATCCGAGTCAACTCGGCCGTTCCGAGTTAACTCGGCCGAGTTTTGATACCATGGTTATCATACATCATATAATTCAAATAAACACATAATACATAATACTTTTATGGGATCTTAGAGCGATAATTGTTCAAAATTATCTCTTTGTATATCAATTCAACCCATATATTCATCATATCTAATAACCATTCTCTAAGACATCTATATTCCTTGCAGAGTGTCAATTTAACCTATAAAACCTATAAAAATGTGGAGGAAATGAAGATTGAAATATGTAATTTATACGAGTTGAAAAAGATAGAGAATGTGATAATTGATAGTGGAGAATGTGGTTTATATTTATAGTTGATAGTTTGGGGTGGTTTTAAATTTAAAACCTATAAAAATTGATTTTGAATTTAAAAGATATAATTTGAATGCAAAGAACATTATCCAATTTGAAATTCTCGAGTTGAAATCTAATTTTTAAAATCAAATTTAAACTTTAAATTTTCAAATCAAATAATTGAATATATAATTTTTAAAATATTTTTTTGGTAAAATTTATGGGTGTTTTCAAGTTTAAAAGTCCATATTAGTTTGTAATTGGGCCTTTTATACATAATGTCTAAGGGAATAAAGCTGAGGGGACATCAATGACTTTTTTACATTAGCTAGTTGGGAGGGAAAGAATGAACTAGTGGTGTAGCAATCATCTAAATGCACTGAGAAAAGGAATGTAAGGACAAAATAATATGGAGACTCATTAGTTTTGGGAAAATTAATCATCAAATATTGCATGAGAAAAGGACTGTATAGGGACATGCAGACACATGATCATAGCATCGAATGGTTTATTCAACACACTCTAGAGGAATTGTCTAAACCTTAGATTAGAATCCTATGTTACTTGGACTTGGGTACCGATGTCGGATTTTGGTACGTGTCTAAGTGGCAGATACATCTAAATATTCAATTTTACATCTGAAATGAAGTGTCTAAGTGCCATACCAATGTCCGAGCATCAAGGATCGGATGCGGGTAAGTGAAGCAAAATGAGAAGTCCAACATATATTAGATCTTCAAAAGAATCAAAAAATCCATGTGTTGCTGTTCTTGAAGTGATACTAGCTAGGTTTGTCACTATAAGGAATAATTTTGTGATTGGCACTTGACAGCCTTACATGTACTAGCATTTAGAGAAAACAAGCGCTAAGGCTTTTCTGCAGATATCCTTTTTTTGAGCCGTGTTGTTACTTTTGAAGGCATTTGTCTGCTTAATACCATTGGGATTCCATGCCATAGGTTTCATTTGGATTCATCTTTGGGCGGGAACAAAACCAGATTGGATAATTCTATTGGCAAACAAGAGATGCATTGAGTCCTTGGCTGGCTTGCTATTTGCTAGGTTTCACAAAGTCAAGATGCGCGTATTAATGTGTCATTGGTGATGCTTTTGCCGTGCTTTTGTATTAGCATGTATTATAACCTCATCACCTTGCTGTTCCCTGAGCTATTCTCTTGGACTGGTATTTAACTCAGTGAACCTCGCTAGTGGCCATTGCTTTTGCCGTGTTTTTTTGATAGAATGTGCTCTAAGCCTCATCTGCTGTACCCATGAGCTATGCTCATGCACCGAGATTGGGCTCCTGTGGTGCCAAGTTCCTGATTTCCTGTTTTGTCGTCATCTTTAGATTTTAGGCCTTCAATTTTTAAATGATGTTTTAGTTTAATTCTAAGGTGAATTAAAAGGCTCATTCAATTACATGCGTTTTTTGTTTATGTGAAGTTGCACATGACATTAGATTAGGTCAATCGGAAACAATCTCTTTGTTCGTTTTTATCATTAACAAGGGTGAGGTTGCATCCATCCAACCTTCCCAAACCCCACCTTAGATGGGAGCCACTTAATGACATTGGGGTTATGAAATCTTGTTTGATATTGTAGTTTAATTCTAAGGTGCCTTCTAGTCCTTGTCATGGAGATGATAGGGGAAGCCAAAGTTGGCATCTATAGTGCTACCAATTTTGTTCAGATTCCTCTATTTGCAGCTTAAGTTTCTTTGGTTGTGTATTGGTTGGGATAATGCGTCTATCATTCTATGACTTGTCAAAGCAATTTATTTTGAGAAGGGGGAATCACATCATTTAACTATGTAATTGGAATCATTTTTGGTTGATGAAAGCAAAAAATGCACACCACACTCTACATTGATTGAATAATTATTGTCTAATGTGTAGCTCTAGAATATGAACGAAGTTAATGTTGCCTCTTGGTTTCCATTTGTAGATCCGATCTATAACTTTGGATGTCAAGGTTTGGGAGTCAACAATCTTGGAATTATTTCAAGCACTTGGTAATGCTTTTTGTAACTCTGTATGGGAGGAACTATTGTTAGCTGACAATGAGAGGTAGATATGACTACTTTTTATGCACAATTTTCATTCGCTAGCACTCACATGCAGAGGCTCTCTGTGACTGTATCTCTTGTTCAATGTTCAATACTTTTCTTGTCAGTGGCTATTTGTTGACTAAGTACTCCTATACAAATCAATAAAACCTAACAAAAATGAAGTTTCCTGCGTAAACTGTAAATGTCTACTTCAATGTCCTATAAAATGATTAATTTTTTGACATCTGCTGTTACCTTTTTTTTTTCTTTTGCTCTTTTCTGATTCAGTTCTTGTAGATAATAATGCAAGATATGGATTAGGATGGAATGCAATATCACTGTTAGCAATGATGTCACATTGACTTAATTAGCTTCATGTGGCCAACCCCATATCTTTGGGATTAAGGCTTTGGCATTTTAATTGTTATTGTCTGATTAGTAAAAGCTTTCACTTGCAGAAAAGATGACTCAGATTGTTGTACCAAATCTATCGTGAAACCATCTTCACACGACTCTTTCAGTAAAAAGGAGAAATATGTCCAGATGAAGGTAATCCCAATGTGTTATTGTATTTACACAATAACTTCCATGTGTACCAAGGATCCTGTCTTTCTTTTCCTGGTATACCACAAGCATTATCTGACATGGTTCTTGTGATCTGGGTTCAGTATGCAGAAAAAAAGTTAATTAACGCAAATGGAATTGATGCTGGCCGTGGTTCACGTGCCAATGCTCTGTGGGAAGCAGTTAGATCTAGTGACTTGCGTCAAGCTTATCGTCTGATTGCTGTGTCAGATAACAGCATCTTGAATACAACATATGAGGAGATACAAAGTGCTGACTCAGTTAGATTGGAAGAAAGCTTGGGAAAATCTGGTCACAAGTTGGATCCGGCTTCATGCCCAAGAGTAAAGGCTGGTGAGCCTCAAAATTGCCTACGTGGTTGTTCGTTGCTGCACTTGGCATGCCATGTTGGCAATGCTGTGATGATTGAACTCTTGCTGCAATTTGGTGCTGATGTTAATATGCGTGACTTTCATGGAAGGACTCCTTTGCACCACTGTATTGCCAAGAAGGATAACAATTTGGCAAAATATCTTCTAAGAAGGTAAAATGTGATGGAATTTTTACAATTTTGACAAAGGGAGACATCTCTAATTCATAAACCTTTTATGCTTTCTCTGTAATGTCAATGTAAACTGGCTTCTAAATCGCTTCATTGGCTTTTGGTATACTATTAGCCCACTTAAACATGCTTTGGATAGTAAAATTTTTGGTAAAACGAAAAGGAGTTAAGAGAATAAGAGAGAATGGAAGAAGGAATCGTTTTCTTTTCAATTCTCTATAAGAAAAAGGGGAATGTTCTCTCCATTTATCTTCCCTCCATGACCAGCTGTCCAAATAAGAATTGCACCCCTCCCTTTCACTTCTCTTCCTTTCCCTCCAAATCATCCCATACTCTTGTAATTAAGGATATGTCACGAATTAGACCCTTAAAATGTGGCATCTTATTCTAAACATTTTGAAACAATTAATAATATCATCTTTCAAGGATCTTCTAAAAATAGTTGTCACATTTCCTAACTTAGTATTGGTTTGTTTTTGGATTTTCTAATATGCACTTGCTTAAACTAAATAACATCAAAAGGATATAGATATAACAACTATTAGAGAGTATATTTTATAAAATATATCTAGAAAATTATGAAATGTTTTCAATTAGAAGTTTGAGAGAATTTGACTATTAAGATGAGGTTACTTTTGGTTCCTTTTGATTTTTGTTTGTAGTTCACAAAACTTTGAGTGACCTCTTTCATTGTCGTCTATATTCAACTAATGTAATGCATAGGAAATTACAGAATCTCCGCATTTGGCTTGGCTTGGCTCGATGAAATGTTTCTGAACCCTTCTAATCCAGCAGGGCTTTGCCATGCCTTGTTATTCCGCTGTTAATATAATCCTTTTGTTGTTGTATTTTGGATTCAGAGGTGCAAGAACACTTATTAAGGACTGGGGAGGACTAACAGCACTGGAACGAGCAATGGAGCTCGGATCAATCACAGATGACGAGCTCTTCATTTTGCTTTCTGAGAATGAGTGAGCGAAATTTCAATGCCACAGAGTTAGTGTATTTAACTGGCTTGTGTATAAATGCAAACCATGTAAATTACTGTACACGTAAAATGTCATAGGTGAAATGTATATGCAGGAATGCATTATATAAACAAATCAAGTAAATTCCAGTTTCAATCATTGATTTACAGGATGGATGCTTTTTAAATTTAGGTATAGTGTTGTTGTATCTGATTTTTACAATGTGGTACAAAGGTGAGCTGATTGTAAGTACAGTCCCTTGCCGACTCAATTCTTTTAGTTATTAAGTATTAGATCGGATGCACAAAGTGGAAAGTTTTACCCCACGAAAGACATGAGGTGTTGTTCCAGATACTTCGGAGTGGGCAGACTCTGAACTCTGAAGGCAATTCAATAGTGTGGATTTTCCTGTCTTATTTTCCGTTTTTTGTGGGTTTGAAAATTAAAACGAGTCTTGGTTGCTGATGAACTCCACTAATTTACACGGAATACCTATGCTGTATGTTGCTGTATTTTTTGATCTGAACAAAGTGTTGCCTAAGATGTGCTTAACAACCTCTCTATTTTGAATTGGAAGTACTTCACTTTCAGTGTGAATTAGAAATGCTGTATCTAATGATTGTTGTGAATTTAGTTCACATGTATTTTGCTTGGTCGAGAGAAATATTGCAATTGTTATTTCATATTTTTCACAGGACAACATAGTATATTGGAAATCTGAAGTCTTTGATCAAGCACGCACCAACATGGTTGTTTAGCAATCGATAACACCACCCTATTTTGTATGCAACTACCATTCATAAGAATTTTAGAAGGTTATGAACTTATTATGTTTATCAGTAGTTTGACATCCTTATCTCTTTGAGTTTGCGAGCTAGGACTAAAAAAACTCTTAAACATATTGGAGTTTTATGGTGCAAACTTAAAGGGACATAGGGAGTACTAAACTAGAGTTTGATTTGAACCAAACTTGCACAAAATTAACAGTAATAATAGTTTCAAAACTACACCAAAGCATGATGAGATTACCAAGCAGGAGTTGCAATCCATATAGCATTGGTTTTTAGTCTTAGCTCTTATCTTACAAACAGTGTAGTTCAGCTGTTAAATCTCTGATAAGGCTAAAGCGAGCCAAATTAGGACTATGATGTTGTTCATATGCTTTGCCTTATCTAACGTCTTAGGCACACTTTTATCACAAAGATTTGTTCACATGAATAATAGACAATTACAATTACTTTGTAATACTCGTTCCGTCTTCGTCTTGGTTTATCATACTTTATAACGATTCAAGATTAAACTTTTCTGTCCATGGATAAGATTCATGTCCCCAGGTTAGCTATCTGCTGCGCGACTCCTTACAGACATAGATGAGCGAAAATCTAATGTTAAGAGTTGCAAATAGTAAACAAAAAAACTTAAGTAAAACTAGTATTTCCAAAAAAAAATGAAAAGGAGTTGACGTATAGAGTAAGAGAAGGAAGTCGAAAGGATGTAGTGTTGAAACACAACCTAAGCTGAGAATCAGGTTTTATCTCAATTGAAGCAAATATCACTTTCTCTAGATAAAATCTTGAGTTCAATTCCACTAGCTCCTCATTCCCTTATCCTACCCTATAATAAAAAAAATTATAAAAAAAAACACAGCCTAAGCTGAAATTGCATACTGTGACTCCACTTTCATTTTGAGATAGCTGAAGGTCCTGAACATGTGTAAATGAGCTTAGTTATTACAACTTGAAACATGTTGGTTAAAAATATACTCCCTCCGTTCTTTTTTGTTCTTCCCATTTACTTTTTGCACAGTTTTCAAAGCAACTTTCGAGGCTAAATATCTCTAAATACGCATTATAAAAAATTATAAAAAATATATGATAAAAAAGTATACATTAAGACGAATCTAAGGAGATCTCATATGGATATATTTTATCATCTATAAATGTCTTAAAAATCTTAATCAAATTTCTCTCTCCAAAAATGGAATATTCTAAACGGGAAGAACAAAAAAGAACGGAGGGAGTAGTAGCTTGTTGATCTTACCTTTTGCTCTTGTGTTGCTAGGTTTCTTTTCATTGGACCCAGCAAATTTCACCCTTTTAAGATCTTCATACCGTTTCCGTTTCAAGCTCACCTTTTGCTTTAGAACAGCTTCTGTATCATTACCTATACGGAACCAATAGGGATACACTTCCATTATACCTACACCCCAATTTTATCAATTGGCTCCCACACGTATTCATGTATATGCAACCTTATAATAACAAAATGATCATTTATTTATGATTTGATCCCGAAAGTAATAACAAACATCATATGCAACTTCGTATGAAAATTCTTACTTCTAATAAAATGAGTTATACCTAAAAAAACACCGTCTTCACCCACAGCAATAACTAATAAGAGTCACAAATTCAATTAAAATGAAATGTACCTAGAAGCGCCTCAAGTGCAGCACGCGCAGCGAGCTGTTCTGAATCTTTGGTGTTTTTTCCGGCATCGCCAGTAAAAGTTTTACCTCCCACTGTAACTTTGGAAACAAAAACAGAAACTGATCCCTGTTCTGATATACAAGTCTTATATGTTGGGATACCCCATTGCTTTTTCCATGCATATTCATACAGAATTGTCTTGTTAGATTTTGAATCCTACACAACAAAAAAAGGTTAAAATCTGTATATGTAATTTGTAATACGTATTAGATTAACCAAATGAACTAGCACCAAATTTCAAATGCGAATGCGACGGTCTCATGGTGGGACAGTTTCTATTGGCCTGACCTAACGTACAATTAATCTTAAATTGATCACGTATAATCGATTAAGTGACCAATAATAATATTAAATTAATCACTTATAACCTTAAATCGATCAATTAGAGAAAAAAGTTTGTCTTATACAAGACGAGCTGAATGACTAATTAGAAGCCAAATCTCATGAAATTGTATTGTTAGATTTGGAATCCTACACAACAAAAATACAGTTGTTGAAATATGAAAATCTATATATGTAATACGTATCAGATTTACCTAATGACTAGCACAAATTCTCAAATGAGACAATCTCATGGAGAGACTATTCCTATTAGTCTAGCCCAACGTGCACTTTTAGTCTTAAATTGAATCTCAAAATGATCACTTTATATACTCTTATGGCCCGTTTGGTAGGTAGTAATAAACGATGGTAATGGGAATGAAAAATAAGTGTAATTTTGGTTGATAAAAATTTCTTGGTTACCATGATGACATACTTGTCCAACTTTGATCATCTCATTTTCTTCACAAAATTCACTCCATTACATAACCATTGGGAGAGGTGGTATTAGGTGGTAATGGAAATTTGCATTTAGTGATCAAAGTTTCATTACCATGGGAATGATATGGAACTTTTGATGAAATTTTACACTATAAATCATTACCATTAACACGATTCAGTATCACAAACCAAACGGACCGTTAAAATGATCAATTAGAAAAACGGGGTTAATTACATGGACTCGCTAAATGATTAATTAGACGTCAAATCTCATGAAAATATAATCTAACCTTTTGTATTAAGGGTTGAACATTCATCTGCTGATCATTGCTTATAAGACACTCATAAGCAAGTTTTGCAGCATCTTGTTCAGCCTCTCTGAGACGACGAAATGTAAGCTTAGATGTATACTCCAATCCATTCACCAACACAGAACACCTAAACTCAGGCAAATGCACCAATCCCTCGTTGGCTGTTCGATATGCAGGAAATGGTAAACCTCGTTTTTGAGCATATTCTTGCAACTTATTCTTGAACATTCTTGCAAAATCCTTCAACAAGTTGTTAGTTAGTTTTATTCATAACATTTTTGTGATGTTTTTCAGTTTTCATATAGTGTGTGTAGTAGATTCATTGTTCCATGCTTTTGTTGTGGGAAGCAGAACAAGTACTACTTGTACTAAATAACAAGATACTACACTGTTTAGAGTGACATTTTCCGACGTTTAAATATATGTCAGTATCAGAAGCAATCTCAAAAGGATAGAGGAAGTATCGGCTAATACTAGTTTTGTTTAGAAAGACATTGTTGAACTTGAGTTCCATTAGAACTTAAAATTCAAAACTAAGTTGATCTTCCTTTTAATCATCTGTGGAAATCATAGTGCAAAAACGCGGTAACGGTCACGATTGCAGTAAAGGAACGGTAATACGGTAACGGGTTGTCGTAACACCAAAATATCGGTCAAAAAAATGAGATTTTTCTTGAACAGGCCTAAACGCGGTTATTTTACACCTTTCCAACACGGGAAAAATCGGAACGATTTCTCTAAAAACCTTTCCAACGCGGCCTTTCCGATACGTCGCGGCCTTATTTTTTTTGCACTATGGTGGAAACCATAGTACAAAAACAAGGCCGCAACGTATCGGAAAGGCCGCGTTGGGAAAGTTTTTAGAGAAACCGTTTCGAATTTTCCCACGTTGGAAAGGTGTAATATAACAGCGTTTTAGGCCTGTTCACGGGAAATCTCATTTTTTTTTACCGATATTTGGCGATACGACAACCCATTACCGTATTACCGTTCCTTTACCTCAATCGCGACCGTTCCCGCGTTTTTGCACTATGTTGGAAACATATGCAAGTGTAATTTTAATAGTGTTGTCCAATACTTCCTCCGTTCCGAAATACTCGCTACATTTCTATTTTGTGCACTATTCATCGCTCAAGCTTATTTTACATATTGCGACTAATGTGTAAGTAAAAATATAGTCAAGTGGGATTTTTGTTTGAATCGTCTAATCGCATACTTTTATAATATTAAATTTTTATAATTTTTAGATAAGTGTAGTTTAAGATATTAATAATCAAAATTGTGCATTGGATTGCGTAAAAAAGTGAAATGTAGCAAGTATTATGGAACGGAGGAAGTACTTTTTTTAGCCTATTTTGAATATGTCCCATCCCAATTCTTATTGAAGAGGACACATTTGTACAATGTACTAAGGGGGTGTTTGGTATGAGAATATAAAATGTAATGGAAAGGGAAATGATAAAGAGGAGTAAGGGTAAGAGTATGGGTAGTAGTTAACTAGTTATATGCTGTTTGGTATGAAAATGTAAGGGGAACAATTACTTGATCATGGAAGGGGAATTTGTTACTTGACATAAATAAGTGGTAACAAGGCAAGGGTATCCATTACCCTCAAGAAAGGGATTGGATTAACCTAACATTATACCAAACAAAAAATGTGGAGTAATGGTAATTGAATCCATTACTTGGTATTAAAAAGTTCATACCAAACACCCCTAAATATCGGAAAAACTTTGAGTTGAAGCCTAAGTCACAAACGAAGGCTTTAAAAACAAAACACAATTATTCTATATAAGTTTTTTCGAAGTAGTGCTTGTATTTACTAAATTTTTAATTCTCACATTATTGTTCACGCGTGATATTTTTTGGGACTATAGAGAGCTGATTCTATTGTGACTTGTGAGCATTTTTGTTGGTAATCTAAAACCACTAAGGGGGTGTTTGGTATGGAAATATAAAATCTAATGGAAAGGGAAATGATAAATAAAAGTAAGGGTAAAGGTATGTGTTGTAGTTAGATGTTGTTTGGTATGAAAAATATAAGGGAAATATAATTGATCATAGAAAGGGAATAGGTTACTTAACATAAAATGGTGGTAACAAAGTAAGGGTATCCATTACCCTCAAGAAAGGGATTGGATTAACCCAATATCATACCAAACAAAATATATGGAGTAATGGTATTTGAATCCCTTACTTAGTATGAAAAAGTTCATACCAAACACCCCCTAACATTGTTAGTTATTCCAGTTTGTTTAAAATTGTCCAAACTATATAGTGGAGGGATCAAATGAGAAGGGTGTAGGCCGATTCTAGGATCTTAGAGGCTCCGAGGTGAAAGATTATATATGAGTCCTAAACCATTGTATATATATATATATATATATATATATATATATATATATATATATATATATATATATATATATATATATATATATATATATATATATAGAAATATTGGAACATTAACTAGTTGAAACTAATACTCCCTCCGTCCCTTATTATTTGCAGCATTTTCTAATTTTCGTCCGTCCCACTTAAATTGCAGCATTTCTATTTTTGGACTAGGGCCCACTACTTTCTTTTAATCTCATCCATACATTTTAATTCTCTTTTAATTTCATCCACACAATTCATTTTCTCTCCTCATTTATTACCCCTTTCATAATATTCATCCATTTTCTCTTTGCTACTAACTCATCAGGACGGAGTAGTATTTTTTGGGAGACCTTGAGCGTAGACACGTTTTGCACTTGCTTAGGGTCGGGCTTGCAAAAAATATTATTTTCTTATTGGGGATTTAATTTGAGCATATTATTTTGAGGTAAAATTTCTAGATTTTCTGAACAGTTGTTCGTACAAGGAATAAATTAAAAGCTGGCAGAATAAATCAGGTCTCAAATGACATTTACAGTTCCAATTTGAAATTGTCTCAAAAGGTCTATCTTCCCGCGATCATTATACAACCAAAATCTTGCCAATTTCATGGTGAATAGGAGTAATTAACAGGTAATACTCGAGTACAAATTCCTCTGTATCTTTCTGCAATTGCAAATTTAATTTAATTTTTTTCGTAGCTTCCAATTCAAATTAGGGTTCATCAGAATCTCAATTTATTTTTATGCACTTTATTTCAGATGTTGCTGCAAAGTAGAATTGACCTTCATTTTCAGTCTAGTTGGTTATGAACGTCAGTATCGAAATTTACTTGCTTGGTTGTATGCTTGCCTAGGAGCGCTTTCTGTATGTGATGATTTTCATAGGGTTGGAAAAATTGTTTAAGAAAGGAAATTTGATCACTTAACTGTGGCTATAATTTGACTCCGGTATTGGTTATCAAATCTTTTGTACTTATAAAAGCAGACCTGAAGAAGAGAGAAAATTTTTTAACGAAGGAAACTTTAAAAAGGGATTTATAATCTGATTAGTTGGCTTATGCCCCCAAAATGGGGTAAAATAAAAAAAGAGCATATTTGAATTTAGTTTTGTTAGTTTAATGTGGCTTTCTAAAGTGACATACAGTGTTCATAATTAGGGATGTCAATAGATTGGGGGTGGAATTCAACTAGCATGTATCCATCACCCAGCCCATCAATTACACAAGACAATCTTAATACACCTCTATGTCAACCAGAAACTGACTATTATAACGACGGTCAATAGTTTACTGTTGTGAATGGGCTATGTGTTTGGATAAGAAAACAAGAACAAGAACAATGGTGAAAAGATGAACAAAAATAGAGCAAGTATGAAAATGGCCAACACACAAGATTTAATGAGGTATCTTGTGATACCTCCCCTCAAAAATGGTTTCTTATCATTAAAGATTCAACAATACAATAATGATTCACCCCTCTAAGCTTTGAGAACAACTTCACAAAGCCTTAGTTTGAAACTCTCTTCCAAACTCTCACAAAATACATAAACAATGTAAGAAACTCTCAACAAAGTAATCTCACTGTGTATGCCTCACCACCACTCCTAATGATGTTTAGAACCTTCTTTTATAGGCCTAAAATACCCTAGAAGTACATAGTACAAGATAGGCTTGATGCCCAAGCAAACAATAAAACCGCACAAAAAGGACAGAAACTCGTTGGGTTGTATTCTGATGGGCCGCTCGACCTGGAGCCCAATCCGCTCGACCCACACCTTGAATGGCTCGACCAGGTCGAGCTAAAAGACCTGCTGCATCAGAAACCTTCTGGATTGCTGCTCGACTCGAGCAGCCTTGCTCGATGGGTCGAGCCAGCCCCCTTGCACCTTCTGCCTTCCAACATTGCTGCCATATGCTAGCAGCTTTGGTCCTCTCATGCTTCGACCATTAAGAACCCTCAACTCATCACCTTTTATCACTTGTGTCTTGCGACCAAGCCACACTAACTCATCATCACTCATTACTTCATGTAATGACCCAAAGCTAATCCTTCCATACTCTTTGCCTTCATCAAGGCACATAGAGTCTCCCACTTTGATCACTTCACCAAGTGATCCAAAGACCAAGCTATCACATTCCTTTGCCCTCAAATTATCATCCTCAATGCAAGACAAAGCATAAGCTACAATGTGATCAAACTCACTCTCATCGACATGAGATTTTGGGCTTGACTCAACATTTACAAAGACTTTTACACCCACTTCTGACAATGATACGAACTAGGAGATATTAAAAATATAACAGGTGGATGTCTGTACCCGACACATCCATCTCCCTTGAAAAAGTCAGTCGCATAATCAAGTTGGGGTTCAGTGTCACATTGTCAGCTCGCTCAATCACTCAGAAATTAGGGCTCGATTTCCATGTTGCTTGTACAATGTCTTCCTATTCAGTTGATATATACTAGTTTATTCTGAATTCTTTTCTGTTCCTTGTACAATGTGTTCCGTTTCAGTTTATATGAATACTGAATGTTTAAGTTTGTCCTTTGTATGTACTCTTTACAGAACTTCATTAGACTTAAACTACTTATTAAAACATGGATAGTGGAGTAAGACGACAATTGCCATCATGGATGATAAGAACTACTGCTGCTGAGAGTGAGAAAACAAGTACGTCAGAGACAAAAGTAGAAAACAAAGAGAATGGTTCGGTAGAACCTCGTGTCAAAGTTGTCAAGCCCCGAAAGAAAGCTCAGACAAAAACTAATGACATAGGAACCCCATTGGTTGACAGTAAATTGCAATTGCTTGAAAACTGTGAAGCCAAACCAACAAAAAGAAAGTTAAAAAATCATGAGAAAAGTCAAGGCGGTAGATATCAAGAAGATGATTTGCATCCTCTTAAACCTTGTAAAGAACATACAAAAAAAAGAATGTCGGATAAGCATTGTGAAGATCAGGTGGATGATGCTCTTGAAAGTGATAAGGGTAGGAAAGTTAAGGGCTTAGTCCGAAGAAGAGTTGTTGAAGAAGCCGTCAAGAAGAAACAATCAAAAAAGTTGAAAAATTTTCACACAGGAACAACCGAATACAATTCAAGTGAAGATGAGCTTACCGTGGAAGATCTAGTTAGTATCGCCAAAGAGGTATTTCTATGATATTTTTAAGTTAAATATGAGCATTTATTAGACGTTCAAAATTATACAGAACTAAATTGATTTTTAGTTATGGTTTGAAATCGAGTTACATTGGACTTAATAAAATTTTTATATCTATAAAGTGCAGTAGAGATGTAGTAGACAGGTTGATTGACTTTTGAATTGCAATGGTCTAAATGTGTATCCATTTCTCTGCCTTATTTGTTCTGAAGTACTTGGTCAATTCACTTTAAGCAGTGAGGGTTTCGTAAAATGACTCTCAAGAGTGAGGTAGTAAGGTATAGAGGGATTCATAAAAAAGACTCTCAAGAGTAAGGTAGTAATGCACGAGGGATTTATAGAAAAATTCTCACGACTAAGGTAGTGTGGTACTAAAAGGTCACCTACCTTAGAACACTCTGCTCCTTAAGTCTTAAGTAACAACATTTATGAGTCGAACTTGGGTTGTATCTCATAGATCCAAGATTCAAAACTTATTTTGTTTCTTGGTATCATAAGGCTAGAATCGGGGTAAGTTTCAACAGATTTATATAAGTTGAGGACTCGAGGTGTAGCATCTAAAAATGGTCACCGTCTTGTATCCCGTTACAGTCCCTGATCATAGCTTTTATGAGTGGGATATACTAGTATGATTGATGATGATGATGATGATGATGATGATGATGATGATGATGATGGGATGATTTAGGGTACTTGGACTTTGATGTAGACTTAGATCCAAAGGGTCTGAAAAAACATAGACTTAAACCCATATGTACTCTTCACATTCTTTTTGGCAGAGACAAGGGCCTTGTGCATTTAACCGGGGCTTTGAGTTGTCTTTTTACTAGGGTTGATTTCTTATAGTTTCTTATGTATAAAACATGGAGGAGGGATAAATATCTTATCTTTACTAGTATATAAGATTAAAATAAGATTTCCCCCCTTCTATTGTTTTAAGTGGAAGCTAGAATTCTACAGTTTCAAATTATAGTGGGTAGTGGGTAGGTGGTGGGTATGAAGTCTTATCCGCCCTATACTCTCCCACCTTGCTCTATAGGGGCTCACCCTATTTCTACATTGTACTAATTTATATCAATTTTGTATACTATTAAAAACTATTGACAAAAAGTTAAGGATGTTAATTTTCTGTTATTTTATTGTATGGTACAAACAAAATTATATGTATAATTAAATTTGTAAGGGTTTTTGAAGTATATTATGTGGACTTGGAGTGAATGTGAGTCGGGTATAAGGTGGGTATAACCATGATAGTTATACCCAGTTGGGCATAGTGGATGTGAATGGGTTTGAATGCATATCCGGGTGCGCAGGCATGGTTATGAAACTTTTACTCACCATGGGTGGTGAGTAGTTGGTGGATATGAAAATTTTAGGAGGATAATCTTATGTTTTATAAGAGATCTTAAAGGCAGCATACTATTTAGGAAGGGTGTTTAGTATATAATGCACAAGTAAAGACTCATGTATGTTAACCTCAAGGTTCTTCAATTGAGCTGCAATGTTCCTTTTCTTACTGATGTGATCACACACACCTCTCACACTTGCAGATGAGAATTGCATAATTAGTGTGTTAGCAAGTGCCTTCTCTAAAGTGATCCAGTGCCTTTAGTAATGAACATAACATTTAAACGGATGGATCGCTTCAATTGTTCATAAAGTTCCAAATTTGTAATCCAATGGCTTTTCTTTCTGAATATCATAATCAACATCCACGACTCCTATTTGGAGGAGAATTCCATCCTTCATAACTTTTAAATCTCATCATTCAGTTTAGGAATTTCGAATTTTTGATATTATTATTGAGGTACATTTATGTATGATTTACCAGTGAAAATCACAGTTAAATAGTGTCATTAAACAGTATGTGAGCTAAAATTTAAGTTCAATCAAATTAATTCCCTTAGTACAATTATCACTATATAATTCAATGAAAATTCCTCCTAATGATAAAATTATGAGATACATTTTCATAGCAGCTGTGGGTTGTGTGTCATTATGCGAAGGCATCTAATAACTTGGCCTTATGAATTATAATCAAATAATTTATCTATATCTTATCCCATTATACTTTTTAAAATAAATAAACAAGCAGTGCTAATTAGCATTCTTGTGTTCATCATATATTTGCAGGTTGTGGAGGCTAATAGGAAGAAAATTAAAAAGTCTAAAGATTCGGAATTCAAAACGAAGACAGAATCTGCACATCGAGCTGAATGTCAAGTTAGTTCGGAAAACCAGCTGACTTCCGACAGAGAAAGTGATTCAGTCACTGATAGGCCGCTCGCTTCAGATTCTTCGTCATCGAAACGTGAATCTACTGAAGGAAGCAACATTAATCTGAATACCAGTGATGATGGTGGTAGTTTAAGCATGATTGATTTGTTGATGGGTCATTTGCTGAAGAAGTCAGAAGAAGTGGAGAGGAAGACTGATGCTATAACTGATAAATTCATGTTTGACTATGAGCTCAGCAAACGAAATCAAATTGAGAATTTATCAGAAGTGGTACCTGAGGCTGTGTCCAAAAAATCTAATTTTAAAGACAAAGTACGAGAGCTTTTGGATTGAAAATTGCGAAATGAGTGTAAATATTCTGCGCTTGAACCCCATATAAATACATTATAAAGTCTGCTTCTTTCTTTACTCCTTTACTTTGAAATTGTTATTGATAGTTCAAAGGGACACATGGATATATCAAAAATAAAGTCAAGGTTAAATCTTTGTTCGCAGTGAATAAGGTCAAATAAGGTCAGCAATCAAAAATTAGCGATCCATCATCATGATTTCTAAAAAATAAATTTCTATAATCAAATGTTTTTCTATTTCATCCTTAAAAATGAAGTGAATGAAACTTTAATCAATAAACTTAAATTTTATTATAACTAGACAACAAATTTAAGTTTATTATAAAATTTTATAATCCTACAATTCACTTCTGCCTATTTGACTCTACAAGTCGAACGATTCCAAGTAGAATCTCGATTTTAATAACTTTGTCTGTCAGATCCTAAGAGTCTGGATTCGATTCCAAGATTTTCAAATCTTATGAATCTGGATCTGAGTCTAAATCCAATAAAAAAATTCGTACCTGAATATGGGTGAAAAATTGAAACGGATAAGCAAAAAAATAAAAAAATCATTAAATATAAAGTTTTTGAAACTTTTTCCCAAGATAAGCAGTTTTTCCCCTGAGCTGAGGTTCGGACCGGTTCGCTGTTACTAACAGCGAACAAAGGGGTTTTTTTTGAAGAACACAGCAGTCAGTGTGTTCGCTGTTATTAACAACGAACAGGTCAAATTGTCTTCTTAGTGTGTTCGCTGTTAATAACAGCGAACATGTGCTTTGACTTTTTTTGACTTTTTTGTATGTTTGTGTGTTAAAGAGACGTTGTAGTTTAAAAAAATAGTTGTTGTATACTTAGAATATATAGCCGTTGAGTGAAGTTCTATAAATACCTTACCCTTATTCATTCTATTGTATACATCCTAATCCCTTTGAAGTAGAGTTGAGGTATGTTTAGTGTAGATTATGTGTATTTTGTTAAAAATTATTTATAATATTAATATTATGTGTTTCATTAACGTTTAATTCATTTTTGTATTTAGATTTAGTTAAATTTCACAAAGCATCATTCATTCAATGGAAGAGTTATGTTATTGTGGTTATGAGGTTGAATACGATCGCGATTGGAGCGATTTTGATCCTGGACGTCAATATGTTGCATGTCCACTATCTGAAGATGAAAATTTGAGATGCACATACTTTAGGTGGGTTGATTCGAAGGGCACCGCTTGGCAAAAAGCAATCATTATGAAGCTTGATAAGGAGAATGAAGAGCTTAGAAACGAGATAGATAACTTGAAAAGAGAAGCAATGGATAAGGCACATAGAATTGCCTACATTTGAAACAAACACATAATATAAGCAAAAACCCTAAATTTCGTATAAAATAACAAAAAAAGAGTAAATTTGTACCTTAAATAAGTGAAATTAAGTGCAGGACCACTTAAATAGTGTTGGATCGGAAGAGAAGAGGCTAAATTGAAGGTTTGTAGGAGTAACAATGGCGAAATAAAGAAGATGGAATATCGTTTTTGGTTTTAGGGTTTCAGTGCAAAAGGGGGAAATGAGGAAGAAAAGAGCAGTACCTGATGTTAACCCACGCACCTGTTCGCTGTTATTAACAGCGAACACACTGACTGCTTTGTTTTAAAAAGAAGCCCCCTTGTTGCTGTTAGTAACAGCGAACACAGCCAAACCTCAGGTCAGGATAAAAAACTGCTTATCTTGGGAAAAAGTTTCAAAAAGTTTATTTTTAATGATTTTTTAAAATTTTTTTGCTTATCCGTTTCAATTTTTCAATATGGGTCTAGCTGAACCCGATCGAGATTCGACTCATGTATATCCCTACCTCATCGTTTTTGCAGACTTGTCAACAAACAAGTAGCCCTATATAAATTAGGAAAAATTATTTCTAAAAAGCCAACCTTTTGGCCATCTGCAAATAAAGAGTCAACGTTTCATTTATTCAATAAAAAGATAACCTTTGTCTCATTTTTGCAAATAAAGAGTCAACGTTTCATTTATCCACTATAGCAGATAAGTTTTCAACTCTAAATTTATTGAATAAATGAAACGTTGACTCTTTATTTGCAAAAATGAGACAAAGATTGTCTTTTTATTGAATAAATGAAACGTTAACTCTTTATTTGCAGAGGACCAAAATGTTGTCTTTTTAGAAACAATTTTTCCTATAAATTAAGTACCCAACTAGTATCGACTACTGAGCGCCAAAACAAAGAACAATACCAAATTTGAGCGCCACCTAAAATCAAAAAATGGCTTCCCAATCCTATGGAGTGCAGTTTCAACTCTTACTAGTTTCATCTTTCTTTTAAAAAGCCATGAAATCACCATTAACATCACTTCATAAACCTCCATTTTCTCTCTCTTCCTCTTCCTTCTCCCGCCATATTTTCTCTCTTTCTCAACCCTTGACCATTTCCCTCAACACCATTAAAATGTCATCTTCTTCTAAAACCCTGATGGACTTCTTCGCTCCGTCCAACTCCAAACGTCGTAAAATTACTGATAATGCCATCCCCTTGCAGCGTGTCACTCCGTCTGTTCTCGCTAACTCTAACGACGGCGGAAACCCTAGTGATGATTCTTCCATACTCAGTGCCGATGAGAAGTCTAGAATGGAATTGAAAAAATCTATTGCTCTGTCTAAGAGGAATCTTCGAATTTGCTGCGAAAAAGTTCAGAATTCTAAAGGTTTGTCTCTCTTATTTTTCAGCTTCTAATCTGCTTTTTATAATTAATAATGTTAGGTTATTTTTTACATTTGTGATCTGATGATAATGTATTTTTGGCTATAGTTCTGTTGAAATATGTGTTTAATCAATGATATGCATTTGTTTATAGTAATAGCTTCATATAATTGTTATGTGTGACAAAGGTGACAAAGTTTGAAGTCTACATTTTTTTGTTATACTCGGTGGAATTCGAATAGCATGATTTTTTTTTGAGGGAAACGGCAAGAACTTGTTAAAATAAATTCAAAATATTTAAAATGATTTGGCAATTTTGTACTCTTACTATTCTTCCGAATTTTTTTTCTAAATTAAGTAACAAGATTTTCGACAAAGGGTTATTTCAAAAAATTTTAATGTTGGTAATTGAAGACAGAAAGAATATTAGGTTTCGGGAGGGTAAGGTGAAGATTTTAAGGATTTGATGAAAGAGGGTTGAAGAAAGAAGAGAGGTAGAGAGAGAGAGAGAGGATTTGTACAAAGAGGTGGTTGAGTTTGCGTGAGACAAAGAAATAAAAATTTTTCATTGTATGCTCATTTTTCATCCGTAATGATGTAGGGGTTTTAGTTATCCAGTCGAAACTAATTGTGTTGCATACTTCTCAAACCAAATGGGATGATTTAATTTGTTTGCAAGAGCTTGAACTGTGGTACCAAACACATCCTAAGATTTTATAGGAATTATTCTTTTCTTATGTTTGGCGCCTATGATTACATTTGCTAAAATTGGCTCAAATTTAGTGTTTGATAAATAAACAAAATTAAATTTAAATTTGAGATAATTCCACCATTGCTTTAAACGTAGTTGAAACTTAAGATTTGAGGATGAGGTTCCAAACCTAGTCATTCTGAAGTTCTTCATTTATAATTTCATAGTTAAAGTCTATAATTTAAAATGAAATGCTTGTTTTCCAAACATAAGCTAATGGAATATCTAGCCTATTAGCGGATATTATTATTGTAATTTTTAGTGTTGCCTTTAATGATGTCATGTAATAAAATAACTGATAATTTAGCTTCATTTTCATCAAGTTGATGGAATCGTTTAACTGTAATTGGCCAAAGAGTATGGTTTGTAAATTGAAAGAGGCTTGTCATGGGTGTGAAAAGTAAAAGCTTTGTGTTTCTCTAAAGATTATTTTCTCCTAGAATACAATCAAATTGTGAAGTGCAAACATTTCAGTTGAAGGGGGTAATGGCTATGTGAAGCTAAAGGAGCTCTTAGTGGAGGAATCATGGTTGAAAGCACTTTCAGGGGAGTTTGATAAACCATATGCTGAGAATCTTTGCAAATTTGTTGAAACTGAAATATGTGGTGGAAAAGTACCCATTTATCCTCCTCCATACTTGATTTTCAATGCTCTCAACTCAACACCATTTGATAAAGTCAAGGCCGTCATCCTTGGACAGGTACTTTGTAATTGCTAATTCCTTACTCATTTTGACTCGAATCTTCGTATTATTGCATGTGTGATTCTCCAATTCATACTGGTGTCCAACATCACACATACGAGTTATATTGAAATACAATGCTACATATGTGAGTATTGTTGGCCTTGTATGACTAACAATCTTACTCCTATTCTAATTTTTGTACTAGGTATAAATAAGAGTTCCCACAACTCTTTGTTTCAATGTTTCACCTACTTGTTATGAGAAATGCTTTTCTAGCATGCCTAGTTTGAGGAAGTTACATAGCCATGATCAGTATCTTGGAATTCACATCCATTTCCTTAATCAGTGACCTATCTAGGGCTCCCTTGTTGCTTTGAACTACCTGAAAATGCTTCTATAATTATGAACTTATTATTGACTATTTACAGTTTACACTGTCTTTCTTGTGAATCATGGGAAGCAACTTATCCCATGTGAAATAAGGGAACTGCTGGCCTAAGCAAGAAGCTTGCTTGCTTGGTCAAATGATGCGTGGTAAATGTAGTGCTGTAATTCATTTGGGATATGCTCTTTCAATTAATGATTTCTAAAAGGAGTGCAATGATTCTATGTTTTTGCTGAAAATTGTGTTGTAGACTTGTAGTACAGTAGCATCAGTGCATCACCTACCAAAAGTCATTTTGATGGCTATTTAACATGGAAAATTTTTTGGGTGAATAGAGCTGATGTATTTTGAGATAATGTAAATAAAGGCTTTTTATCTTTGTCTGAGGCCTGAGCCTCATTCATTGTCATTATTGATATCGTGATTACTGTTTCAATTGATCTAGCGAAGTAACTTCTTAGTCAAACCTTGTTGTTTGAGTGGCACTCATTGTTTTCCGTATATCCCATGGCTCCTTAAACTAGTGTCGATTAACTAGTGTGTTTAATGTCAATGAGATACTGTGATTGAAATGTGAAATCAGTTGTTTTTGGACTTCTTAAAACATTGTTTGTTTTAAAAGAATTCAAACATCTTTTAACATGGGAAGTTTTCTTTAGCCTTGCTGGTATCATCATGTGGCAATCAGTTGAGGACATTGATTGTGAAATATTCTCTTTAACAAAGTGTTTAGTGGAACAAGGTATTCCACCAGCTAAACCCATTTTGTGAAAATTAGTGTTTTTCTTTCAAATTATTATTCACTAATATGGGAGCAACTTGGCATTAGGTTAATGGCAATGGCATGTGCTGTTGAATATGATTTGCATTTTTGTATTTGGAAATATGAGAGACAGTTATGTGCATAAGGTATTTATAAGATGACATCAGAATTGGAAATTTAACACTTCTTTTGCCAGGATCCATATCATGGACCAGGACAGGCAATGGGTCTTTCTTTCTCAGTACCTGAGGGTGTCAAGATTCCTTCAAGTCTTGGAAATATATTTAAGGAACTCAAACAAGATCTTGGATGTACTATTCCATCTCATGGGAATTTAGAGAGATGGGCTGTACAGGTATATTTCTTTCAAGTGTACTGGTTTGTGTTTCATCTTACATTTGATTTTTTTTTACTCGGCGTAGTAACCGGAAATGTGAAGATGAAAGTGGAACACTAAAGACTTGTATTAATTGGTTATCCAACAAGATTCTGAAAAATGGTTGCTTTCTACTTACATTTGACTAAATGAAAACCAGGATTAACAGTCGTTCTTGCCTTTGAGAGGATTCAATTGAAACCTAAAGATTTCTGAGGAAAATGGTTGATTTCTACATACATTTGACTAAATGAAAATCAGGCTAAACAGTAGTTCTTGCCTTTGAGAGGATGCATTCGAAACCTACACCTTAACCTATCAGTTTTTGGTATTAATTTTTTCTTCCTAACGCTCTACTTAATATGACAACATTTCCTCTCCTCTTACTAACTCTTCTGCTCTGTTTTCCTAACCAATTCTCAAACAAAATCTACTGTAATTCCATTTACATCCCCATACAATCAATTCCTTGGCTCTTTGAAGTGTCATTTTTGCTACTAATTAACATGAACTCATTAAATTTCCTTTTTTGATTTGTCCGTTATAACTATTACGTTTTCTTTTGACTTTTGCATGCCTTATGACAGCATAGACTCTAATTTTTCATGCAGTAAATGGGTTGGAAAAGGATATAGCTTAACGAGCTTTATAAAGGATACATAGAATAGGATAATAATGATAAAGCAATATAACTTATGTTTCTTCGAACACTTGTCTTTTTTAAGCACTTTTGGTAGACACACAATAAAAGCCTTAATCATTTCTTGAGTTTCTTAATGAACTTCTTAAAGGTTTGAGCTACACAAAGTTTGCTCTGTCTCAATTCACAAAGAATCAAGTTTTCTTTTCAATTCAAGTTTTACCCTTTTATGGCTAGCTTGGCTACTATTTATAACTCTTAGGCATGCTTACATGGCTTTACACGTCTCACTCTATGACCCATCAACTAAGGTTAATTATTGAAGAACATATTTGTTTAAATAACAGTTAAGGAGGAAAAGAAAAGGAAAGGAAGAAAAGGGAAGGGATGGGATGGAAGGGAAAGGAAAAGGAGTTAATTATAAGGAACATCTTTGTTTTGGAGGGAATTGAAGGAACTTTTTTGTTCTTTTAACTAGAATTTTAAAGTAATTGGAGAAATAAGTTTCACCCCAAACTAATTGTAAAAATAAGCTTCTAGAAAAATTGTTGTTAAGGACAACGTTTTTATACCCTATTGGGCTGAAAGTTGGGTTTTGAGTCATAAGAGAGAAAAACGCTGTTAATGACAGCGATTTCACAAATAGAGTAAAACGTTGTTCTGGAAAGCGTTTTCTCTTATTCATTGTTTCCCACCCAAATGCTCTGATTTTATTTAATCTCTCTTCCCATTCTCTATACTCACTCTGCCTTTCTTCCTTTTTCTCTCTACACTTTCTTCCTAATTCTTGTTTTAGATCTGCAAGAAAGATGAGAAACTATTGCTGTCATCTTCTCAAATCTTCTTTTTTTTTGAAGATAAATCTATTTTTTTCATACAAGCTCATCAAGATTCAAGATAATCTTCACTTTAATCAACACTTACAAATTCCTTTTGCATACCCTAATTTCTTTTTTAAAAGAAGCTTATCTTACTTATGAATAATCAATTTAATTCGATGGTTTTTGATTTTAAGGGAAGTCAATTTATTAAGGTCCTCAACTCTATTTCTGATTGATTTGTGAATTTAGTCAAGATGCTACAAGATTTTATTGAAAATTTTGTGCTTTAAAAGAAGTAGAATAGATAATATTATATAATGATATGAAGGACCAAAAAATATACTAGTACTAGAAAAGATAACGATTCGATTATTGGATGAGAATTTGCCCAAATTATTATAATTGGTGGGCAATTAGGCATTATTTTGGTGGATCTATACTTGTTTATTAAGATGGTGGAGGATAGCTCTACTCTACTCAGAATCCTCTTCACTTCATCACTTTCATTTTGCATCCAAGTTGTATTCTTTTCTATTTTCCACCATTGTTGTACAAAATTTCTTCTTCTTCCTTTGATTTTCTGGTTTTTATTTGCCTTTTAATTGAAGATTGAAGGATAAATTTGCAGTAAGATGGGTATTGAGTAGATTGTGCAAAATTTTCAATCTGGGTAATATGCACAAGATTAAATCACATAAAATTTAAAAAGAGGATGAAGATTATTGAGGTTTTAAGTAGGAATAAAATTTTAAAAAATAAAAAATTACAAAGCAACAAAAACGCTGTTATCAACAGCGTTTTCCACTTTCCCATCTGATTAAACTAAAGAAAACCTTTGTTGCAGCAAAAAAAGAGGAAAAAAAAGCTGTTTTAGACAGCGTTTTTTGTATTTAGTAAAATCGTTGTTGCAAATAGCGTTTTTCTTTACTGACCCAAAACCCAGTTTTCCAGCCCATTAGGGTATGAAAACACTGCCCTTAACAAAGTTTTTGATACAAGTTTATATTTCTAATTAGTTTGGGGTGACACTCATTTTTCCAAATAGTTTAAAGATTAAACTTAAACTAAAAAAAAGTTCGAATTGAAGGAACAGGAAGAGAAACAACATTTTCCTTCCAAAACTTTCCATTCTTGGAGAGATTTGGTTATTAACAATCAAGAGATTATTTCCTTTAAATCCCTTCATTTCAAATCTCTCACCTCAAAAATTATTAAACAAAGGAAATTATGTTACTTTATATCCCTCCCTTCCTTCCCCTCTAATTCGCTCAATCCAAACAAAGTGTAAAGTTACTCTAAGGTCATATGTTCCAAGAAGAGCTCTTACAACTCCAAGAAATCTAGACTATGATCAATCCTTGTTAGGAGGATTTCACATCAAGTTTTAACTACTTATTATGAATAAGGTAAAAATCTATTACTATGAGCATTACTAGCTCTTATTACACGTATACAAAGAGTCTAATTGATTCCTTAGATGGTCCAATAAAGGATAGTGATCACTACTTCCCTAAGTTGCTTAACTTAGTTAAGATGAGTTAATTAAGCTCTTAATGCAACAAAGTTAAGCTAACAGTTCTCATTAAAGACAGCCATACTACTGCCTGTCATGTCTTCATTGAACCCTTGAATTGATGGCTCTTTTCTCCTTCCACTTGTTGCTTTTAACTCCATATTGAAGCTTCCCTGACTTAATGAAAGGCTAAGCGAGTAGAAATTCTCTTCTTTGCAACAAAATTTATGTAATGCATCACAATTTGTGGGTTTTATAGCAATTATCCATGAGGGTACTATAGTAATCTATTAAGTAATTTAGCTTGGAAAATGAGTCGTATTGAAAAGTAGTATGAATAGAGGAGAGAAATTTAAAGGAAATCAGAAAATATTTTTTATTGACTTTGCACTCATTTTGATGAATTGTAGAATATCATATATATTGAGATTGGAAATTGTTATGTGATAGCAAATTTGTATCAGTAAACTGATAATGTAGCCTAGACCATATCATTAAAAGGGATAGTTTATACAAGCTTTCGAGAGACTTGTACTTTCCCAAGTGAGTTATGAACTCAATACAAATATTTCTGATATCTTGTCTCTTTCCCTCCTCTATTAATACTACTTTTCATTACTAACTTATTTTTCAAGCTATGTACTTACATGATAATACAGTACACTCACAAATAATCCTTACAATAATTACAAAATCTGTTGCATTACACATTAGCCAAGTAGCTAGAATTAAGATGAATTGAGGATTTTGGCTGCAATGAGCAACTGGATGTTTCTCTTGTACTCCCTCTTTGTTCGTGTGCTTGCTCTTGTATCTCCGTTGTAATTGTTTGGAATCCTTTCAGTGATGACAAGCTTGCTTGATTGTCTTGGACTGAATTTAGTTCCCTTTTTTAATTCTCGTGAGTTATAAAGGAACTTGTTTTTCCGTATTTTATCTCACGCGTATGGATGATATCTATGACAAATTTTGAACTCAAACTTTCCCTTTTTCCCAGGGACACCCCTTCGGACCTCCTTAGTCCTTATGATGTGCTTGGACAATGGAAATTTAACAATACTATCATTATTTTGAAGTTGCTAAAGATGAACACAAGAACTAAAGAAGGAATGTATGTAATTTTGTGTTGATTTGTCCTTAACATGATCAGTTTCATAAATTCTCTTTTCAAACTCAAACTCAAACTCAAACTCAATCTCAAACTCAAACTCAAACTCACGTGATAGTGCTACATTAGATGTTTTCTGGATCTGTGAGTTACTCAGCTTATCAATATGAAACTCCTAAAAATTGAACTAAGAGACTAAAGAATATATTGAATATGATTTTTGTGGGATGGGATTATAAATATTAGATAGTTTCTGAGAGAAGAATTGATGTACTGCAGGGTGTTCTGCTGCTTAACACAGTCCTCACAGGTAAGCTGCTCCACTTTACTGAAGTATGTATGTACTAGCTTCTGCATTGTCCAAAGTTTTAGTTCTGCATCTTGCTTGAACCTCTTGTGACATCTTACTTTTCGTTCCTAAGTTCCCCATATTGTTGGAATCGAAGCTTTGGCATTGGTGTTTCTTAAGTTGAGTTCACGACTTCTTGATAAACATGTTTGAAAGCATTTTTCTCTTCAAGTTGTCAATATAATTTTTAAAATTTGGTATATGAGATTTTCTCAACCCTTTTAAATCCTAATCTCATCCTCTGAAGTCAGTTCAGCTAGTCAACTAAAAATACTTAAGGGTTGAGGTTAGTCATATATAGAATACATAGATAAAGGTTCTACATTACAAGTTAATGTGGAACAAATCTGCATTATGGTGAACAATGTGATTAGAGACTAGTAAAGCTCTCCCACAATATTGAGGTCATGAAATATCATGTTGATGGATAAGTCCACTTGTAAATTTGACAATTGTCATATTATTGGATAACAAGGAGCACTGCATGTTAATATTGTGAGTGGCAAATCCAGATTATGTTTATTGCCCAGTTCAGTATATAGATCAAAGATTTGTTTAATCTAAAGTTTTGATTTCAGTTGAACACAATTATTAAAAAATGTTATTGTAAATTAGGTTACACATGTTGTGAAATAATTGATATTAAATTTAGCTTATAAATTGTAGTGGAAGCTGCAGTCATGTTGTGAACTTCAATCTTGCAATCTCAAGTCATCCGCTAGCTTTTAGCTACAACTTCAAAATCTCAGCCAAGATGATATTAATATTTTATAATAGCTAATACCTCTTAAACTTAAGTTAATGACAAACACTTGTATGGGACGGCCGCATATATGCGACCTTTATTATTGGATCAGCCCACTTTTTCATACAACCCATTTATAGTTTAACTCAACTAGTAAATCCGCTTCATTTAAATATTATTAATTGTTTTTTTTTTCTTTTGACCTCTCCTTGTAATTGGTATTTTAACCCATGAATTTGACAATTTGAGTCTTAAAGTTAACACTAGTTAATGGAGTATGGTATTAATAATTTATAAAATTTAATATTGGAGTAAACATGTTAAGCTTTGAAATAGACATTTTAAGGTTTGGAATTGGTAATTTAAGGCTTGAAATTGTCATATTAAGGTTTAGAGAGGCTATAAACTTACATGCTAGATTAGGCATTTTAAGCTTCAAAATTGACATTTTAAGGTTTAGAATTGGCAAATTAAGGCTTAAAGTCAAAATTTAAAGCTTTTGGAGTAGAATGTTAAACTTCTTTGAAGAAAGAAGGTTAAGGTTGGAAATATGTATTTTTATTCTTGAAATGATAATTTATTACTTGAAATAGGTATTTAAAATGTTAAAATAGGATGTTAATATTTTTTTCCATAAAGTATTCATTTTATCAAACATTTGGAGTACAAGCTTAACAATAAATATCTCCATGAATTATATTAAACAAATGATAATTGACTTGTTGGAAATACTTCACATGTGAGACAAGATCCCACATCGATAAAATAGTGGGTCGTTGACTTGCATATACACTCGGTGAGGTTCATTGTTTCCCAAAACCATATGGCAATAGGAAGATTAGTTCACCTACTATATATGCAAGTCAACAACCCATTATCAATGTGAGATCTTGTCTCACATGTGAAGTATTTCCAACATGACTATCATTCTTAACCATTATCAGTATCATATTTATTCTAGAAACAAAAATTACATATAATACTTGAAAAAATTAGCTTACTATACATGATATTAAAAGTTCATTGGAGATGACAATGACAATTGTGGTGGAGACTACGATGATGGTGGTGCTAGAGTTGGGTGGCGAGAATAGGTCATGGAAAAGAGGACGTCACGGTGGTCGCGAATCTGGCTTGGGAAGCCATTGATTTGGGTAAAAAAAGCATAATGGGGATGAAAGAGAAGATAAATTTGGATTGTTTCTGTTATTAATGGGATGAAGAATTAGATTGGGCTTAGTATTATACGGCCGTCGCATGGAAGAGTAGCTGTTAGTTGATTTCTGAACCCTGGGGCGGGCCATGGCCCAGGCTGATTTTGGGCTGGATCCTCCCCTGTATTCTTGAGAGTTTTATATTGGTGCCTGAAATGCTTCTGTGACCTTTCATAACTTATTAGATTTCCATCTAGAGTTTCTAACCAAAAGAGAGCTTTTAATGTGTGGCCTCACTTGATATTTGCATCTTGATTGAGGAATTCTGGTTGGATAAGTTTTAAGATTTTAATCAGGATATAAGATGATAATTTGTTCCTAGCCCCAGGGATAGCTTACAATGCTAAAAACCAATAATTTAAATGTCCGATAGCTTGGGTAAAATGGCCTAGTGCAAAGTCTCAGATAATTCTGATGTCAATGACTTGTAATAGTGGTTGCAAGTCACTGCGAGGTGGTTTCTAAGTATAAAATTGGTTTGTCACTTTAACATCATTTGAGAATATTTGACAATGGGTAATCTCTACATCCCTTGTGCCGAGTTAAATAGGAAGAGTGAGGAGAGTTTTCTACCATGAAAACCATTAACTATCTGTATGTCACAGTTTAAAAAGTAAAAATCACTGTGCTGATCATATTTAGCAATCACCATTGGTTGACCTAGGATTTTAATTATGGGGTCCTCGAAAATAATTATAATAATTAGACAAAAGCAAAAGAAATTTCACCAAAGATAATCAACCATTTTTTTTACAATTTTTATTAAGAAATTTGGAATAATTTATGATTTATGGTGTGGGCTTGGGAATGGACACCCCCGAGCTGCAGGCCCCTTAGTACGCCTACCGCTGGTCATCAACTCATGTGATATAGTGTCGCTTAGGAGTTATCTACAAAATGAAGGAGATGTCTTGGATCTTATTCCACTAGAATCAATTCTTGTGATCTTGAACTTGTAAAATAGGACCTTTTTGGTTTCATCTACATAAATCTGATTTATACCTTGGTAATTTCTTATTTTTTGTTGACTTGTTTTCCACTCTTAGTTAGGAATCATCAAGCAAACTCCCATGCTAAGAAAGGTTGGGAGCAGTTTACCGATGCTGTAATACGAACAATCTCTGAAAAGAGAAGAGGAGTAGTATTTATTCTTTGGGGAAATTGTGCTCGAGAAAAATCCAGGTTTGCTTACGACTTTTGTTCAAGTATTTCGCATTTATTGTATTTGCACTCTTCCAAATGATATAAAAGGTTGTCTTCACATTAAATACTAAGGTCTCTGCCGCAATAAGTTCACACTTTCACTTTTGATATTGCAGACCATATTATATTTGAACTTGATTCTTTTTGGTTACAATATGTTCTTCAACATCTGAGTAGTAAATTCAAATGTATCTTCTAGAATTCCTTTGTAGAAGTTTGCTATTTTGATAAACCGCCTAGACTCTTTTTGTAGCAAAATACATGGTGCTTAAATAAACCTTTTTGAAGTTTGATACATCATTTATGGTGATGATATTATTACAGGTTGATTGATGAGTCTAAGCACCATATTCTCACATCAGCTCATCCTTCCGGTCTTTCTGCCAACAGAGGCTTCTTTGGATGCAGGTATTGCTTTCTGTTCATTATGATAAGATTATTAAGTTGCTGTTACTTGCTAGTATGAATGTATGATCGACTCTTGGTACTTGGTTTCCAAAAGATAGTTATGTATGAGATTTATCTAGGTTTTCGTTTAATGAAAAAATTGACTTAACCCTCTTCACGTCAATTGTTCAAACCTTACCACCTTGATTACTTGCGAGTGCGTTATCACTTAGTTCTCAACTTCATTTCCGTACTAATGAACATTATGTCATTGATGATTTGTGGTAAAAACATGAAAGCAAGAACACTTGGACTAATGGGTTGTCTTTTTCACAATGCTTGAACAGGCACTTTTCTCGTACAAACCAGATTCTGAAGCAGAATGGGGAATTGCCCATTGATTGGCAGTTGTGATGCTGATAATTTGTAGTTAATAGTTATATATATTTTGCTTAGTAGGCCGGTAAGCTTGTCGTTTGCTTTCGTCGTGATCCCAGCTCGAACTTTTTAAATGTGTGGTTGGGTGATGGGCGAGGCTGATGGGCACAAACTATGGTGGGATGCATTGATATCGGTGTTTGAGTAAAGCAACTATGATCCTAACAAGTAGCAATGAAATGGATCTTCTAGCAGTTAGCAGTATAAGTTAACTATCAAGGAATCAAGAGTGTTGTTTGATGGAGGGTAGTGAAGCCTCCTCCTAATTTTGGGTTTTGGTACTTACGATTAGCAAAGCAATTAGAGATGATCCACCAAGTCTTTTGTGCTTGATTTTATGATTGTCTAGTTAAAGAAAATGCACACGCAAACACTAACAACTACCAAGTCTAATTCAACATCAAACTGTAGCGTGTTTTAGTGAGTTATCACTTCATATTTTTTTTTTTTTGAAATGAAGTTATCACTTCATATTGTCTCCAATTGTTTTGGCTTTTCCTATATTTCGTTTATATGAAGTAAAGTTTTAAATTATTTTAAAATGACATATTCTAATGGAAAAGTTATCTAGAATAATTCAACTTTTTCATGATTTCCTGCAATAATTCCACTTATTAATTAACTATGAATAATTTTAACTTTGGGGGGTATTTTTCTAGAATAAATCCGGTAAAATTATTTTTAAAAAATAAGATAAATTAAAGTAAAATTTTGAAAAAAATGCTAAAGAAATTTATGATTTTTTTTATCATTTAGAATTTTCAAAATTTTTCTTAAATTTTTAGTTCACTTTTTTGATAAATTGCCTACTATAGCAGGACATCAAGTTACTCGATTTTATTCTAGACGAATACCTCTACAATTGAGATTATTTATGGTTAATTAATATATAAATAAGTTAAGTATTCTTGACTCTATGTTAGTCATTTTATTTAAGCCTGTTAAATAGATTATGTCAAGTGGATTTCATGTTTAGATCATATATAAATAAGTTAAGTATTCTTTGACTCGAACCTAGCATGTATGGTTAATTGGATAGAAAATTACAATTTTTACCTTATCCATTTCAAATGAAGTCGATTTTAATTTACTTAACTTGTTTAGAGTTTTCAGTTGTCATTTTAGAATTTTTAATGTCGATTAAAGTTTTGAAGTCATAGTTTTAAACCTTTATTATGGAGTCTTTTGGTTGACGTAGGAATTAAATTCCAATGGGAAGTTGTAATTCATTGGAATTTACTTCCTTTGTCAATGTCCTAGGAATTACTTAATATTGTTTGTTTGACAATAGGAATTTTCATTTCCTTGGAAGTAATTCATGGGAATTGTTAATGACCAAGGGGGTACATGGTAATCTAATTCTTATGTCTCATAGGAATTAACTTCCCTTGGATTTTATAATTCCTAGGAATTTTAGATTTTTTTGGCAACCAAACAAATTAGCACAATACTATTTCTAGGAACTTAAAATTCCAAGGGTAATAGTGGGTAACCAAGTTATATTGATTGACATGACTCATTTCATTGCATGAGTTATACAAATATTACAAGTTTAAAATTATAATATTTCAAGTTTCAACTTTGCGAATTACATAACCTTTAAATTTTAGAAAGTGATAATATATAGCCACCTACTAAAATTTTTATGGCTGTCTGCTAAACCTTTAAATTTACCTTTGACTTTCTCGCAAACCTTTTGACGCTAATTTACATTACTAAATTAACCATATTCTGCAGTATCTAGATAATAAAAAATAATTATTTGTACAATCGAATGAAAAATAGAACCACCGATGATCTAACTTTAACCCGATAGATAAGTACTTGGCACTCATCGTATAGCTTTATTTTAGTTCTTAAATTCAATAACTTTATATTAGGATAATCCCCAATATTTGAAAAAAGACAGTTATGTATTGGAGTTTTCCTATACTTTGTGGATTAAAGAAAAATCATTGTTACTTTTGCTAACAAAAAATGTCGTCAGTACAAGGTGGGAGATTTCCCCACGGACACTATTTTTCTCAAATCAAAATCAACGGTTCACAACTAACATCTTCTTGCTTTTTCTAAATAAAAAACGAATTGCTTATAATATTATTTGAGGTTCTCTTTTTTTCTCTCTTTCTCGTCTCTCCTCCACAATCAAACAACTCGGTAATCGTTCCTCTGTTCAGGTACGCACGCAGTAATTGATTTGTGCTACTAATTGAATAGTTTATTTCTTATTTTTGACGATTTAATGATATGAATTCTTTCCTGAATCTAGTACATCACTGTATTTTTTTGCATTTTATTTTATGTACTCTATACTAGTCTGTTTTTTGTTTTAAATCTGTAGCTTAATTTGTATTATATTATATTGTTTTATGTATGTTCTTCAATGATTTAAGTAGCTAGCTTGATTGCTAAGATACTGGTTTGCTACACCCTAAAATCTTGTATGAGAAGGGGAACTTAAGCCTGGGTTATTTAATTCAAAACCCTCTTAATGTTGAATTGTATAAGTAATCTTAACACTATGCTTAGATAGCAAATTAGAATGTAAATTAGAAAACAAAAGAAAGGAACGGGTAGGGGAGGGGGAAGGGGAGGAAAGGAAAGGAAGGGGAGGGGTAAAGAGGAAGAGTGTACTTTGTTTAGAAAGAGAAAGAAAAGGAAAAAAAAGAGTCGTCATCATCATACCCAGTGTATCCCGCTCATAGATAGACTATGGTCAGGGTCTGGGGAGGAAAGATAGACGGCAACTCATACCCTTGAGGAGAGTGCAGTCAAAGAGAGGATCCTGTAAGCTGCAACTTACACCCACGTTAGCCATGCATAGTAATCAACTAACGAAAGATGCATAAAAAATAGAATACGTACAAATAACTAAACAAACGATAATCACTTCAAATCTTTTCATTTGATCAGAGATTGTATTGTTAATAAAATTTGATTATATTTTTCCTCCAAATCCCTTCCCTTTCTATTTGCTATCCAAACAATGGATCCTTCATCCTTTTAGATCGCTCCCCTTCCTTTCTCTCCATTTCTTTCTATCCAAACACAACGTAAAACAGAAACAAATAATGGTGGTCAAGTTGGTTAAATACACGCTATACTAATGTCTTGGATTCGCTCATGACTTGCCAAATCACACATTAAAGTTTTGAGGCAATGAATATCTATGGCATTGGAATATGGATGGCTCCATAATATAAGTGTTTAACATCTCAGCTCTCATAATAATCTATTATGATGATTCTGCATAACATAAGTTACTTGTTATAACATTGGGTTAATGATTTGTTGTCGTTGAGGAGTGAATTACTGCTCAATTTAAAAGTCCATCTGATATTTGAGATGCAATGTCTTAAGACTTTATCAACTAAAGTTGAAATTACACACTTTTAGAGTATGTTTGATCAGCAAAAAATATAGATTGAAAACTGAATCAAGAAAGTACATCCATTATCGGTTATTTGTTTTTTAACATCAGTGACCGATTTCATTACAAGAAAGAAACAAATACCTTTCATTTGTTACCCATCCTCCACTGATAACAACTCCTTTACTTCCTCCCCTTCATCTTTGTTCTCGAGTCTTCACTTTTTCAATTTCTCAAGCATTTCAAAACAAATAATAACAATTATCCTTGTCATTATAGTTTCCTTTTTCTCAAGTGTTTCCATTTGATTTCATATAACAAAATCATGAGTGTAACAATATCAACTATACTTATTATAACTGATACAAGTTGTAACATGTAATCGAAACGGATTTCTTTAATTGTTCCGATTATGGTTTTATGTCCAGTTTGATGACTGATCCTCAAAAAAGTAGCATTCAATGTTTTACTTTCTAGTGATATTCTAACAATTGTTCACACACATTGAACTATTCAGAATCATATTACCATTTTTCTTTAACTAAGATTAGTTCACTTTATGGCCTTATTGAACTGCCGATAGAGTTGTAGAGAGCTTTGTGAAGGCTTATTCATGTTTAGTCTGAAGTACCAACATATTTGGTATCAAATATTTAATGTTCTTAACAGAGCTTTTCCTGCAAATTGATTGATTTTCTCTATTTATTTTTATTGGCTGCTCATTGCTGTTCTGCCAAATAGTCACTAGCAACAGACTTCTAAAACTAAAACCTTTTATGCTAGTTGCTAGCCTAATTTCGGGTCCAAGACAAATGTAGAATGCTCCTTCCAGTCTTATATGTATCTGGGTGTGCTTTATCTGTGATTAAACTTTTGTTCTAGATTGTAATGTTGTCTGTGAAAAATAGTGTTTACCATGCAAGATTTTAGTTGCAGAGACATGGCGAGCATTGCTACAACACATTCCAGTCTATGGTCGTCTGGAGCTCGACAATGTTTTAATGGAAGATTCAGTGAAGGCAGAAGACCAGGATATAAAGGAGCAGTACTTCCTTACAAATCAAACTTTCCTGGGAGTTGTGACGTTTTCTACAACAATCACTGTCATAAAGCTGGAAAACATCATGTGTTTTGTTGCAGCTCACTGAATAAGAATGATCCAGTTGAGCCAGAAGATGAAAACTCAGATACAGAATCATCAAACCCTGAAAGCCAATCGGTATATGGTTATTCTTTTATTTACAATATGGCTGCATATTCATCTCTTCTTTACAGAATGATCCCGGTCATCTGAATCTGAATTAATCTAGTGGCATTTTTGTGCATTATTGTAAAAGTGGTTGTGCCTCATGTTATTACTTTATTTAGGTATATAATTTGTGGATATTAGTATATGGTGAGTTCATCACTGTTGAGTTCCTTCTTTTCCTAGGATTTTATCTGAATATCCAAAATTCTTGGCTACCTGTTTTAGGCAAGTGGTGACAAGTTTAGGGACAATCTGGAAAGAATTATTGGAGTGGATGACTCTAAGTTCAGCGGGGCAGACCTTGCAGCACTTATAAGAAACAAATATGGAAGGTCCTACGACGTTCAACTTATAAAGAAGGTACTTTTTTCCTTTTGCTGATAAACCAGGATTCTTCTAATTGTGGCACACACACAGCGTCAGTCGTTGAGTTAGTGATCCTGGATTAGTTTGCTTCATTCTAGCTCTATGGTTCTCTTAAACTACTTGGTTTAGGCTTTTATATGTCATTTCTCTGTACTATGCAGGAGTTCATGGGAAGAAACCTTCTTGCTATGAATGTTATGTGGAAGTACCGAGAGCAGGTACGTAAATACTTCTATTTCTTTAACATGTCATTGCAACCTCATTATTTTGTCAATCTTAGCTTTTTGTAATTTCATGAATTATAGTCATACTTGTTGTTCTTGAGATGCATTCTGAAATTGTAGGTCCTTAGGTTAGTATACAAAGTACATTGGAGGTATGGTCATTAACCTAGTTAACTAAATGCTGTTTGAATTATGGAGTACTGTTTCTTCTGTGCCTCTAAGGCCTTTTGTTATGAGTATTTCTTTCTTATGAATACATAGAAATGTGATGCTTTAGAAATCGGCATCAACTAATGCCTGAAGAAGGCAGGTATCAGTTCTTTTGCTACTCCAGCTGGTCCCAAGCATGGGCAAAGCAAGAAGATGCATCTTGAACTTTCTGTTAGGCCGTGACAATTCGTCTCATAATCACCCCATGTGTTCGAACCCACAAATCCACGGGTAATGAGCGTTATCTTGCATATACACTTGATGACGTTCACTCCTTTCCAAAACCTTATGGTATTAGTCCATAACCTACTATTTTAATGATGTGAGATCTTCCTCACATGTGAAGTATTGCCAACACTTTTTGTCAACACGATGCACAGAATTTAAGGATGGATTCTATTTATATATATCTGCATCCATTCATGAGTTTTGCAAATTATAATGTTGTTTTCCCATGTCTAGAATTTGTATGAAACCATATCTAAAAGCTAAAAGTTCTTCTTGTAATGTTAATCACCACCTCAGAGATCATTCCCATTAACCGAAGAGGAATACATACTGCGGCTTGATGATGTAGCCAACAATCTGAGGTGTTGGGGTGCCGTCTCACATATCAGAAACAGCCTCGCAAAGTTGAAAGAGAGGCCACGGATTGGAAAGGTAAGCAAGGAACATCAATTATACTCGCATCCAACTTCTTCCACTTGAAAGAAGAATCAGTTTAATCAGTTAAATCAATTTATTCCGTTGTCATCTTATGAATTAATCGACAAACGTTAAGTTTGGGAAGAACGTCAAACTAACTAAGCGAATTAAGGAGGAAAATGCTGTTTGTTTTGGTGCAGGCAGTGAGCATATTCATAGACATGGACGAGTCTGGTGCGCGTTCAAATGAATGGATCTACAAATGAGATTTTGTAAGAATGGTGAACTTGTAGATCAGATGTAGACGACTCTTTTTTGTGGAAACAGATCATTGCTCTTAATGAAAACAAGGCACAAGGCAGAGATGAAGTCACCAATCCTATCTATTCTGCTGCTTATTCTTTGGTCTGTTGGTGTTCTCAATAGCTTGAGAAAATGTATATACTATACCAGTACATAGGTTGTGGAATGTTAAAATCATTATTTATGGCACTCCATTTTATCTCTTCTCTTGAACAAATCTTGAACTTTATATATTCACCATTTTTGGACATACAATATGGAACCAAATTTGGATTAATCTTGGTAATTCGGTTCCTGTATTCTTCCTCCATTCGGCTTTCACCATGTCTCGAGTCTAATATTTTAGTTTATTATGTTTTTAATTGATTGTTGATAGCAGATATCTTCTACAACTTCCCACTAATGAGAATTGCTGATTGCTTCAATTTATTATAGTTCGATGTAATCCAAACTAAAGGATTCGAAAGAATTAGTTGTCAATTACTATAATCAAATTTAAGTGTTTTGGTCTTTACATCATCATTATATCCATTGTATCCCACCCACAGAACAGAAAACTATGAGCAAGTTCTGGAGAGGGAAGAAAGGCAGCAACTCGTACCTACTTGATTTCAGCCGATCGGTAGGATTGTTAAATAGTCGCGATCCTACTTATATCGGGATCGGTAGGATCGTTAAATAGAAGCTCAGGCCCAAATAAAGCAAATTATATCGGGATCGGTAGGATCGTTAAATAGTCGCGATCCTACTTATTTCAGCCGATCCCACCGATCCTTCATGTAATTCTACCTGATTTCGATCTTACGCACGATTTCAGTCGCTAGCATCGATCTAGGTCGTAGGATCGTATGATCCTACGATTTAGATCACGATTTTGATAACCATGTGTGTAATGCATGCTCTTGATTCTTGAAGTGATGGTGACTACTTTTTCACATATTGTTTTATGCATCGCCGTCTACCATAACTTAAAGAAATACAAGGCCTTCATTTTACAATTTGTGAAATGCTTCAACTTTATGTTCACAAATGAGTTCAATATTTATTAGTCAATAAAACTCTAATACTTCAATATAAGAGATTTATCCCGCTTACCCATTTAACCTACTCATCCCTTGGCTCTTGACCCCTCCTTTAAGTAATTCTCCCTCTTGCTCTCTTTTATTAAATCAATATAATTTGGATTTCTCTCCTACTAAGTGCTAACTCTCTTTGTCTCTCAAGCTAATTCTCGTTGAGTGACATTTTTCTGCAAAGAGAGATTATTTACTTTGTTCGTCCAGTTTTAGACCTCTACATTATTCACTTCAATGTTCTCCGACTCAGTTTCCCTTAAAATCGTATAGTTGGCCTGTTTCACTCGTTTATTATGCTACCACCATTAGCGTCATGACCTCCACCATAACAACCATCTATGTCATGACCATTTTCGCAGCCTTTCCTCTCCCACAACAGTTATCAATGTCATTACCATCTCCACAACCACCAGTATTATCACCATCTCCATAACCATTACCTCCACCACAACAATTACTTAACTCAAAAAAAAAGCTCCGCAACCATCGCATCCACCACAAACAACCACTAATGTCATCACCAACTCCCTAACCATCAAATCCACTACAACAGCCACCAATATTATCACCATCTCCACATAATGAGTTTTGGTAATGCTTTTCATGACATGAGAGATAGGTTGTTCGGATGAGATGAGAAAAAAAATAAAAAGTGAAGGAATTGAAAATAAAGAAGAGTGAAGTTTTTGTTGAGAATAATGTGATTTTAGTCACTATTCATGTGCATTTATGTGTAAGTAATGAGATGAAATCTTATGAGATTGTTTAATGAAGTGTTTTAAGTGAGTAACAAAATATGTGATTAATTGTGGTGATTAAGTTCATGGATTAATTCTTAATAACTGTCAGAAAGTCCCTGTAGGTCGCTCGACCAATGAGCGAGCTCCTAGGTGGGTCAAACAGATAGTTAGAATACTTCTAATAGCTTCCTGTAGCCCGCTCGACTGAGCGAGCCTTTGGTTTTGTCAAGCGAACCTTCTAACGTATCTTAGATGCTGTTTTTTTGACTCTTCAAGTCTTTAGAGCTGTTTCAATGTTATTAACTCATAGCTTTAATATATTGAATGTTGATTAGTGTGATCTCCTCTATAAATAGGGAGCTCATTTGTTCATCAAAAATATCAAACACATACCCCTAAGCCCAAACACATAGCCATTGTTACTCTCTTACTCAATTTGAATACTTCATTTGTAAGAGTTGTTTTACCCTATTGAAATTATATAAAAACGAAACTACACCACCACGGAGGACGTAAACATCATTGGGTGAACCTCCTTAAATAATTGTGTCAATTTTACAATTTTATTTATTTTAAACATTGTTAAGTTCATTGAAATTTGTTATAGTTCATCAGGGTATTTTGAACCTTATCGATCTTTGCTCAAATTTCTATTTTATTTAATTTTTTTTAATGGAGTACAATTGGGATTCAAGGAAGATAAAATAAGAAGCTGTAAAGAAGGCAATGTTAAAATTATTACCTCAACTACCATTCAAAATTTTACCTACATTAATTGATTTTTAATGGCTTAATAATAATATTTGAGATGAAAGATTGAATTATGCTGAAATTTTTTTACCAAAATTAAATCATAATTAAGTATATTCTCAACAGATCTTACTATTTCCAAATTAATATTTGAAATTATTCACAATAAATGGACAATAGATCGGATTATTCAGGACAACTTTTCCTATATAAAAGTTGTGGGCGAATATTAATTTCAAAACGACCGTCTTTTGTAAAGACTGCTCTCGAAAACCCAGTCTAATTTTATATATATATATATATTGTTACAACTCTAAATATAGATTTGAGTTGAACTTTTAAAAATGGTCTTTACGGAGTACGGTCTCTCAACATACCTCAACATGGCATTCAAATTACAATTCGTACAATTTCCCACTTGCCACCAGTCACCACCATTTCTTTCTCTCTCCCGCTTTGATTCTCTCTCTAGTTCATTGCTTCCGTCGACTACTACGCAACAACAGTCGACAGTTCTCCTCACAAATTCCAGAAAAACCCATCTGACTTTCACTTTTCTTTTCAATTTCGTACACTGCTGTTTTTCTGTTACTCTACTCAAATCACAAACAATTCAATTTTACACATATTCATCTATATAATTCCCAAATATTGTACCTTCAATGCTTCAGTTTCATACCCAATTGAAATTCCCTAAAACCCTAAAACTACCCCCAATTTTATCGCTCTAAGACCCCTGCAATATAATGATAGTGAATTGCAAATGTTGTTTGCCAATTGTTTATCTTGTTGTTGATGGTGAGGATGATGTCTCAGTCAATCCCACAAAACGATAATTATAATAGCAACAACAACAGCGGCAGCCCACAAAATCATCATCACCATCACCACCATAGTCAACCAGCTCCAATCTCCTTTTCACCTCCATCCTTTTCTACGCCTCCACCCTCCTCCCTTCATGCTGTGCCCATTAATTCTTCCCAAAATAAACTTGTTCCGGCCAGGGTTCGGCTTTCAGATATTTCTCCATACGACGGAGCCCCATGTGGGGCTTACCTGAAGGCAGTGCAAGCTCTTTCTGGGTCCCTTATGAAACACAATGCGGCGGTTATTGAGCTCGGAAGCAATGATGCTGCGATCATGCGTTGCGGGTTGGAGTCGGCTAGGTTGTATTTCAGAAATAGGACTGTTGGCAAAGGAGACAGAGCTGTTTACAAGTATAGGGCTGGAAGGTACTTTTAACTTTTGCTCTTACTTGAATTTCAGTTTGATATGATTTCTTATTGGTAGTCACATGATGGAATTTGATTGATATTTGTGTGCTTGTAGCCGTAGGACTAGTTTAGAAACTAGGAGCGTTATTGAGATAAGGGTACGATTAGCTTTTTAAGCTGTGCAGTTTATTGTGGATTGTTTTAGACTATCGTAGAGACAAGTATGTTTTGACGCCTAAATTGATCTTATAGTTTCTGCCAGGAGATGCTGATGATGGTACCTTCTTAGCATTTTAGTGATTTTTGATTTTGTGGTTCCAGCCAGGGCCGACCTTGAGATTTCAGGGGTCCGCGCAAAAATAAATCATTGGCCCTAATTATAAAATATATATTCATAATTAAAAAATTTTTAATATCAAAAAAATGTTACAACACCAATAATAGAGCTCGATGTTATCCACTTTTTGTTTGATAATCATGCATTTTTAATTCAATAATTAGGAAATAAGGTAACAATTATCATTAATAGCACTTTGGCTTGGTGGTTAAATGCACAATATAATCACACAATGTCTCAAGTTCGATGCATATATAGGCAAAATTATCTACTTTTTTCATGGGCCCTGGCACAGGCCCTTCATGCCCTTGCCTAGGGCCGACCTTGGTTCCAGCACATTATCAAATGGGATTATTTTGACCTTTTATGGTGAGAGTGCAGTATGACCCTTGTATGCTGTAAAATAACATAAAAGAACCAGTTTGACATTAAAATCTATTTTCATGAACTTCCTTTTTTTTTTTTTGTGGGTTTGAGTGATGTAGATGATAGACGAGTATTCTAGGAGGTGGAGTTTTCCCGCTGATGGAATAATATGTTTTAAATTGTTTAATTCTATAAGCAAAAGGGTTTGTGCCTCGGTTATCTAACATATGAAATCCACATTAATAATCGTCTTGAAGGTTAGGATTGTCTTTAAAGCTGCATATTGAAAATGATATGTCTTCCTTACGTAGGTTTATTTTTATGTCAAAAGAGAGGGGGGGGGGGGGGGGGGGGATTGGTACAAGGTATTCCAACTTTGTCTTAGTTTCTAGGTGTCTATGCTTTCAAGGCCAACATGGTATTGTGGTTGCCAACAGTAGCTGATACTGAATATAACTTTTGTAAGGCTAGTGCAGTGGAATAATAGTTTCAGATGCATTAAGATGGCTGAAGTGTTATTTCGGTGGATATTCCGGACTAGTTCTGGATTTCTGCCTTTTGGAGTTTCATTAAAGATCATATATTCCACATAGATGCATCTCTCATGAATTTTGATTTGGAAAAACCTCAAATGTGACTCTTTGAGTGTTGTTCGTGTAAATGTGAGCACTGGCCTTTATTTTTTTGTTATTCTTACCTTAATAAATAGCTTAAGTGTAAAATATGTCTTTCTTTTTTTGCTTGCTTTACCGATCTTATGCATGTAAATATGCATGGATGCCTACTGATTTATGTTGTGTGTGCTTACCTGAATTTTAAATTGGGAAATGACACTTGATCAACTTTTGTTTGAAGGACTTTGGAAGATGGTGATTCTTCTCCACCATGCATGGCTGAAGTTTTTAGATGCTTGGGTAAGATTGCTCGTGCTGTGTTGTGTGCTATCGCTAGGCATCTCCGTCTGCGTAGCGAGTAAGTAACTGATCATACTTTTTTGTTCTCCCACACTCTTCTGATTTGTTTGGTTCCTGTTCCTTCTTAATAGCTATAATTTTCTTTAAACAGCATCTTTAACCATCTGCTTGATGATAATCCACTACCTGCTGGTGAGGAGTCCTCCTCTATGCTTGTCGCAACCTATTTTACGGCTTCTTTGCAAAATGGAAAAGGGACTACTAGTGGGGGGAAATCATCTGTTGGTGGTGAATTTGAGAAGGGATTGTTAACTCTCGTGTCGTCTGATGCTCCTGGCCTTCAGGTATCTGGACCCTCTATTATGTTTTCCTTTTACAAACATTACAACTATATGTGTTGTTTATTCAGTTTCTTACATTCTTTTATGTTGAACTCTTATTTGGTGGGTTTAATGTTTTTTCTTTCCCTCTATATAGTTTGTGGTCCTCAAATGATTTCCATCAGCTATTTGTGTACTTAGGTGTGTGACCCCAATGGTCGATGGTACCTGGCAGATAGTGGGTTAGGTTCTAGTTCTGTTTTGTTACTGACAGGGAAGGCACTTAGTCATGCTACAGCTGGCCTTCGTCCTGCTGTCTCACATCGTGTGGTTGCTGATATCTCTTCAGTTGCTGGTGTTGGAGCTGGAAGGTATTTGAAACTGTTTCTGCTTTAATAATGACAGTGTAACTAAACTGGGTTTTCCACTGTTGAATCCTTTTCCTATGAAAAGAGCATTAGAGAAAAGTAAAGCTTACTTTTCTGGTGTTCAATATTTCAGGACTTCATTAGCCTTTAGGCTTATGCCACAGAGCAATGCCATTTTGGACTGTTCTTCTATTACCGCAGCTGGTCATGTCATTCCTCACAGTTATGCTCCCATATCTGTGAGCCAATTCATGGATGATCTTTATGCTGAAGAAGATGCTTTGTGCAATCACACTGACGATACTTATGTAAGTCTTATTTTAGGAGGCTCAAGCTTTGCTAAAAGAAGCATTCTGTTATACATTGAATATAAGGTTATGTTAGCTAAATTAGAATTGTTGAAGGGAAACCAAACTCTAGATTGTTGTGTGAGCAAACCCATATAGGATAAATATATCACATAGTATATTAATTGAAGTATATTAATTGATTTGGCACGTCTACAATATTATTTTGGAAGTTGATTTGGAATGGTACTCTCTTGCTTGAGAAATTATTAAGGTGCTCTTTTACAAACTGATTACTCATCCATGTTCATATGGTAAAAAATGTAAAAAAGAAAGACTATAGGGAAAAAACGATTGTTGGAATTGGTGGTATCTTGGTTGGGAAATTGTTAAGGTATTCTGTTACAAACTAAGTACTCATCCATGATTCCATGTTACATTTGGTACAAAATGTAGAAGAAAAAGGTACAGAAAACAAAAGGATAGTTCTGGGACTTGGACTGTCTATAATAAAAAATAATGAAAATAGAACTTCAAAATTTCTGATGTTCTTTGTCCTACTTTCTCTTATATAGAATGATCCATTTGTCTAACTAACTTCATAGCCTTCTAGAAACTTCTTTCGTATCCGATTTGTGTTGTCAAATGCCATGTCCTATTTGCCAACCCCTAAAAGGTTAGTTTGTATAATTACCCCTATACTAAGCTGGTTCATTTACCACTATTTGGATGGCTGAACTGCCTAGTAGTGCTAAATAGGGAATGGAAACATAAATTAGTTATTAAGGAAGCTTCTCTCAGAGATAGAATGTAAGGAAAGAAAATCATGATGACATTGTCAATCTTTAATTTCATTTATTAGTTGTTATTATGAGAATTCCAAGCTACTTGAAGTTGAACTGTCAATTTTTTCTTGTGTTTTCCATTTGTGAGACTCTGAATTTCATCTACATTATATTACAGTAGTAGGGTCCTTGGAGACCAGATTTTTGCCGGGAATCATATATTCTCTGGTGTCAAAGAAGCAGATGAAATGGAAGTCATAGTTGGGGGCCCAAGCATCAACAAATTTTAGGCATAATAGCTATGTACAAATGACAAATCAAAAATTAGTTTTAGGAGAGAGGATAGAAGTTCTAGATTTACAAGAACAAAATTTAACTCATTACCCTCTATAGTCACTTCAGAACGTATCAAGTTCATATGATGGCACATTCTCATTACCTTCTATAGTCACTTCAGTATGTATTGTCAATTGTGAGCGTGATACTCTTGTCTAGTTTAGAGTTTTTATGAGTGCAAGGGAAAGAGAACAATCTGTTGATTTTATTTGTTGGCTGTCTAGAAACTGTATCAAAGGCATAGTTTGTAATGTTTTCAGTCTTATCATTTCACGTTTTCCATCTTATTTTATGAGTTTGTATATGGACAAGACTATTTCGACAAACTATTTAATCAAGTTTCTCGCACCAGTTGTGATTTAATGGTGAATTTGGGCTTCTTAGGGGATGGATGACTACATTACCAATTAAATTATGTGAACGTTTTTTCCTTTCCCTTTGGATGATTTATCGTTCACTATTCTTAGCATGTGTTACTTTTGTGTTATACAGTAGAGCGCCCTTCTCCATCAGTCACTATCTCACGCACATAAATATGGGCACCTTGATAAGATTAGAAACTCAAAATTTTGTCATCTTCATGTCACTAAGTCAATCATTGTCTTGGGATTTCATTCCATATACGCTTTTAGTTATTGAATCTATTTGTAATGTCATGTAGCAACCCAAGTCACGAACTGCATTCTTGCGTTCATATGTGACTCATGCAATCTTCTTTCTCTGGATTGTGAAATTAGGAATTTGGATGAATGTGAGTTTTGAGAATATTAGAAAGAAGCCTATTATATGTAAGTGAGGGCAACATATTTCCCTTGTTTGCGGTTTCATGATGTTTTAAATCTTTGGAGCTACCAACTATTGAGTAGTTTCATTTGATTTTAGGAATTGAATTTGGTGAACGTGCACTTTATGAATGAAGACAACTTTTTCTTTAAATTATAATTTGCTGTAGTAAATAAACATGTTGAAAAGTGATGTATTTGGTGAGTCAACTCAACACACATAAGTTGTTTTTTTTTTTTTGTTTTTTTTTTCCCGGTACGTCCCTAGTCATGGTTTTATGGTAGAGGATGTAACAAATAGCTCTGTGCATATGCTGCAACAAAGAATTGTTGTGATCATGGTTTCAAGCCTTCTTCATATGGGAAAAATAGAAACTATCGTTTAGAAAGATTCTGCTAGTAAAGAGTTACAAAGATTTTGAAGACCAAGATCTAAAACATTTTTTAGAAATTTAAATGGATCATTGACCATACATATTTTATTATTTTGCAACCTCATTTGTTGTTTTAAGAATCATTGCACGACTATACAAGTATACAACAATGACATTCCATTACCTCATTGCCATTAAATGACTTCCACCTAAGGTGGGGTATAGGAGGGTCGGATGTACGCCGTTTTACCTTTGTTAATGATAAAACTGACATAAATGTTGTTTTTGATTGACCCTTGGTAGCAAATGTTAGGCGCAAATTGACATAAATAAGTACACATGATTTGATGAACCATTTCATTTTAGTCCATAATGATCTGAAACCCAAGAGCTATAAATCTTTGGCCCCATCGAAATATAAACATATTCTACGATATTTTTTCTCTTTCTAAGCTATGACACCTAATATATAGTCCTGTTGGTTTCTTCGCAACCTTGTGACTAATCTTTTTCAATAGTTACACCAAGTAACACTTTTGTCATTTTGTAACATTGTGCATCTCAGGTGGAGCAAAATAATGTTAGCAAGGAGCCATCATTGAGAAGTGTTCTTTCTGATCCCATATCGTAAGTGTTTTCCCTTTTTTAATTAATAGTAGTATGTGTTTTTGTTTACTTTATTATTGCTTATTTGCTGTTTCTTTTGGTTTTTGTTCTTTGATGTTTTACTGCTATATTTCTGGTGTAGTTTCAATTAATTTGATTTTGGAAAACCTTTAATGAGTTAAACTCTAGCCGACCTTAATCTTTTGGGATTAAGGCTTTTGGCATTGTTGTCGAGTAATGTAGTTAAACTAAAGTGATACAGCGTTAGCCTTTCAAATCTAAGTTTTTAATTACCCTATTCTTAACTTTAGTAGTATAGCGAGTACGAGACGAACCCAAAGGAAGCGTTAGAGTTCATTTGTATTTTTTTCTAATGCCTACTAAATAACTAGTTGAACTTTAGACTAAGTTAATTGTTTGTCATAAAAACTTGTTTTTAGAATATTAACGATAATAAAATGCCCAAGCGGGTTATTTTGATCACTAGTTCATTAATCAAATATTGATGAAGTTGGTAGGCTTGATGAACATAGTAATTACTCGAATGGGGGAATTACTCTTTATCTTTTATCACATTATTATCCCCTTCCTAAATGATACATTTATTTAAAAATATTAAGATTCCCTCTCGGGCTCACCTAATACTATTAATTAATTGCTATCAAACGTAAAAATTCAGTTAGATTTATTTTCTTTATTAATTATCTACTTTCGTATGATAATTTCGTAACAATCTTAAGGCTAGAATAAAGTTTCGTTGAATTAAGCTTAGAAAACTTATTATAAAACTCTACTCTAATACTAGATCTTTCATATTGTCAACATTATTAACCTAGCTTCTTGACATTTAATCTTATATTCAATCATAAATTATATATAATCATATCAATACAACCATTAAGGTCCACATTTGAGTAAGGAACTTTTATCTAATATCCTAGCCTAAAAAGATCTACTCACTATTCATGGAAGTAATCAACAAACAGATATAACAAATATTTCCCATTATGACCGCGACAATAGAAACATAGTATTCGTGAAGAAGCTCATGCATATGGGAAGAACCTTTGGACAACATTATACGTCCTATATAAAACAAAAGCCTTATTCATGGTGGTACATAGCACGTGAGGTTTTGTGTATCGGTAAATCAGTGCAAATGCAACCAAATAATGCTTCTTCCTTAATCTCTTATTGTATACCCGCCCAACGCACAAAACATCTTGACACCAAGGTCCCCAACTCGACGCTACTCAGGGTTGGATATTTAACTAAGGCAAGAGTAGCACAGTTTGTAATTCTAGTCTTGTAACCTATCTAAAAATCAAACCAAAATAATTTACTAACCCATTATCTGGTAATCAGTGTCGACCTCTCTTTGCGCTATGATGAATTTGAGGCTTCGTTGATTTGTCTAAATGGTGAATCGTCGGCCCAACAAGTATTGTCGCTAGCACAACGGCTATAAACTTCTTTGGATAATGCGACTTACCCTATCGTGTTTGACCCGAAATAAACCAACAGGAGCAAGCCTTGCATCAACATCGTTCCAACACCTTATCTAGAAGCATCTACTTTGATCACGAATTGGGATTCACAATTAAATATCCCCAACACACGAGTCTCACTCAAAACCTTCTTTAACTTTACAAGATAGTAGTTGTGTCAAGTCCCAGTCGAAACTATTTTTGAACACGAGTTGGGTTTTATGGGCATATTTCTGATAAATCGCCCATAATATCCCATGAGGCACAAAAATCCCATAAGCTCTCTCAAATTTTAGGCACAGTCCATAATGATATTGCATTTTGTCTTAGCCAATTGACACCTATAATTGAACCCACATGCCCCAAAAAAGTTATAGACTCCTCTCATACTCACATTGATGAACATTAGCATATAATTATTGTTGTGTCAATGTGGACAACACAATAGAGAGATAGTAAACATGCTTTTCCAAGCTCTATATACTAAAATATGATAAAAAAAAATACCAAGATAAAACATCACATAGAGTGGTTAAAAAAAATATTATTCATCATTAATTCAAAAGTTTTGGGAGCATTAGTTAGGCCAAATGGCATCACCAAAAACTCATAATGACCCTCACTAGTTCGAAAAGCGATCTTATGAGTGTCCTCTTCACAAACCCTTATTTGATGATACTCGAACTTGAGATCGAGTTTAGAAAAGATTTTGGCTCAATATGATTCATCCCAGTCATCTATAACCAGCATAGTAAAGTTATCTGGCACCGCTTCTTTATTAAGAGTTCGGTAGTAAACACAAAAACGCTACAAACCATCCTAATTTTTTTACTTTTTTTACCAAAAAAACCGGGCTCAAGAAAGGACTCTTAAGACAGTCTAATTATTTCAACAAGCAGCATATCATCCACTAACGTTTCTATCTCATCTTTCTGAATCTTCCCACTAATTGAGTTTCCCCCTTGTTTGAGAATAAGCTTGTGGTCATTACCTTGAAAAACCACTGCAACACTCGTGCACAACCCCTTTAATGAACCCAAGAACATTCACAATTAAATTGTCCTACATCTTCTCCACCGATGCAATTTCTAACTTGTTTGATTCCACGAAATATTCCACCTCATTCCTACTTAATTTCTTTAATCAAGAAAATTATTACCTAGCTAATGAGAGATCCCCTTTCAATGTTATGTTCTTACTCTCAAGCTGAAATCTCATCACGAATTCTTTCCACTTTCTAATTAATGTATACCGCTTCTCTTGCCACTACATCAAAACTCCTAAGTTCAGAAGGATGAAATTCTCGGTCATCGAAACAAATTCCAAGTCCGACAATGCATTCCTACACTATCCATACGCCAAAATTGCCTTGTCATCACCAACAGTAATCCCAAAGCCCTCATTTCCTTCCAATCACAATTCCAATTTTTCCATTTTACCCCAAGAAAAAAAAATACTCTATAATCACTCCCTCACTTCCATTAATCTTCCCCTCGTACGTTCATAGTTTAGGATTATCTATTCAAACGACACCTTTTCGTGAACCACTTAATGTGGTCGAAGGGTGTTCTTGCTCCACACAGCTCTCATCATAATTGCTAGTCTCACTATTTGCCTCTTTGTTACCACAAGTAGTAAATGAAGTCCGTTTTCCTTGCATTGGTGACCCATGTTCCACTTCTCATCACATTTTAAACATATTACTTTGGCCCTTTTTTCTTGATAAACTTTGTCGCCAAAGCCCTTTTTACGATTATAATTGCTAAACTGTTTTTTGTTTTATCTTTAGTTTTTATTAATAATACATTTCCTTTTTTTATTGATAGTTTTAATTGAATTTTTGCTAGTTAATATAAATCTTCTAGGTTTATCATCTAATATTTTTGTACTTTTTCCAAATTAAACCTTAAAACAATTTAAATCTTTAATTCACAACTGCAAGAGATTTACTAATCTAAATTTGCATCTATTTCAATCCATTTCGGTCTCCTAAACCAATCTAAACAAAACGTTCATCTACTACCCGAGTCCAAAAAGATCTACTCAGTATTCATGGAAGTGATCAACAAAACAAATATATTAAATCAGTCATGATACTAAACATGAAAAATCAATTATAAACAATAAATAAAAAAAATTAAAAATAATTTTTATAAAGAGATAAAGTGAATAAAAACTAAATGAGAATAGCAAAATGAAGAATTATGAATGCAAAAATAATTTAAATTTGGATAAGTAAATTTCTCACAATTTACAATGGAAAAAGTATTGAATTTTTTTTATTTTGTTCTAAGTTGCAAAAGATAATTAAACTTGATAAACTATTTATATTTACCTAATAAAACTTCAATTAAAACTAATAATAATAAAAGAAAATGTGTTACTACTGAAAACTAATGATAAAAACAACATACAATTTAAACAACCTCTAAAATCATTTGGCGAGCACGTGTTCATCGGCGTGATTCAGGACAATGTGGACCACGTTCGACGACCTTCGTATGCCAAGGTTGACGGGTCTCGACAACTATTTCTACACAATATTCTTCAATTAATCCATCAATTTTAACCATTTTGACATTTGATGACTCATCGATTATTACTTTTGACAAGTTGTCTATCTCTCGACATGGAAGCTCTAAATAAATTTATTTTGGGACTTTTCTTCCGTAATCGCAACCGTTACCGCATTTTTATTCTATGGTTCCCGTGGTTAAAAATCGTTGATGGTAAAGGCCAACTACACTAGTGATAACTATAAAGGTGAAAGTGAGTGACTGTCACTTTGTTATACAGTTAATGAAATGTGTATAAATTGCAGCATTATGCTAAGGTGATGATATAGATTTTTCAGAGTTCTGTGTATGCTCAGTTTTACAGGAGCAGCTAATACTTTTACCTATTTTGTCCTTGTTTCTTCATGTTATAACCTCTACCTTGATTTTGAACTTCGTGTATAGAACTCAGTTCTTTTTCTCTACTTGATTGATGTGCAGGGGTACATTTCTTGAAGATGCTATGGTTGTCTCATGTGGACACTCATTTGGGGGTCTCATGCTGAGAAAGGTTGTTGAAACGGTAATATCTGATTACTATATATCATAATTATAGACTAGATGGTAGTCTGGTGTTTTTCATCCTATTAGGCTCTTAGCCTTATATTTGCATGGTTTGCGATGTTTGGAGGTTCAATTCCTGTTTGGTTATATCTATATTTTTTTTCTTAAGAATTCATCTTTTTGTTCATAATACCATGGGAAATCTTATGTATTCTGTTTTTTGGTACTTCTTGTCTATTTTAAAAAATGTTAACTGAAGGAATTTATCTATCTCACTGTATTCTTGTGGGAGCATGTGCCAACCCTAAATTCCACATGCTGTTTTTGACATTTATTATAAGTAAGAAACAAAGTAACTAATAGAGCCCTATGTTGTTGTTCGTGATGCCTTATTTAAAGGTTGAGTAGGTGGAATATATATTTTTCAAGTAGTTGAAGGCGGGAAGAATGCAAGAATGCAAACCATATTTTGATATTTTCATGTAATCCTGCAGAGCGTCACTTGATTCTTATATATTTCTGCGGAAATGTGAATCAGTCTTTTGTCTAAGTTTATGCAAGTGTTTCAGAAAATATGTTCCGAAATCTAAGAGTGCTGAAAAAAATTAATATAAGACTCAAGTAAGATGGGATGAGATTATCTTTTTGTAAAATTTAAGGATGACTTAATTTTGGTAGTCACAAAAATAGCTGTGCATTGCTTGTTGTAATTATTATGTAGTAATATCCTATCTTATTAGACACCATTTTTTCTTAGGCTATGGGGTAATCAATACATTTGGTGAAGGGGATATTGTACAATTATGTTTGTTGGACATTAGGAATGGCAGAACTGTGGTGGATTTACTAAAGTACAAAGTTGCAAGTTTATTTGGTACAATAGCCTCATACATACTATGTTGCTATGCAATTTGTGACTTACACAATGAGAAGTTATGACCGCTGATTATTTGCCTGACAGTCCAGGTGCATGCTGTGTCACAAGGAGATTGACACCCGGTCATTGATTCCGAACCATGGTATTCTCCTCTAATTGACTTTTAATTTCGCATTTCAGCTTTAATTTATTCATATTTAATTAAAAAATTGTCTTTGCTTATATCTATCTCTCTTAGGTAACCTTAGTACTAGAGAACGACATCCTTTCATTCAAGGACTTTGTTCTATGCAATTGAGAATAATCTAATGCCAATTTACTTTCCTCTGCGTTTTTGAATGACTTTGTCTATTGTCATTGGATGTTCTTCATGCAGCTTTAAGAGCTGCTGCTGCAGCAGTGAAGCATGAGGATGATCGAAGGCTTTTTCATAATGCAGCACTTCGAAAGCGACGAAAAGAAATGGGTGATCAGATAGATTTGGGCAGGAAAACTAATAAGGTACTAATGTTATAACTAGCTCTATTGCTCTCTTGTTTTCCTGTGGTCAGGCTGTCAGCTATCTACATTTTGCGGTATGCAACGTTTTTTTACATCTTTAAAACGCTGTAAACATCGGTCATTTTTTGAACACCTTTACAACGAGACCATTATGATGCAATGCGGCCTTGTTTTTACACTATGATTCAACCTACTAGGATTTTTTATTTGTCAGACTCACATATATTTGAGCTTATATTATAGATTTGATTTTTGTGTGGCCCTAATATCTATATTTTAAGGAGTTGGCTACTTTATTTTTTTTACCCTTAATATACCTATGATTTTGTCTTAGCTTGTTCTTGCTACCTTTTTTTCCAATTAATTTTTTAAAAATACTGAGTGCTTAAGATAATTGGTTCATATGGGGCATTGTTCTCCTAGGATATGGTTTATGCCTGGCGACTCTTTGGTCGTATCCTCCTTTAAGGGTATGGTTTGTACGTCCCTCCCCAGTTCATGATCATAGTTTCTTGCCCGCTTATGGGTATCCTCCTTTATGGGTATGGGTATGGGTATGGGTATTGTTTATTGCCCGCTTTCATTTTTTCCGTAGGGTGTAGATTTGGTACCTAGGAGTGTCATATTTTTCGTTTGATCGTTTTTGATGTTCCTCTTGCAAAACTTTTCCAGGAGGATGGGAATATTACTCCAGATAGTGGTCTGCAAAGAGCAGTTCAGTATCCATTTTCTGTAAATGAGAAAGTAGTGATCAAGGTGAATTGTTTGATGACCCCGATATCTTCAAGAGAGTTTTTTCCATAATGTATTGACTCTGTAATTTGTGCAGGGGAATCGTAGGACACCCGATAAATTTGTTGGGAGAGAAGCTATAATAATATCTCAGTCTCTTAATGGCTGGTGAGTTGATTAAATTTTTGCATTAAAAGCATGCATGTTCCAATTTGGTCTCTTTTCAATTAATGAACTGTATGCAAATTGGCTGGAAAACCTTTTGGTGTTAACAATTGGTCTTCGTACTTCTTTGTCTCATTCAGTGCTACTATTCATTTTGAAAATGCTTGAATGTTCTCATTCTGCATGATAGCACTCCAAAGAGTTTATTTTGCCAGCTTGAACACTTCTAACATTTGGGAGAATCATAGAGTCAAGATCAGAATGAGAGATAGAAGTTTTTATGGAACTTTCTCCTCTTAACTTGTACACCAAATAAACTTTCCTTTCTAATGAGTGTTGCCAGCCCTAAGGTCTAACCATGCAAATTCCTTATCTGTGGTGCTGATTAGAATGTCTACCTTGACGGATTGAGAGATCTGTGTGGCTTAGATCTTACTGTGTCCACTGTTTTCTATTCAGGATTGCAGCCAATTAATACATTATTTCCCAAGTTTAGTTACTTTTTCCTTAATTTGTTAAGTAATAGTGGGAGATGGGTGTCATCAGGAAAATATGCAGTAGTGGTTTAAAGACCATATCATACTGCAGAATCAAACAGTTTGTGACCAATTGTCAGTTAAAACTTTTTGAATCGGAAGAATCCTTCTGTTAGTTCTTGAGGTTCAGCTTTTAATGTCCATCAAAACCCATAAACTCCCTCTGTCGGCAAGTTTTCTCCATCCCTATAAATAGCGCTCACTTTTCAGTGGTGAAAACTTATGAGGATTGAGTAGTATATATAGTATGTTATTTTGTGTGTGTGTGTGTTAGAGTCTTGTGCTTCTTGTCGAGCATTATAACAGCCTTTTTTTCTGAATGCCACATCAGGTATTTGCTCAAAATATTGGGAAGCGAGGAAAGTGTTCGCTTGCAATATAGGTCTCTCCGAAAGCTCACTGATTCACAACGAGAGGATATGTGTGGATCAGAGCCTATTCAAGGTAGCAGCAGTGAACATGATTCGTGATTGCTCTCTCCATACTCCCAGTGTTCCCGACTTCGAATCACCCATCAGCCTCATTCCTTGCTGTATCATCATCTTCACGTAAATTGGTCTTTAGGGTAATTAGCTCTGCTAATTATCTATGCTTGATTAGTATATTGAGTGTGCTTTTATTAATCATATTTTTTCTATTTGAATATGTAGGTGAAACCACAGTAGCTACTATCTTAGGGTTGTGTATAGACATTTAAAGAGCCCAAGGGCATTTTACAATATACTTCCTCCGTTCCATAATACTTGCTACATATTCCATTTTGGGAAATTTCTTATTACTTGCTACATTTCCTTATTTGGTAACAAACAAATCATTTAAAGTTATACCTACTCGTACTTTCATCTTACTCTATATCTAATTACTCCTATTTTTCTTTTTCATTTTTCAACAAATAATATTAAAAAATTCCAAAAAGCAACTTTTCACCTATTGCTCATCATTGCACAATTACTCCTTAATATTTGTGCCCATGCAACGGTAGCAACTAAATAAGAACGGAGGAAGTACAGACGTTGTACCATGAATCCCTACAAGATTATATTTAGCGTTAGCTTAGTAACTGCATTTATATTCTCATATTGGGTGAAATAAAAGTGTGTTTGCTTCACTTTACCTTTCCGATTGTTCGTTCGTGAAACCTTCACTTCTAAAGACCGCTTGATTGGGTTGACAAGTCTGAACCCGACCTGTATGTTTGATTCGATTGGTGATGGCTTGCTAGAACCCGGACATTGCTCAAAGGTAATCAATGACAATGTAGGCTTTGCTCTCTAAATAAGGTGGGTGTTGAGGGAACAATTATGTGAAAGAAAATATGAGCTTATATGGGTAATTTATGAGGTGCTAGTATAAAAGAGAGAAAATACTAAAAAATTGAAGTGGGTGAAATATAGGCAAAATTAGGTTCATATTATGGAGAAAAAAAACCGTTGGTAAAATTGTTTTGAAATTTTACTTTATCATTTTCTATGGTCGTTTTAGATAATACTATTGTAAAAAAACGTCAAAGTTAAATACAACCAATCAGATTGTGGCAAGTGTACCACTCATATAATTGTTTGTGTGACCGACTTTTTTTTCTTTTCCAGTTTTCCCTTTTCCACCGTATGATTCATAACATGTTGACATTTTTCTCTCTTTTTATCCAATTCTCTTCATTTCCTCTTCATTGTCTTCATGAAGAAGACCAAGACCATTTCTATTGGCCAAGATTATTGCGAGGATGTGATGTTCTCTTGTATGTTCATGTTCTAAGAATTAGGATTTTTTAACTTGTTTTCAAAAAGTTTAAAAAGACAAGCACATTATTGATTAGTAATGCAACATTGGCAAACACATCATGGAATCAAAAGTACAAACTACGTTATCTACTAAAGCAAGATGAAGCGACAAACTAACTAATGCATTTAGCGCTCAATCTCTCCCACAATGACTTATGATATAAGAAAAAGAGATAGAAAGTTAAAACACAATGATATGTTGCTTGTAGAGTTATCCAAAATTGAAATGATCAACCAAAATCGAGTATGATCCCACGCGACTTGAAATAACATGTATATAAAATTTGAACTTAGATTCAACCATCTCGCAATTACAATTTTGACTTAAACATCATAGGTGGTTTTCACATGCAATTCTCTAGGCCAGGTTATGTATGTTAATCTTCTAGTGATCTTGGACAAGATGGGTCAAATAACAAATCACCATCCACATTATCTCGAAAATTTGAAACAAATAACCAAGAAAATATAAAAATTCACATAATAGCCAAAGTTTAAAACTATTTTCAAGATAAATAGTTTATTCCCAAATTAGAGGTTTGGCGTGTTTGCTGTAGTAATAGCGATCAAAGACCTTGATCAGTGGCGGATCCAGGGTTCGGAGTCCCAGGGGGCACCAACTAACAAACGAAATTTTGGCGCAGTTTCATTTGTAAAATTAACAAGAAATTTTTAAAAATTTTGAAGAAATGACAAGTAGAATCACGATAAATTTATCAAAATTATGATCTTATTCTTGAAAATGTTTTTCGTAATTAAATACTAGCATTTTTGAATAAAAGAATACTAGTAATTAACATTTATCTTAATCATATGCATTACCTTAACTAATATAATAATTTTATTAAATTCATTTCACTTTATTTAAAATAACGTAACTAGAGAAAAAAGTTAAATATACTCTAAATATAATGTGTATGTTGTAAATAAATAGTGAATTGATCTATATAGTGCATGTTCTTTGTTAAGGTCGTCTCACCAAGTATTTGTAAATAAATAGTGAATTGATCTCACCGTGAGACGACCTCAACTGGGTCAGCTTACAGTATTCTTAAAAAAAATGCTTCTCGTACAAGTGGAATTTTAGTTTTCATATATTTATTTATTTATTTCACTAATGAGCTGCTTGTATGGGCCCGTCTCATGGTGAGACGATCTCATACAAGACTTGCTAAAATTTTAAATATAAAATACCTTAAAAATAAAGAAAATTAAACAAATTAAAATCAACTGGCCTAATAAAAAAAATGGGACAAAATAAACAAATAAATTAGACAAACTTACTAAAATGAGAAAATATTTATCATCAGAAGAATTCAATATTAATTTTATATTTTTACACTGACCAATAGAAAAGTCTAATTTAAATTTTTAAAAAACGCCTAGGGGCACGTGACCCCGTGTGCCCGAGTATACGTCCGCCACTGACCTTGATCCAAGCTTCTTTGATCGTTGTTACTAATAGCGAACATGACGAAACTCTGCTTTGGGAAAAAATTGCTTATCTTGAAAATTTTAAAACTTTGGCCATTATGTGAATTTTTTTATGTTTTTCTTTTAATTCATTTCAAATTTCCATTATCTTGACCTTCACACAATTTAGCAATAGATAGAGGGCCTTATAATTCTTTTTAATTCTATTTTTTTTTCTTAATATTTTTTTTTGAAAAAACGACTTAGCAACGATTAGTGCTAAGTACTAATTGAGAAAGATAAGAAAATAAGATCCTCCAAAGAGTGCTCCAAATAAATACTCCAAGCTACAAGCTAAAATCTCTAAATGCTAATACTTTTAAGCTCCCAAATTAAGTACACAACTTTAAAAATAATGATTCTCTAAGTACCCAAAGTAATCACCCTAAAATGAAGATAATTTAAGCCACATAAAGGGTGTTTTAAGTTCCATTTTCTTGAATTTCTTCAACTAATGATAAAGGTATTAAGGTAGTAAGATTTTAATGAAGTGAAAATATACGAAAGAATGTTAGAAAGATTTGATGATGGTAATGTAAGTGATCTCACGACTAAGGGATAATAATTATAATGGGTTTTGGCAACTTCTACTTCATAAATTGTATGCAAAAAGAGTGTTAGAAGTATGGAAGATGGTTAATTTGTGCAAGTGATTTGGAGTATGTAAGTGTATGTGTAAGAGTTGGAATGTGAAAGTAAACTTGTAAGAATTGAAGTGTGTTAGTGGGTGTATAAGAGATTGAAGTATTTAAGAATGTTAACTCGTGTAAGAATAGAGGTGTTCATTCGGGTGATCAGGTCGATTTCGGACAGGTGTCATTCGGTTCGGTTGTATCTCGGATCAATTGTTTTTCGGTTGTGCGTTGCATCGGTTCACAATCGGGTTAGGTTGGTTAGTCACGGTTCGGTTGAAGATCGGTTATTCAAGCTATCGGGTTAGCATCGGTTCGGTGCCGTTGAAGTTCGTGTCGAGTGTTAATCGGTGTTGGTTTGTCATCAGTTAATTATTGATTCTGTTTTGTCGGGTACAAATCAAGTTCAAGTTTTTTTAAAAACAGAATTCGACTATGTTTTACCAATTACTATCGATCGAGTCAATATCAAATTAAGTTGTTAGGATCGAGTCAATATCAAATTAAGTTGTTAGTCATTTTTTAATTGATGACAAGATTCTCTTTACATAAAGCAAAATAGTTAACAACAGATCTTGGGTAAGACCGTCTTAGAATAAGACGTGGCCCAATATGGAGCCCATCAGCCTTTTCCATTTCTCTAGGCATTTTTAATTTAACTCTTAAAGGTATCAATTTTGACCTTAAAGATATCAAGTTCAACGTAAAGTGGTACCCCAGAGGTATGGGTTATTCTCAATGGTGCCCATGAGTCTTTTTTTCTAATGGTACCCCTACCTTTGTGCGGTAACGACAATCGTGACATTATGGTGTTTTTCTCTGCTATCTCACACTTAAAATTCATTTAAAACCAAACCGTGGTTTGTTTTTGATTACTTTGCTTTCCCTCTTCATTTTCCCTCCTCAAGAATACGTTTTTACTCTATGTTCATCATCATCATCATCATCATCATCATCATCATCTTCTCTTGATTACGCCATTGTTGTCGATTCGTCCTCCTCACTGTTGTTGTACTTCACGCTGGTTAGTCCTCTAATATTCCTTCCTTTTCTTTCTCTACATGCAAGATGTTGGATTGTTTCATTTTTTGCCCTAATTGTTGACTCTGTCGCTGCATTTATTTTCCATTTTTTCGACTTAAGATCTGCGATAATTAGGGTTTAGTCGTTGAATTATGGTGTTTAAAGATGTTCTAAGTCATTGTATTAAAATTTGAACCCTAAAAATTAGGGCTTTTTTGAATTTTGAGTTTTTTGTGCAATGATTGATAGTTGATGTTTTTTATTTTGGTTTTTTTGTTGGTAGATTGTAAATGGATGATTATGTTTTGTTGAAGTTTATGTATAGGGTAATGAGACAGAAGTGTTTGTTGAGGATGTAAACCTAATGAACTTGTTAGACATGATCATAGACTTTTGGGATAAAGTTGAGTCTTTGGGACATTTAATGCCTGATCATCCCAGTTTCAGTTATGTTCACAAGAAGAAACATGTTAAACTTGTTGATGAAAAAACATTGTTGGAGATGTTTAGCAAAAATAGGGGTCAGGAAAGTATTTGCATCCATGTTAGAGATTCTAAACCTAATGCACTCTTAGATAATGTAAGGAGACTTTGGGAACTTTAAAGGAAAATGCACAGAAGAAAGAGATGTTAACCATTCCTAACACTGTTTAATCTGATGATGGTGATGATGATGATGTTGTTATGATAATTCCAAACCCTAGAGTTTCCTATAAAACGCAACCTGTTTTGAATGTGGATGATGATGTAGACCCACTCCAAAACCTGTAAATAGAAGAGGAAAAACACCCTGATGAAGATGTTCATGTTAAAGTATCTATAAATCTTGAGGAACATGATGCTGTTGAGGAAGGTAATATGGATGTTGATGTTGATGTTGAGGTTCCTGTAAAACCTGATGAACCTGTTTACCTGAGGCTAATATGGATGCTGATGATGATGTTCATGCTGAGGAAAATGTTGTGAATGATGAGGATGATATGGAATTGGACCTTATTCCTACCCCATTGTAGATTATTAAGCCCAAGGACTGGAGACCATCCAAGAGGAACTTTAGGCCCAAACTACCTGTTCTTAGGAAACAGAGGAAATATGTTGGCACTGAAATGGAGCCCCCACCATCTCCTGGTAACATAAATGATGTGATACTTGAAAATGTTGAATTCTTAAATGAGATAAACCAACATGATATGGAAGCTACCGAGGAGTGTTATAAGGAGGTTGTTGAGAATGAGAGAGAGGAAGGTTATGTGGAGAAAACATCCAAAAAACACCTAAGAAATCACCTAAGAAATCTGCAACCCTAAAGAAAACCTCAAAAGCTACTTTGACCAAGAAAATTCCAAAGAGTACTATGAGAGGGAAGGGAATTAAGGAGGTGGTTATAAGAAAGTCTTCAAGGTTAGTTCAATAGAATAAGGAAAAGGAGGCTATTGCATCTGCTTTAGGAACCTTACTGAGTGACAATGATGATTATTTTTCTGTTCATCCATGTCATTGCATACTAGTGACAGTGAGAGTGTCTCTTTGGTAGATAGTGATGAAGAGGTTGAGGTAGAGGATGTTGATGCAGTTAAAGACAACTTTGATTCATTTGAGGGTCTAGTTTGGGATGATCAGAGTGATAATTCTGATAATTATTTGGCTAAATTGTATAGGAGTGGCGAGTTATATGAAGACAAATCCTTTGGCAACATTGTGATAGAAATATCTGAGGGATGTTATTATTGATTATTGTATACAATCTGGTTTTTCAGTGGTTGTTGATAAAGCTGACAAGAGTACGTACACAGTTAGGTGTAGTGATGCAAATTGTGAACACAAAATCTCACAAGAGACGGTCTATAGGATAGACTACAAAATTGGGCCAGCCCATTTCCTTTAACTAATTTTTTTATTATAATATCAATTATATTATGTTATAATCCTAAATGTAAGGTATTATAACTTCGAATATACTATTCTATAATCCCAAATATAAGTTATTATAACCCCAAATAATTTATTATAACCCCAAATATACTATGTTATATTTTGGGCTGGGCTTCATGGATTCCGTCTATAGAATAGACCGTCTCTCATGAGACTTACTGAATTGTGAATAGAGATTGCATGCTTCAAGGCTGCCTGATAGGGTTACTTGGGCTATCAATAAAATCCAAAATGCAGAGCACACATGCTTAGAGTTAGAAACCAGAAATGTATGGTGACTAGACTTGGGATAACGGTCGGTCGGGCGGGTGACGGGTCGGGTCAATTTCGGTCGGGTCATTTTCGGATCGGGTCATTCTCGGGTCGGGTCACTCCAACGGGTTATGACTTACAAAATTTAAAATTATTTTTTACATTTTTTTTATTATTTATAAAACTTTTTTTAATAAAAAAACTATTTCTCATCCCTATGACATTAATCCACATATCAATTGACACAATATTAAAGCCTTATGTGATTCAATTTAAGTTATAAAAACCAGTTATTGCGACGCTCGTGTTCTAAACTTTAAATCTCTATGTATAGTTGGATTTGTGACATACATGTCACATTAGAGAAATTAGATGTACGATTTTCAAAAAATAGTTGGTATGTCGTGTTCATTTAAGTGTAAGGAAATAGGAAATTTATACTACTTTTGAAAGACTTGTAAGATACGCGCTTCATAAAAGTTATTGTGTTTGATTATTAAAGTTGTAAGGTTAGATAAAAATGACGTTACATATCTTATCATTTCCTAATAAAAAATATCTTCACAATTGTCATGTTAGAAAGTTATAAAAATAACTAAGTACTTATTTCATCTTATAAGATATGCGTTTTTATAATTTAGGGTAGCAACTAGCAACATTCCTTAACTGAAAAGCTCATTCAAATGGGCAAACGTTTTTATAAATTATATTGATTTGCTTCCTAAAATGTAGAAGAATTAAAAACTCATTTGACGAATTTAACAAGATATATGTATTCAATTAAGATGATTATAACGTCCTTTTTTTAAAAGATAAATAATTTTGATGGATAAAAAGACGCTAAATGCGTGTTTTTTCAAATTTATTGATGAGTTTTAGGGTTCAAGTGATATGCTCAATATGTTGAGATACTTTGAAAATAATTTTATTTAAAATGAATTCTGACATTGAGATTACTCTAAAAATTGATATTGGACCTGTCAAAACGGGTCGGTCGGGTCATTTTCGGTCGGGTAATTATCGGGTCGGTCATGTTTCGGGTTAAGTCGCTTTCGGATCGGTCGGGTTCGGGTTTTATCGGGTCGGGTCCCGGGTTCATTTTTGAGTCGGATCAAATTTTCCAGGTCTAATGGTGACTATTAAATGGGCTTGCAGTGTATTAGAGGACATCAGGGCCAATAATGACATCCCAGGGAAGGCCTTGAATGAGCTTTCATTTTCCAGATATGGTGTTGAGATGGCTCAAGCAGGTTTGTAAAGGGTGAGAAACATGGCATTGAGTATCATTAATGGAGGGCATGATACATCATATAGTGCATTGCCATCTTACTGTGATATGATTAAATTAACAAATGAAGGGTCACATGGAAACTGTGCTTGGTATCCCATTTCATTAGTTTCAATAATGAAGTTAAGATTACATAATACCATAACCCTAAGTTAAGATTTCATTAGTTTACAATACATAGATAAGAATTAGGGCTTAACAATGGCAATAACCAACAACAACAGGAAAAACATAGAACATATTTCATGAAAACAACAACCCTAAGTAAGCCATCAACCTTATTGGACAACTCTAAAATAATAGATTTCTGGTCATTAAATTGTTCTCCATTCATGACAGCAAGAGCAGGCCCTTGAACCTCTGGAAGTGCAGCTTCATCAAGATTTTTCTTCAAATCATAAGAATAGCCCCATTCAAATGCTTGGCACAAAATACATTTGTAGTATATTCTTCCAAGATTGGTAACTGAACCGAAAACCCTAACATCATAAAACTTAGATGGATCACAGTCACATTTCTTCAACCTTACCCAACTATCACCAACTTGAATGGAGTTAACATTATTGATTGTTTGTTGTCTTTTGGTGGTACCAGAATACACTTTGCTGCAAAATGATGAGTTTCTAGAAGAAGTAGTCATGGAAGGAGAAAAAAGAGGAGAGTGAAGAGAGAAGGAGACTCGTTCAGAAAGAAAAAAAAGAAATAACCTGGGTATATAAAAAAAACAATTAGATTCAAAATTTAACGGTGGGTTAACAGAAAAAAAAACACCATAATGTCACGATTGTCATTACCGCACAAAGGTAGGGGTACCATTGGAAAAAAACACTTGTGGGCACCATTGAGAATAACCCATACCTCAGGGGTACCATTGATAATTTCCCAAGTAAAAATTTCAAATTGAACCTATAAATGATTAATTTTAACATTAAAGTGATCAATTTTTACCTAATATAATTGACGGTGATAAGTATTGAATTGTATGTTGTTATGTACTTCATTTAATTTGTTTATAATTGATATAGTTAACATCATAACAGAAACAAGATAATGTCATAATTGATGCAAGTCTAGTAATAATTGACAGTGATAAGTAATGAATTGTATGTTGTTATGTAGTTCATTTATTTTGTTTATAATTGATATAGTTAACAACATAACAAAAACAAGATAAAGTCATAATTGATGCATGTTTGGTGATAATTGACTGATGTCTTTAAGGTCAAAATAAAAAACCTTTAAAGTTCAAATTGAAAAATGCCCACAAAATGAAAAGAACCAAAAAAATGACATCTGGACCGCGTGTAGTACACGCGCCTGAGAATGGGCCCGCCCAGTTGTGGTCTTATTCTAAGACGGTCTTACGCAAGTTTTTGTAAATAATTAAAATGTAAATCAATTAGTGATCATTATTACTTTTTTATAGTTTTACTTGTTTGATCGGAAATTAAAATTATAAAGTTCTATTAATTTTCATCTAATAGGATTAAAAGTAGTTAAATAAACATTGGCCATTGATTGTTAACTCTAAATATATGAAACCATCTATTTATAAAATTTAATTTATTAAAGTATCTATTACTTTGTTTGATTAAATAATAAGATGATTGAATATGTGTCTATCATACTTCTATGTTAAAAATTGGTTCAGGTTTAAAGCAATTCGGGTTAAGTCGGTTTTAGCCAGATTGAGTTTGTTTTCGAGCATGATTTGGATCAGATATGACTCTGGTCGGTCATTTTTAGGTTCGAAATCTCGGTTAACGATTATGTGTCAGTTACAGTTCGGGTTAAGGTTTCCAATTTTCGGTTGTCAATAGGTTCGGGTCCAACTTCAGTTAGGGTGTTGTCGGTTCGATAAACCTAAAAAGGAAAACATTTTCGAGTCGTTTTACTTTCGGTTTCGATTTAGATTTTCGAGTCGGGTCACTTTTAAACAGCTCTATGTAAGACAATGGTAGTAGCTTGTAGAAGTGATAACATCATCGGGATAAATAAAATAAATTTTAATTCATCAAATTTTTGTTCGAGTTTGTACAAGTGAATATGCTTTTAGAATAATGGGCAAGTTTGATTATGAAAATTGATAGTTTACTTACAAAATTTTGCTTAAAACTATAATTAAATTTTGCTTTGTTCGAGCAACCTTTATGTCAAGCCTTGACTCGATCAAGGCATGGTCCAACGCTTTAGTGAAGCATCACTTGCCCCACATTAAGCATCTCATCGATCATTCCAAACCTCAATTCACCACCAGTCGACACATCCTCATCGTTATTCTCTCAAAAGTACAAGTTAAGGCATGTTCGATTAAAAGTTGAAATTCATCATCGTTATTAAGAGTTTTGTCACTTGCACTAACAATAGAGATCTTAATATTCCTAAAATAAGAGATCTTCTTAGAACAAAATTCGCCCATAGCTTATTGGGTCCAAAATCAGGAGACTATAATTTAGCTGGTATCATTCAATTTAATATTATATTCCTCTTTAACTAGGGACTAGGGTATCTTAATATAAAATCAAATTTAACCTTAATAGAAAAAAAACTAAAATTTGCACTAAGACAAATAAGAAGGCAACAATTTGTACATAGAATACAATACAAGCTGAAATAGACATGTAATCACGGACTAATTACACGTCTAATCTAAGCTTCTTTCTTGACATTACAGCTTGTCTTTGATGCTTGTGATTCATATACGTACCTTTCTCTACTACCCACATTATTTCCTCTATTTTTTATACATAATATTTGGCTTTATTCTTTAATACTTTTTAATTTATTCCACTTGGGTAATAATTAATGACATATTAATCTCATTAATCAAAGCAAATTAAAAGTTAATATGTGTTTTAATAATAAAACTGTAACCTTAACGAGAGGCTAAGACTACTCTTTTCAGTTCTCACTTCTCATTGAGCAGTCAACATAGTAAGTGATACAAACTATGCTTAAGGCCCGCCCTTAGTTTTTAGGGTTTCGGGCAAAAAATTATTTATGGGTCTCTAAATTATTGTATACATAGAAAAATTCGAACCATAGTACTAATTGACAATTAAAATTTTTAAGGGACCCTGGATGTAGACACGCCATGCCCTTGCTAGGGCCGGCCTTGATTATGTTGAGATGGCATGATTCTAATTGGATATAGATGGGTATTGATTAAGTATCGATTATCTTTAAGGATTTACTATAAACATTTTTTGGAAATTTTTTTTTTTGAGATAAACATTTTAAAGAACTTTTGAAAAAATTAAGGCCAATGAAAATAAAAGAAAATGTGAATTTGAAAATTATTTATCAAAATAAGCTTCTCTCGGGTTTGGTCAAAACTAAATGCTCTGTATTATTATCTGTGGACCATTTTAAAAAGCAAAAAGAGTCAACAAGGGCAAAATTGTTAGTTATTTCAGCAGGTAAAAAGCAAAAAGAGAAATAAAAATTACACGAGTTAGTATATCGTTTACAGAATCGATTGGATGAACCTTTGAACACTGAGAAAAAGTATTAAATGAAACATAGAAGATGTTGAAGTAAAAAGTAATGATGTTGTGTACTACTTATTAATGGAAAAAAAATATTATGTAGTACTTTATACTCTCTCCTATTCACACGAAAGGGGACATTTGGGTTGGACACGGTTTTTAAGAGTGGAATGGTGGGGTATTTTAATTGATTAAATTAATTGTAAACGTAGTAGTTGGGTATTGGGAGTAATAAAAGTGGGGGTAGTTGAATATTTTAAATGATTAAATTAATTGTAAAGGTGAGAGTAAAAATAGAAATGAGACATTTTGTGTGAATTGACCCAAAATAGAAATGTCCCCTTTAGTGTGAATATGAGGGAGTATGTTTTATTTTATGAATTAATGTTATATTTTATGGCTTAATTTCATTTCATGTTCTAAAAAAAAATTCTATTTAAGGAGAAAGAAAATTAAAGGTAAAGGACATTATCGGTATTCCACACAAGATAGGGTCCGAGCGGGGATTTGCTTTTTCTTGAAAGATGCAGACAAATCATACCCGTACCCCCAAAGAGGGAGTAAAGAGAGATGCGCGCAGTCAAAAAACCCCTCAATTGATACTTGCGCTCAGTGAGTCAAGAAACATTCCAATTTGAAATGTAGCTGTGTAGGTTATAATATGTATTCTTTTCAATCTCTTTTGCTCTTCTCATTTGATGTTTTGCAGACTTTGAATCCATTTCAAATAAATATAACAATTATTTATAAATTATAAAGTTTGATAAAGTTACATTTATAAGTTAATAATAAACTATTATATGTTGAGATGACACTAAAAATGACTTATTGAGGCCATAATTTCAATTTTCTTATATATTGAAATATAGCTAAACATGCCCTTAAATTTACAAACTTATACCAATATGAGCCCAAAATTTAAAGAAAAAAAATGATCATCTTATACACTTATATAGAGGGTGGGTAGGAAATTAAGAAAATTAACAAAGTCTAGGAGGTGGTCTATTATATGAAGGGGAAGTAAAAGATCTATTATGCCTCACCAATTTTGACATTTGACCCTTCATTTCATTACACATTTTCTCCAACTCTAACACCCTCCATTGCATTCTTTGTATATTCAACTTCATATCTTCACTACCTTCTGAAATGCATTCATATTCATCATCATCATCATCATCATCATCATCATCCTCTTCGTTGTCGCCGCAATATTGATGATGATGATGATGATGATGAAGATCATGATGAGTTAATGGTGCAGCTTCTTCATACACAACAATCTGTTTGTTGTTATTGCTCGTCTTATTTGGAGTTTGAGAGTAATAATCCAACTGATCTGCCTTAGTTGGAGGCTCATAATGAACATGTTTTTGAGAAGCAAGTGCTTGAACTGCTACTCTTGGAGGGATTCTTGGGTTCTTTGCTAGATCTTTGCATGCTTCTAAGGATAGTTTTTCATAGTTCAGACATCTACATAATCTCGTTCTTTCTTCAAATGATAGTGTTGGATGAGACTGCATTTTTGTGGGGTCCATGTACAACAAATATTAGCTCTTTTATGCAACTCTTTTCTCTTTAGCTTTATTTTCATATCTACTTAAATTGTAATACTGAATAAAAAGATGGATATATTATAGGGGAGGGATCTATACGAAGGATATTGAAAATGAAAAGGATAAGCAACACTCTACATACTTGATTTCAATATGACAAAAAAATCTAAGATCACGATTAAGCCAAAAACACTAAATTGTATAGTACACAAAAAAAGATATTATGACATAGATTCCAAGAATGTGTTTAATTTATAATTATGTACTTAATATTTTGTGTGTATTATATTATATATATATATTAATATATATATATATATATATAAATATATATCAATATATATATTTTCTATTCATATAAATATATATATCTTTTATATATATATATATATGTATATTCTCTATATATATCTAGGTATATATATCTATATATGTATAGTAAATAGTATATATTATATGTATATTGTTATGTATATATTAATATAATCTATATATATATATATATATTGTTATATATATTATATATATATGATTAGATAACTATATATGTATGTATATATCTATTATCTGTATGTATATATGTATATATATGTATGTATATATATATATATATGTATGTATATATATATATATATATATATATATATATATATATATATATATATATATATATATATATATATATATATATATATATTGTGTTATACTATTATTTGTTTACCGTCACGTTTCTTAATAAATCATAATCTATACTATGAGATTTAAAAGGTACAGAGCAAAATAATAAATGTGGGCTCTTTAATATAAATATATATTGACCCAAACTAGAAAATAATTTTTTTCTAATATATTTTAATCGGTCAAAGCATAGCCCTTATCTTACCCCTTTGTAAATATGTAAATGGATGTATGGGTCGGATCTTGGTCGAACTTAGGTCTCAAACGTGTGAACCCAGACTCTGAGTTGAACCTAAGTTTATGGACCCAAATTCGGCCTAGATTCATAGGCTCCAAAATTAGGTAGATTCAGACCCTTAAATTAGGGCTGGGTCGGGTCTAACCCCTTAAGGTCCAATACTTATACCTATCCCTAATGAGTCTACATTAAATTGGCCTAAAATGTAATATTATGTAGAGACAATTTCCTAATTCCTAAAAATAGAGTATGTGACTTACAATAAATGAATAATAGTGGTTTTTTTTTTTTTTTTTTTTGAAAATATAATAGTGGTTGTTCCTTTGTATGATTTAACAACCAAGGAATTGCATGATAAAAGGAATATTATTAATCATTTAAGTAGCAGTTTTTGTATTTTTGCAATCATGTCGATTTTGTGTTATTTAATTCAGTAGCTGCAGCCACAAAGTAACACTTCTATATCTGTTTCTGGAAGAGGGTGTCTATTATTGAGGGGTCCATAACCATATGAGAGTAATGGTAAGATTGTAATATTACTAAAACAGTCAACGATGGACCACAATAGATTGTAATGTTTTATCTCAAAACAAAAACCAAGAATCTTCATTGATTTTGTAAACAAATTGTTACCCTCTCAAGTTTCCCATTATTCTTCTATTATAAAGCTTAATACATGGCACCTAAAAAGTACACACTTTTTTATAATTGAACTTATATAGCTCTGTTGATTTGAATTATTTAGTTGTTTTTAAGTCAATTAAAAATCTATCTTGTATTTATTCATACTGAATTTTAAGTTAATACCACATAAGCATAACACCTATAATACTTTGACATTTGGCAAGAGTGTTATAAACATAACATTTATCATTTGACAACTCTTTTATATAATTGTATGATTTAATTTTATGTCGATTTTAAAGTCTACGTAATCACAACACCTATAATACTTTGACATTTGGCAAGAGTGCTATGAATAATCCAACTTTTATTACTTCAACCAGCCATTTCCTCGACAAATTCTACTTATTTTCCTATTAAATTGGGTATTTTATTCTTATTATTTAAATCATCCCTCTATTTTGATTAAGCAACATAATTTAGTTCATTCATTATAAAAAAAGCCTACTTATTTCATTGTTTGACAAATTAAGATCATAAAAATATTAAGAAAACGATCTCATTGAAGGAAAAAAAAAAACTAGTTATAAGCATCCAATAAGGATGGTATTGGACCATTTGGTACATGATCCTTTTTAAAGTGATGTTACCTAAAAATGTGAACTTTGAACTTTTATGCATCAGTACTATTCACTTTATACTAGTATTCATAACTCACTCATTTTTCACAATATTTTTGTTTCTTCAGCTTTTCTTCTCCGTCTCTTTTTCAGCTTTGGTGCTTTTATAGGAGACTAACAACATCAAAACAAAAGCACTCCTACTTTCCCCATTTTTTTCATGATAAAGCTAAGTGTGAGTATTAATTAGAACATTTTTCATTATAAAGTATGAGTATTAAATATTAATTAGGACTTCATTTTGAATTAAACTCAAAAATAATTTATTTACGCAGTTTTGCTTAAATTTGACAATTTATATGAAAATCTAAAATAAGTTGAGCATATTCTCTCGAATTGAAAGGAGGTAAATTAAACTACTCCCTTCGTCCTTTTTTATCTTCCATTTTGGTTTTTCACTAATATTAAGAAAGAAGGAATCTTTGGTGGTAGTGGGTATGTGGTGAGAAGTAATAATTGTATTGGAACTATAAGAGAAAAAATAATTTAATAGTAGTGTGAAGTAATGATTATATTGGAAATATGAGAGAAAAAATAATCAAATAGTAGTGTGAAATAAGGAAATTGGGGTTTATAGGGGTAAAAGTGAGATGAAAACTTTCCAAAATAAGAAAGTATTCTAAAGTGGTAGAACTTTTGAAACTATCCGTTATAGTAAGATGGAAGAATATAAAGGAACGGAGGGAGTACTTTTTTGTAATTGAGTTAAATTGAATTGAAAGAGTACGTATAAGCTAATTGTTAAGAACTATTTCAACCAAAAACTTAAGTTAATAGTTTGATTCCCAAGATATATTATATACTCTAACGCTAATATAATACTTCCTCCATTCCATTTTACTTGCAACACTTACCCTTTTTGGAAGTTTCATATTATTTGCAACATTACTATATTTTTGGCAAAAATAATCTACTTATTTTATCCTCACTTTATTCCTACCACATATCATCATCAATCATATATCATCCCATTAATTATTTAATATACCAACAAATCACAACCAAGTACTATCTATACTTCTTCCATTTCAGTTTACTTGTCTCATTTCCTTTTTTGACAATTTCATACTACTTGTCCCATTTCCTTTTTTGGCTAACCTTTTCTTACCTAAATATCATCACTTTTCCAATTCCCAATACTCCACTACTACCTTTACAATTAATTTAATCAATTAAAATACCCAACTACCACCTTTTTAATAGACTCCACTTAACCCTTAAAATCCGTGAAAAGTCAAATGGGACTAGTCAAATGGGACTAGTCAAATGAAATGGAGGGAGTGTTTTTTTTTATTTCTACCTCATATATCACCATCAATCATATATCATCCATACTTATACCATACTGATTTGACAACTCTTAAATATTGTGCCAAATCCAATGATGCAATTAAAATGAAACGGAGGAAGTATATTGATCCGAAGTGACTAAATTGAATAGAGTTGAAAAAAACATAAAACTCTTTTCACCATAATCAATTCTAGCCTTCAAAGTATTGCATCCATGATTAATAATAATTAAAAAATTTAGTAGGAGTACAAGAATATTAAATGAAGAAGACTACAAGAATGAAAAACGGTGGGGAGAGGGAATTCCATGTAACAATTAGGTGATGTGTAGGGAATCCTTTGTCTTTTCTCTCATCTTGTCTCCCTTTTGTATTTTCTCTTTTTTGTACTCTCTAATTTATTTCCAAGAGACACCTCTATCATCCCAACTCATCTCATCTATATGGATATCAATATTACAACTATGAAAACTCAATTCGATTTGCACTTAAAACAAAATTAATATACAAATTAAATAAATCATTTAAAGAAAATATAGGATAAATTTGTGATTTAGAATAAACTAGAATATTTGAGGTGAATTAGAGTAAAAACAAAATTTAGCTAGAGAACTAGAGGTGTTCGTTTAAGTGATCTGATGGATTTCGTGTT